>CM075200.1:13017971-13510471 GCA_037577475.1 Chaunax sp. Z400 | reverse complement strand
GCCCCCTAAATCGATCAGGGTCCCCACCCCCGATACGAAGCGCCTGCCCATGACATGAGTGAAGGGGGTAATCAAGGGGGATTTAACATGTGCTGCAGATGCCAAAAAAACGTGAAGAAGAGAAAGCTCTTAAAGCTATGCAAGCTTTTATTTATGTGGTTTGTATTGGAGAATGATAGACAGATAAGTTCTGTGTCACGCAAAGATTCTCATGAAATATAGTTAGCCTGCACAGTTGTGCATTCATACACACAAAGGAAAATTAAGACAAAGACCAACGGGGTTTATGTGCAACCGGCAGGAATGAATGGCAAGGAATGGTGAGTGTACAGGCAGCTTCTTTTCCCATGATGCCATCTTGGCCAGCAGCTCCACTTGAGATCATATGCACGAGGCTAAACTGCACCTCTGAATCCTGTAGACACTCATTCAGGGTCAGCAAGTCTGACCTGAGCAAAGAGGAATTATCACCTCTCGGCTGTATGCCTCCATCAACTGGGCAATTTGCAGTTTACATCCGTGTCAAATCAGATCCGCATATGTCGCGAAAACTTTAGCGGAATTTATTATCATCTGAAGGCGCAGTATCCTCCCCACGTCCCCCAAAATATCTTGCACCACAAATGCATCGGTATAGGACACATCTTCCATTCCTTTGGTGAGCCTAGAGTACCGTATATTGTTTTGTATAAATGCTATGGAGAAGATGACCAACCCTCAGACCCACTTTAAAAATTATGTTTCCATGGAAACCATAAAAAGTACAATCTGTAGCATATTCTATAGTGTAAAAAAAAAAGCACAACTACTTACCATGGTCAATACATACATAAAGTTTGGTGAAGCTAAACTGTAGAGTTTGGGAGAGAAAAAATTATTGCTGACGGATGGACATACTGACGACTATACCCCCCATCAGTTGTAGGGGGGAGACTATATTTATTGGTAAAATGGAAGACATTCCTAAACTGACGAATGATTCCAAAGAACATTTTGACAAACACGCCGTCTTCACTCAGACACCGTTTTTCAGGGGAGTCCAGAGGATCTAAAACATGGATGTTTTAAACACATCTTCAACCAGCTGAGAGGATGTATACAATCACCACAGTTTCAAGAAGGCCATCCAGGATTAGTGTCAATTATCTGGCCAAAATGTGAAATATGGTCACGATCCTGCCATCTTCCTGAGTTGTGATGTTGAATGATGGCCAGAAAAGTATTTTGCTGATTGATATGATGTCCCAGTGAAAACTTTGAAAACTTTCACATTTTGTATATAGAACGTCATTTTATTCTATTAGACATTTTGTAACAATTAGCCTATGAAATCTTGAGTTATGGCCTAAAACTAGTTTGTGAGTCACACTGACTTTGATCTCTGACAACCAAAATTCTAAGAAGATCATCCTTGAGTCTGAGTGGATATTTAGGCCAGATGTGCTAAAATTCCCTCCAGCTTTCCGGAGATACAGCGTTCATGAGAATGGAACGTAATGCCTCCAGCTTTAGCCAGCACGTATGGGCATCGAATGCTGTGATCACATCTCATCGGCCTCTTGTATTTTCTGATACCACGAGGGTTCTGTGTCGACCTCATCAACAAGCCAATGTTTAACTACACTAATTCAGTGTGATCGAGGTACCAAACAATTCGGTTTCTCCAATTCCAACAACACGGCTCAAGAGAAATGGAATGTCATACAAGCTGAAGTCGACACAGAGATTAAAAATTCAATACGGGCCAAGTCACTCGAAATCACAACAATCAAATTTTAGCCACGCTAATCTAATTCCCAAGCGTGACCTCTGGGGTACATTAAATGTGTAGAAGGCATGTGTCATCTCTGAAATGATTTGCAGGGTAGATATACATCTACACCAGTGGATACGGCGTAAAAGGTGATCCAGTAGCAGTCGCAGTAGCTGAAACTAATTCGCTCCCCATAAAAAGAGGCTAGACGTAAGCATGCAGCCTGCCAGAACCACAGAGGGAGATACTAAATGATTATGTTACTACAACACAGCTCCACTTCTCTGATAACAACAATCATGGTCTAGGTAGGTAGGACATTGCAGCTGACTAAAATTAAAGAGGCCAGGTGAGACAGACCGAGAGGAGGACAGTGGAAGACCGATTTTACGTAGTCTTTGACAGTCAGGAAACTAGCAAAATTCATACATCCTCTTCACGAGTTGACTCCTATGTCCAAGACGCTATGACAGACTGATCCTGTGCAGTATGGGACCCGTCAGTCAAACTCGGCTTGGGCCTTTTTAGACAAGCCAAAGTTTAAACCCCAAAACGACAACACTTCCTGTCAGCATACAGTGTTGCACCACTGGGGACGAAAGAAAAGCTATGCCTGTGTTGTGACCTGTGAGGGGTTAACCGGCAGCTGGCTGAACCTAATGCAGATTGTCAGGGAGATAAGATTACCAGTAAGGGCGGTGGTTAATGGAAGCCACCACAGCCCTCCACTGACAGTTGACAGGAAAGGCAGAAAGAGGGCCTCAACATGGTCACACCAGAACCCCCTTTTCAGATGTCGCAGTGTCGCGAATTCAAGCTGTCACCGTGGACAATGCCAAACATGAGTCACTACCTACTCTGTTTGGATTAGGTTACAGATAAATGGCATTTCAGCAGGTTCCTGACTTGTGCAGATTATTTCAGATCAGTCTGAACCACAGCAGTGAAAAATCATCTGTGGCATAAGATCCAAAGAAATGGGTCAGACAAGGTGAGCACACGCTCAGTTGACACATCATATTCGTATGACAGTAAAATGTGGCGTTTCGGGTTCTATTTCCGAAAGATTCGGCTTGAGAGATCTCTATTCGCTTTGCACTGTCACATTTCATTTCAACAGACCAAAACAGGATTTAACAAGCATGAAATACGCAAGATCCCTCAGCAAGGGTGCATTTCATGGAAGAAAGACAGAAAGAAGTTATTTAAGTTGTCCCTGACAATTGCCATTCTTTTTGCATACATATTAAAAAATTCAATTTTCAACAAAAAATAAATAAATGCTCCGGAAACAAAACCAGCCACCAGAATAAGTCCAACTGACAACCATGGAAATGGAAAAAATGAAAATGACAAAAACCCCGAAACAGCAAAGGGCAACACTTCAGTTCTTGGTTGTTTTATTAAAAGGTTTTTGAGTTATGCTTCGAAAACAAAACATGACGTCCAGGCCGGACACATTCCTCTATTCCTCTACTGACTTTGTTCGTGGCCGGGGATGAAAATAAAGCTAGACTGTGCTTGCCGACACAGAAAAAAAAGAAAAAAAGAAATTACACTGGGAAGCCATGATTGATTAGACCATTTTTATCTCAGATGCAAAATATATGAGATTTAAAAGGCAAAACAAAACCAGCAACAGCTTGAACTATCCACAAATGTTAGTCAGGATCCCAGATAAATCGATATGATGCTGTGCGAAGATATTCCAAGCAACATCTAACGAGTACGCTGCTTTTTGCACATCTACTCATTTACAACTCACCTAGACCTCATAGTGTTACATTCAATGCATATTTTCTCTGTATTCTGCTGTGTCCAACATCTTAAGCCTTTTTAAAGCCTCTATGTATGTGTGTGTTTCTGTATGAGTGCAGATTACGCTGTAGCCAGAGAGCGTTATGAAACAAAGCCAGGGCTTAGGCAAGGGAGTTCCTCTGCTTAGTGACTCTTAGTGCAGGCCCAGGAGTCCAATCCTTGGCACAAGCGCTGGCACAAAAAAGACAAGAGGCATTTAAGAAATGATTTTCACCTCACAGCTTGGAACAAAACCCTTGTACCTTACTCCGCCCCTCACTCCACTCAGTCCAACATCACACAATGGCAAGGTCTCCGAGGCCTACAGGGGCCCAAGGAAAGGAGGAGCGACTGACAAAATACAGGGGACGGAGTTTGAGAGAGAAGGTGAGAGATGACAGGACAAGAGAGAGTGTAAGAAAGGTAGAGAAAAGATTTGTGCAAAGGCAGTGGAACATGAAGTGCACACAGAGAGGAGGAGTGGAAAGCCAAAGAGTGAGAGAGAGAGTTGAATAATGGCATTGGTACAGTGGGGATGTGGAATGAAGGTGATGCATGAGGGGCGATTAGAAGTCCTCGGTGTAGGTAGCAACCCACAGTAGCGAGAGAGACTCTTACACATGTATGGTAGACTATCACTGGTAATTGACCTCAGAGGGAGCTTGGATAGGAAATAAATGAATTTAGGTCAGAGAAAAGAGAAGAAGAAAAAAAGAGGCATCTCAAAATATGTCAACCTCACAACCTCAACCTCAGCCGTCATGGGGTCAAGCAGTCACAGTTGTGTCACAAGTGGGAGACATGGTTTGTTGGTGCCCTCACACTTGGCAGTTGTGGGTTTGTTAATGAGTCACTTGGTGAACTGGTAGACATCTACAAATTAGATGCCTTCTTCATTCCTAGATATATTCGGTCTGACTCTTTCAACAAAAATACATTAATGTGACGTCAGTAAAACAAGACTGAGATAGACATCAAGTCTCTCACGTACTCTGTCAATGAGTTATCACGCGACACTGTAAACCTCTTGAGTCAAAACTCTCGTTCATCGTCACACATGCGTCCCACCTCGTTCAAGCCACTGCTGAATGTTACTGGCTGTGTGTTCTCCATTGAAGACTTGCCATTCCATTCACGGCCATGTTTTTTCCAACCTGTATTATTATTGGGAGCCGATTTCAAGTCTAGAGGATCGTTTAATGTCTTAACACACATGGTTTCAATGCAAGCATTTACGTTGTGGGTTTAGTAGTTTGGCTCGTGTACTTCAAGGCCATACATATAGTTTAATGTGGCAACGTTTATTGAAATACTCATCTCTTGACATTTCTGCTGCCAGCCCAATGAAAGACGGTGAATGAACGTATAGCAACGAAAGTTCAAAACAGTCGAATTCAACAGCAATCTGTATTTACAGACATCCCCATTGCTCTGAACAGTGATTCCCAATGAAACATCAGTGAGTCAATACAGCTAGATACCACAAAAGGCCCATTTATGCTAATGTTAAAGACATACAGATAGGGATGGAGACTTTATTTCAGTAGCTCCAGAAATGGCTAGGGGCAGTGTAGCCATAACTCAAGCGAGGAATATCCAATGTGTACGGACACAACGAAGAGGAAAAAAGCAAAGTGAGGCAGTGAAAAAAGCTCAACATCCATATTTCGCAATGTATTTAATGGCCTCACAGACCACTGCCGAGTGCATCGCTACCTCTGCTAGGTACATTATCACAACCTCCCCTGCCGTCGCTACTTTAGCTGTTGTTGAATCTTTTGACTCACTCACTGCCCTCAAAAGATGTTCAGACTCTTCGCCCAGACAAAGAAGCGAGTCCCAGCTGTGGCTGTAATTACAGCTACTGCTTTACAGACATCAGATCAACTGTTATGACGGAATGCAATAAAGCAGATCTACACATGCTACCACTCATGTATTTTGTCATATCTGCAAAGTGTGTTTTGCCGATTTAGTCGTTTCATTCTGTGCACGAATGAAACATAATGACAGACACACAGCAGGAATTTAACACATTTACAAGCAACTGTCATCCAACTGAACGCTGTGACTAATATGAAATTCCACTTTTGATTTCGGAGACTGAATGTCAGAGGTGTTTTTGTCGAACTGAAAATGACTGTTGATAATGGTAAAATGACTGGCCTACGGTCAGGACATTGTGAAAGCTCACCACATTCTTTGAAAATTAGCGAATTGGTATCACAACAGCTGGGTAAAAACAAGAAAAGCAGATGTCTGAATAAGGGGCAGTTTCGTCAGATATGCACATTTGTCTGCTCTGCACAGGGTCTACAGATAATTATCAAAATAAAGGATGGAGTTGGAAGGAGGATGGTTTCTTTCTCTTGTGTGCTTAGAAGCACCACTTGAGTTTCTGGAAGAATTTAAAGAGCATACCGACATTTGTACCAAAAAATTTCCCTTGTCAACTATATTTTCACTTTCATGACCACACACGATTTCTCTGACTCACATGATTACAATACCGACTTCCCCAGAAGCCAGGCAGGAACCAGATGCTCCAACAACCATCTAACGTCACTCCTCATCTAGTTCCACGCCCTCATGAGTGAGATGACAGGAAAAAAGAAGAGATGTTTGACTTGCTCAGAAAACCTTGTCAGCCTGTCGCCAGCACTCGTTTCGCAGAGATTGTGCAATACCACTGCAATGAAGACCCATCTTCTTCTTTTTTTTTTTTAAAACACTGAACATAACAGCAGCGGCTTAATGCTGGCACAGTACGGCAAAACAAGCCCTATGCTCTCTGTCACATATGGCACAGCAGCAACGATCATTTACCGTCCCTCTTATACGGCGGTAGATCTTGTCCTCTGCTCCAAGGATAAGGTGCTCTGGGTGGAGTGTAAGCCCCCCCCGGCTCCAATTATTCATGCCAATCCCACACAGACACAGAGGTATAGAAAAGAAAGTTTGGGGGTGGGTATACGGTCTAGTCACCATGGTAACTTCCAGCTAGTTGGCTTACAAATTATGTTTACCCAGAGTTTGTTTCGATTGTCTCTTAAGTGCTAACCAACAGAGGCATTACTCATTTCAAATGTGTGAAAGTGAGCATCAGGCTTGGATTCAAACAGTGATTATCTCATTTCCTATGCACATTCTCAAACAATTAAATCTAAAAACAGCAGAGGCTTGTGTCAGCCTTTGTGCCTTTTCAGGAGCCAGAGAGTTATTTTGACAGAGATCAGTACACAGGCCTCGCCTTTACTGGCGTCACTGTGGATATTCCACTTGAGATGGTGCTTAATTTGATTATTTCAATCCTCTTGGATTTCTTCTCCTTGACGATCACAGGTTGTGATATCCAGGGCTGGCCCTCTCCCCCTTTGGCCTTGTGATGTTTGATCCAGGGCCAGGGGAGGCTGGCCAGACATTCAGCCCAGACTCAGGTATCCTTTCTTCAGTGTACCATGCACTCTAGTTCCCTGCTGTGAGGCCTGGAGGAACTCATGCAGCCAGGAGAATTGTAAAAGCCCTCATCTATTGAGCAGAAGTTAAAAAACATGGGGAACGATACCTTTGACCTGCACTCTGCTTCTCTCTGTGGAAAAACTTAAAAGGAGCTATTGCTTAAAAAAAAAAAAAAATCAATAGGCAAAAAAAGAATAGAAAAAAAAATCAATGTATATGTACCGACTCTTGTCTTCTTCAGACTGCTTTTCATTTCTATGAATAAGAATAAAATAACCAAGGAAAGCCCCAAAGTGCACAATGGTGGGATTAACAAGATTGAAAGAAATAAACATTTAATGATAAAATAAATGTAAACAATTCACAAAAAATGATATTGCTTGGCAACTGCAAAAAAAAAACAACAGAGTTTTAACAATAAAACTTGTCCAGAGGCTCTATGAACCTAATTTTGGCAAAAGCATTACTACAAGGACAAGTACAAAATGACAACCCCAGAGGGCCAGATTATGTGTGTGCATGCATGTTAGTATGTTGGAGTGTGTGTGCGTCTGGCAGGGTCGTGTTGGAGGGGTTTAATTCACTTAATTCACACAGCTGTGTAAGATCAAACTGGAGAGGATTCCAAAGTTTCCATTGGCAGACCAAATCAAAACAAAACCGATGGAAGAATGCAAGATGGTGACTGAGTGGGAGACCAGGGAGAAGAGAGCTGCAAAAACCGCCAACAACCTAATCATGTCTCTAAGCTGTCTGATCTTTCAAGCAAACGATTATCACATGGAAACACTCACATACGTAACACACGTAAAATTAAGACTGGGTGCGAAGATGAGGGAACAGATCCCGGAGATCGTGCGCTGGCTCCTCCTCCGCAACTGCGAGGCAATTTTCCAGCAAGGCGAGAAGAAAATTCGCCCGCTTTATCTGTTCTCTCTCCAGCGCTATCCCACAGAAAGCTCCCAACGCCTCTCTCCTCTCTTGGTAACTGCGCTGAGTAACAGAGCGAACGAGGTGAGAGCAAGGAGGTGAGAGAGGGTGGGAAACAGTGGGGAAAAGAAATCCATTTAGTATTCTATTACAAGACAAGACGTGTTTCTCGTGGCGGCTGGAAGATAGGGATGCAAGATAGACGCAAACAGAATGTGTATATATTGACCTAAGAATCAAATAAGCCATTCCTCTGCCTCTTATTGCAGCACTCAACCACCTACCATCACTATCTCCTCTTTCTGCACGTTTTTTCACACGTGAGCTGATACAAGAAACCAGCACTTCCAACACTCAGGGGCAGCACAAGTACCCTTCCACCAACCATGATGGGGCGGCTGTGGCTCAGGAGGTAGAGCGGTCGTCCACTGATTGGAATCTCCGACCTCCTGCAGTCTAAAGCCCCATTTCCACTGCTAAGTACCGGCTCTACTCGACTCTTTTTGCGCTTCCATTAGGAAAAAAAGTACCTGGTACTCCTTTTTTAGTACCTCCTCCATTGCGTTTCCAAGCGAGCCGAGCAACAAAAAGGTCACATAAAACGTTGCAGACCACTGATTGGTCAATGCCCGGAATGTACGGAATATTCTTTACAACACAAATCAATGGCTGCCACACGCAAACAGCGAAGGTACTTAAGCGACCGTAACTTTTCTTTTCTTTTTCGCAGCTGCTATATTGACGAGGTGCAGACGTTCCTGTCTCAAACAGCTGATGAGAGGATTACGAGAGGTGGGCGAGAGGTGTGTGTCGCATTGACCAGGTACTATACGGCAATGGAAAACGACCTACAGATAAGGGCACGATACCATGCTGAGTCGAGTCGAGTCGAGTCGAGTAGAGCCGGTACTACGCAGTGGAAATGTGGCTTACATGTCAAAGTATCCTTGAGCATGGTACTTTGACTTTCAACCGTTGCTGCTCATTGATGGGTCAAATGCAGAGAAAGAATTTAAGACAATAAAAGTATATCTTGATAATGTTTGAGCATCAAATGTGCGTTTGTCATTTCTCCAGCAGAAATGCTACAAGAAGCAGTTAGCAGTTATAAATCTGTCGAAACCACAAGACATAACACCATTCTGCCTCGAGTCAAAACGCTTTGTATAAAAACTCTTTGCACCTTCACCACATGTGCTTATTTTCATCTTGCAGGGAGGACTGAAAAGTAGAAATTGCAATAGTGGTCACCCAGCCAATTTGCTTCACTGGCATATTATTCCCCTATTGGGGGATGGATCGAGGGGGAGGGGGGGCTGCCATCCTGAATTAAGGCCTCCCTCGCTAGGGACCAAATGCTCGGTGAAAAGGGTTGCACTGGAGAGTGCTTTAACAGAAGGGAGGTCACCGTTCCACAACTGGCCATGCATGTTGGAGAGCCACAAATGACTATTGTGAAAAAGAGGGGTAATGATAGTCAAATATAAAAAGAAGTTATCACAGGAAAATATCCTCATGAGAGATTAAATGAGAGAGCGATTCATCGGCTGAGGCAGCGCTGTGCCAAAAAGGGGGCCTGAATAGAGTGGCCAGTGGCTTGTTGGCAGGAAGAAACAAACTGCTCCATCATAAAAAGAATGATTCATGGATTGCTGCACTTGGTAGAAGGCTTGTGAGACGATAACAAATAACAAGAACAGCTATAAATGTACACGGACAGGTAAAAAGTGAATAGTGTTCCCAGACCTGACTGCACTGTACAAGCAGCTACCTCCACAGGAAATCTGATCCGCATGGAGCATTTTCTTAATTCAGCATCAAGGTTTTCTAATCTTAGCATCACATTCGAGACGTTTCATGATGTTACCTATGGAGGCTTACTAGAATATGTTTGACAGTGAAACTGGTATTCCGGGCAGAAAGAGAGTAATGGAGGATCGATACCGACTGAGCCGCCGCTCTGTTGCTTCATCCCCCGAGGCTTAATTCACTGGATGTGTAAAGACGACGATGTCACAATAGGGGATCAGATAGGATTGACCACCGGATAAAAATGTAAGAAGTGTTTATTAAACTGATGTAGCTCAAATGAAGAGAGAGGGGAGGGTGAGTCGAGATCAGTCAAGAGGTGGTCAACAAGATGTACATAATGGTCATTAAAAGCTGATGCCGGACTAAGCTCCAGGCGACAAAAACGGACGACAACCAACATAATGCCTCCGATTTCAGTTTACGGAGCTTAAAGGGAAGGCCAGGGCTAAGCTGGAGTTTAAAGCAGAGACAACAGGCACCGAAGGATTTGTAAGATTGTATTGTAGGTTTTTCTGAAAAATGCATTTTTGTCAAAGCTCACACAAGGATATGGTAAATAAAAAAACTATTGCTGAATGTCCTTCATGGGGTCCCATAACGCTGGCAAGGATAAACCAGAGACAAAACTAAAGTGTTGATTCAGCTTCATAGGGATCTTGAACGGATAAGCTGTGGCAACCACTCAGTCTCTCACACACACACACACACACACACACACACACACACACACACACGAGTGAGCATGTGTGTTCACATACACATAAACACACCCTCTCTGGGCCTGACCAGCTGTCTCACTCCCCCCCCCACCCACCCACCATCTCCTTCCAATCCACAGGAGCAGGAGGATATAAATCACTCGGCAGAATGAAGACGCACACGGACGGAACACACGTGGTCTACATGTCACACACAAGTGCCCGCTTGCTTTGGCTATCCAAAACTGCACTGTACCCAACTGGCTGCCTGGTGCTCAGCTATATGGGAGGATATGGCAACCAAAAAAACACACATGCCGTGTAACAAAGACGGTCACGCCCAATTTCATGTCATTACTCTTAAATATTTAAAGCTGCTGATATCCATGAGACAACTTGCAAGGTTGGCCTTAAAACCGGTTTATCTCACCTCCTAGCTGCAGGTGCACACCTAGAGACCTTTGCCTCTGTGTGTGTGTGTGTGTGTGTGTGTGTGTGGGTGGTTTGTGTGTGTGTGCGTGTGCGTGGGTGCATTGGTGCCAGCAAAGAGTCAGAGATTGTGCTCAATGTCAACAGCTGATAAGAGAAAAGGTCATATTGCATAACAGGAGTTTGTACCGCGTGTGTGACATAATGCCGTAGAAACCAGACTCAAGCGAAGAGGAGGGAGGCAGAGACAGCGAAGGGTGAGCACTTCTTTTCTCCGGCATGAATACAGACCCTCTCCCTAAGTGGAGATGCATTTGGCTGCTTAACATCCATCGCCGGTCCAAATTGAAGCCGGCAGCTCACAGAGCGCTTGTAATGATGCGGTAAACTCCCAAGTTGGCCACGCTGACTTTATTTGAAGGGGGGGGGGGGCTCCCTTCTCGTTTCAGCACAAACTTAATAAATACGTAAATAAATAAGGCTGACTGTAAGAGGGTGGGCTCGCTAACCTCACTCCAAAATCTTATTTTTGGCAGCGCTTGAGGAGCCATCAGCCCAGGCAGGAGGAGAGATGAGGCCAATGGGAAGGACTAATGCCCCCCCCCCCCCCCCCCCGCTTTAACCAGGGGTGTGTGTGTGTGTGTGTGTGGTAATTTGTCAATTACATGACAAAATTCAGTTGCCACTGAGGCAACACCAGCACACATTTGGCTATGTGTTGTGTGTTTTCATGCTTCTAAGAAACTGTGTAAACTATATAATATGCTTTGTTTTCTCTGCATAATTTGAATGACACACCAAACTCCTGGTTTGGTTTCAGGGTTTTTTTTAACCATTGTGTGTAAATTCCTGGCAATCTTCATGAGGACTAGTCTTCCCTTTATGCCACGCTGAGTTTGGCAATGCAATCAGAGTAGCCCTGCTTTGATTTTTTTTTTCCCCCCCATTGGTAGATATAAACAATGGAGCAGGGTGATGTTAGGATCACATTAAAAACTCATATCCTCTGTTGCCTTTCTTTGCAACATCCTTATTCTCAAACTCACTGCTTCACATTCTGCATGCTGTCCTGCCTGAAAAAACAAGGACACGCATCGTTTATAGTGCCTTTCACAGGTGCCATGTGGAACGACGTAGAGAAAGTGGTCACACAGGCAGCAAAATGTCGCTTTTGCCACAGTGCACTTTGGATTTTCTGGGTAGCCATAGTGACAGGGAGGTTGCAAAGTGAACCCTGCCATGTTGCACACGTGAGGAGAAGGGAGCTTATGAAAGAATAATTTGCATTGAAACATAAGGTTAAATGAAGCACATTGAGGCTCAGGCACGGTGAAAAAAACAACCTTATGACCCTCTCTTCATGGTCCTACATGAGGCCCACATTTCATTTGGACAGGCCAACAACAAGAGAGGGAGACAGAGACAGAGAGACAGGGAGATAAAGAGAGGAAAAGGAGGAGAGGAGGGGGAGAGTCTGGGCCTTTGCACTCCCCCTTCTGCCCCCGCTCTCTATTTTTGTTTCCTCTTTTTGTGCACGCTCAACACACACACTCAGTGCAATGGATTTTCAACTTGGCCCTCATCAGTTGTGCGCCTGATGAAACAAACACTGACAGCCTCTTTACATTTGTAAAGGCCTCTGCAGCAGCTGTGCTTGTCCCACACACACCATGCGTGCAAACGCGTGCATGCACAAACATGCACACACAACACACACACACACACACACACACACACACAACCTTTGATTCAGAGGCCTAGCTCCAGCTGGGGCCTACAGGAAGAGCCGACTCTGCACAAAATGGCCCTGGCTGTACCGCGCGGCACTCTGCCGTGCTCTCCTGCTATTCTCGCTTACACGCGTTCACACACACACACGGACACACACACACACACACACACATACACACACACAGTATGTGTCATGTTTCGTTAGACAGAACAACACTGTCACACATTTGCGCTTGCTACTTCAGTCATTACACAGCACCTACCCGTAACCTCAGGACTGAATTGATACAACAAATTAAGAAAATAAAACCCAAACAAATTATTTTTTAATAATCTTATTAAGAGTACAAAGAGAGAGTGCGCTAACTTGCTCTTGCAGTGTCATTCAACCTGACATCAGTGAGAAAGCAGCTTTTTCTTTTTGGTTCTGCTCACATTGGCCACAATCAGTCCTAGTAGAAAATATTAGTTGCCTTGTTTGTTCTTATTAAGGGCTCATCTCGTTTTTTCAATCATTTTTGATAGGATGAATTTTAATATCAGTCGCAGATAATGGGTGTTTGCTGGGCAAAAAGGGCGGGGGTGGAGGGGTTACAACTCACACTCGTGTTTCAGGGGAAATGGTTAAGCCAAGCATGTATAATTGCCTTACGCTAATTAAGGAGGGGTAGGAGAGCGAGGAGGAGGGGGGAGGGCTGGATCAGCAGGGGCCAAGAGTCCTGTCTCAAATGGGGGGTGGGGGTGGTAGCAGGACCCCCTCCGGGTTGTTGTCGTAGAAATGCACATTTGTGAGGCATATTGGGTGTGGGTCAAACTTTATGCATTAACATGGACAAACTGATTCGACGGCCCTCGTGTTCCTATGAATAAGTTATGAATAGACTAAAATAAAAATTAAAAAAAACTATCCAATTTTAGAGTGTGTTTGTCATCATAGTCTGGCTTGAATTTAAGT
This sequence comes from Chaunax sp. Z400, assembly GCA_037577475.1. Classification (NCBI taxonomy): domain Eukaryota; kingdom Metazoa; phylum Chordata; class Actinopteri; order Lophiiformes; family Chaunacidae; genus Chaunax; species Chaunax sp. Z400. Next base: position 13,496,907 of record CM075200.1, on the reverse strand, counting down.
GAGGACATTTGTTCCAGTTAGTCATTAATTCTATGGCATATCCTGTTTCCTCAATTCAGCAAGAGAGTCACAAACAACCCCTTTTCAAAATCCAAAACTTTCTTTTGTCATTGCAAGCAATATTCAACCCAGTCCTTCGCGACGGGGAATTTAAACTGTGTTAAATTATGTAATAATGTGTTAATGCAGCATACGGTGTGTCAAAGAGCTGCTATGAACGCACAAAGGAAAAGGGTGAACGTTCAAAACATGAAATCTGACTATGACAGAGAGACTCTATGGGATGTTAATCCCCTAGTGCAGAATACAGAATACAAATGACAGACATAAGAGACTGGGCAGCAATGATTAAATCAATTATTTCAGGATGACTCACAAAAGTTGCTTTCCAACAAATACAAATACATGTTGATGGCCACACATTTCAACACATTGTGGTCATGGAGATGATGTTCTGTGAGAAACATGTCGCCATAGTCTTATGTCTTTCTCAGGCATGGATTTCTCTCTCTCTTTAATGAGACATATCGTAGGCCTTTGCAGAGGACTGGGCCATAGAAACCACCTCACAAGTTGTGCACTAATTAAAGCCTTATAATATGTACTGTGGAATTTTTATTGATGTCATCTATTCGCTCACACTTTAACCAGGACATGTAAAGTTGTGAGGCAGGAGCAACAAGAGCCGCTGAAAACCTTAAGCTGCAGGCCAGACTACAACCATATGAACCTATTAGTACTGTTTACTTGCTCCCTCAAACCTGTTGCTCAGTTTGGCCCCTTTGTTCTATTTACTTTCTGCAACAACAACAAAAAAAAAGGAAATTAACGTGGCAAAACAAAAAATCTTCAATGCATTCAGCAGGAGTTAACACACCTTTTTTTTTTTAAAAGACACTGCACGTGTTGTATGGACGGGAGGCGCAGGGGGTGGTGGGGGGTGCAACTGCTGACTTCAGCTTCAGATGTGATAAAGCTCTGCCTCGTGGAATTAAACGCTATATTGAACGCGCGTGACGATAATTCAGAGCAACAACAACAACAAAAAAAGGAAATAAAATGAAAGTGCAACAAACTTTAAAAGGCAGACATAAGGGCCCGGCCGACGTGGAGACTTCATCCAAAAAACGTTACGCGTTAACTTAGTGGTGTGATCTGCTGAGCCATTCGCATTTTACAAGATTTCACTCATGACTAAGGGGTTGATCAGGCTAAGACTGAACCTAGACTCCAATTTAAACCCAGTTTAGGGTGGAATATTTTATTTCGCAGCCCCTTCCTCATAAATTCACCGCAGAAAGAAAATGGTTGCTTATTGGTATCGCTTCATACATGAGCCTCTGCAATGCGACTGAACACAGCCTCTTTAATAGAGACAGTCTCCTGTCCTGTCCTTTACCGCATCGGCCAAGTCATGTTGTGCTTTAAATGTGGATTCGGCAGCTGCAGACGAGAGCAAAAAAAAAGCTTACAAGTGAATCGAATGCAGTATTGGTAAAATGGAAAAGCGGGGCTGCTGCAATACCTCCCCGTTCAGAGGTCACATGGAGAGCCTGCAAAATGACCGAGAGCCCGGCGGGCTGCTCGTTCACATGGGAAAGCAGTATCGATGATAACTGTGTCAGAACAAGCCCAACGCTGACCACACATCGGGTTCAAGTGCTGGGAATTGAACGAATTTGCTGACTCGCATGACCCCCTTTCCTCCTGCGCTCCGTCACTCTTTATGGAGAAAATTAAAGAGCCGCGACACATGTCGGTTTGCCAGAGCATATATATATAGCATTAAAAAAAAAAACACACAGCACCTATCAAACACAACGCTAACACGTATGCATTAAAAGAAAAACTCGGATTAACATCCCTAAAGGTACGAGCTCAGTTTTGAAGCAGGCAGAAATGCTCAGCATGGGACGAAATGGAAGCCGAAATAGCTGAGCCATGGCCGACAGGCTCGTCTTCACGGCTCTGAATAGGAAGAAATAGAGAGCGAACAAAGCCTTTTTCTGGAAACACTTTGTCCATTTCTTTAAATTTCAGACCTTTTTAGGCTTTATCACGTAGCCAGAGCACACCGTGCATCAACCCCCTACCACGCGTTAAATCGAGGCAAAAATGAGAGAAGCGTTCCCTCAAAGCTCCCGATGTTCAAATAGCCTAAAACATGTCTGATGTCGAAGAAACGCTGCAACACAAGACACTGAATAAACACAGCTGTCTCTTTAAAGAAGAAGCACATTATTGTTAACACGTATCTTTACAGCACGGTACCTTTTTTTTTTAAAGGGTATTTGACCCAAATAGTGCACAGCTGCCCGATGGTAACCTTCACAGTCCGTGATGAAAGTTTATGCGTTTTCAGCGAGACGAGCCAGGCAAAGTTAAATAGAGCAATCACATTTGTGAGCAAAAAAAAAAAAAAAAAAAGGCAAAGATGCGGATTACTTACATATTTCTTTTGAATGATATTCCTCTTAGGTCTTTCCTTGCTCATTATGCAATCCCCCAAAATGTTTGGCTATAGAGAGAATGGCCACATGAATTTCTTTCTTTGAATCTCGCCTCTGCCGGAGCACCACCAAATGACGATTTAAATCCCCGGCTCTGTAGGAAAAGCTTGCTGGCTTTGCAGAATCCTCCTTCGGTGTTCCCCTGAAACTAACCGGATATAAATCCCAAAATTCAAGGGTCTACGACGGACAGAGACGGACTGCACCCAAACTCACTTGGGGACAACATAGTCAAAACAAATGCACAACAATAAGTTCCATTCGCCAGAACAGCTCGGCTTCTCCTGTCTGCGCACTCGCTCCCGGCTCTTTTCAAATGCATGAATATACTTGAGGTGATGTCAACAAGTTACATCTTGTTCTGAGGCGACGACACGACGAGAAATGAATAAATAAAAATTAAAAATAAAACGTTAGGTGTCAAGTATTTTCAAGCCGGAGCCTGCGGTCGACGAGAGAGCTCTCCAGCGGCACTGTTCCACTCAGTGTGAGCAGCTCCTTTCTTCCTCAGCTTCAGCCCCTCAGCCTATCACATCCTGCACCATTCAGCGGCAACTTCAAAACGTCTATGAGACAACCCTCCACACGAAACACGGTCAAATAAGCCTTTATCGTATTCTTTCGGGGACTTATAGTGTGATTAGGATGACTGATAGAAAGTTTATGGTGATCTGACGCTAAATCATGCGTTTTAACTCCTGTAATGTTAGTGTTGAGGCTTTGTCTTGTCTGTGGCATTTAAAGGAGGTGCAAGTGGTCAGAAGTAAATCCAATTTAATCACGATACCCCCAAGGAGATAGAGCGTCTTTAGCCTCAATTAGAACTGACCTTCAGTATATAGATTTATTTAATTTTTCTACCATGATGAGGAACGAGCACATTTTCTGACGCACAGAATTCATGGTATCTGTTGCGTTTTAATGTGTGTTAGGTGAAAGCAGTCTTATCTATAGCTAAAAGAGGAACTCTTGGAAAAGGCGGTTCCCAAATTTATATGTAAATAACATCCCCCCACCCCCACCCCCCTGCTCTTCACACCACCCCTGCAAAAGTTAAAGATTAAAGTAAGGCTTGCATCTCTTGGCCCTTTGACTGCAGCCTGTTCAAGGCAGGACTGTTGCATCTTTATTGCGCCTGACTGCTCTTTATAAACATTACAAAGGTAGAATGGGGGGGTCATTGTTGTTCCATATCTAAGGGGCCGTTTACACGACTACTGTTTCACCCAAAATCAAGAACTTTTTGTTGCTTTTTGGTCGTCCGTTTTTAAGTGAATGGCGTTTTTGAGGACTGAAAACGCAGACTTTTAAAAACGGGCTCCAAAACGCCACCATATCGTTGTCGTGTAAACTGGCAAAATGCAACTCTGACTAAAAACGATGACGACACAGCCCCGCTTCGTTCATGCCTGAGGTGTGCTGCGGCCTTCTGGGCCAGGGCACACTTGTGAAGGAGATCCTTGATCTCAATGGGTTATTTTTTCCTGGTTGAATAAATAAAATAAAAATGCCTATTACAGTTCCTGTCAGCCTTTGTCTCGTACACAGACAGCAAACAGCCTACTATGGCCAGAACAACAACAAAATTACAACATTGGACTGTCCGGTTTAGTTTGTGCAGCAGACTGTTGACTTAATTAACAATCCTCCAATGTGGATTTGCTGTCCTATTGACTGAACTTACACCTTAGTACGTTCATTGACTGCACATTTTCAGATTATCCATCCAGTTTGAATGCATCAGTTTTCAGAGGTTACACCCAAAACTTTTGAGAAAATGTGTGTGTATCTGGACTCATGCATATCGTTGGCTAATATTCATAACTTTATCCACTTTGCTATGACTGTTCACTGCGTGGGTGTCCTCATCCCCCTCACTAGAAGTGGGCTGGCTGTGTCATTATTCTAATATGCTGAGTGGACGTTTGCTCTGTGTGAACCCAGGACGTAATGAAGAGTAGTGTGTGTGTGTGTGTGTGTGTGTGTGTGTGTGTGTTTGTGTGTGTGTGTGTTTCAAAAGACACACAGTCTTATCTCCACTATATGAATTTGAAAAAAAAACACTAACAGTAGAATCGTATTTCTTTGTAAACTGTATAGTTTTTTTATGTGTTTATTCCATCAGTCACCTATGACCTGGACTGGTTTACTAAAAATTGCACCAGAGCTCTTAGATGCTCCACTGCTTTGGTCTAGACTGAAATATCCCAACAACTATCAGATAGATTTCCATGAAATTGTGCCATGTCATTTGTGAATGAGTCATCATGAATTTGACAAATTTGACCTTTTTCTCAAGAAGTCTGGTTTTTACTTTTAGTTGAATGTCTCCACAAGGTTTGGATGGATTGTGATTCAATTTGATACAGATATCATCGACACCTAGAGGATGAATCCTGATGACATCAGGACATCCTGATTTTTTTTTTTCGCACCCCCGTCACCCTCAGTCTTCCATCCTTTTGAGCTTTGCATCATTCTCAATCCAATTCTCCAATTCTCAAGCCTGATTAAGGTGCTGAAATGGTGGAGTTTTGACGGTACAAGAGGAATTACTTCAGTTAAACTTATATTTCAACATTATCAGGGAAGACAATGAGCATTGAAATGTGAATTCAGTCACAATACGTTCATATTGTCTCAGCTTCTCCAAATTTTTATGACGTCCAATTAGGGTCTGTATCTGACATTGACACCCACTTCGCGCTCCGGTGTAGATGTATGATCAAGACACGTTAAAAGCACATACAGCATCTCAGTGAAACCTTCAAAGCTGGACTACCATCTATCACCAGAATACGTACAATCATGCTGATTTCATTATTATTCATGTTATGAGGAAGAGCTATCGATTCCTCTTCTGTGTTTGATGTAGATTTAGCGCAAGGCGCCAAATGATCAAAGCCCTGAACTTACCCACGAATGCATGAGCAAAGACACCAAATCAATAGCTGACAGGTCAATAATTCAAACCATGGCTTAAGGATGACATGATATTTATGTAGCCCCCCCCCCATTAAGTCACGCTGTATGTAATATATAAATAGAATATGAAAGAAATACTGAAGAATCAGTAGGAATCCAGAAATTATACAATATGGACGGATGCTTGATGACTTAGAAAGGGGATAATAGAATATGATTTAAATAAATGCTGGTATAAAGGAGTTGCTGCATACTAAAAAGAATGCATAAATAGATGGGAGGTCTAAGTCAGAAAAAATTGTAAATAGTCATAGTACCTTCATCTGTGAACATGATATTCTATAAGACCCCTAGTCAATGACGTCTGGTCCTTTGACAGCGTCAGAGTAAATCAGGCTATTTTGATTCAAGGCTGTGGAGTACACTGCTTTTAGCCCCCATCACCCTGCTCTCTCAGGGGCCTTGCCAGGGTCCTCTGCCCTGCTGGTGCTGACATTTAGGCTCACATGAATCAATGAGCAAAGCTGTGGTGTCTGAATTTCATAGCAGTTCCTCTGGCAGGTCGCATTTAGTCCACGCCATGTACAGGAAAAAGGGTTGCGGGCTCTTTGAGTCTCTTAGATTTTAAAATGAGGGGACAAGGTTTATGTTTTCTGCTCTGACAAGATCATGTCACTCACACTGTCACGACTTTCACTGTGTATCTAAACGCTTCGGTGTATGGAGGAGAATGTGTGTACAAGTCTATTATGAAATACATAAAGAGCATGATTGCCTGTTGAATCTCTAACCCTGTTAGAAGTTGTTCAAATGTAGGAAATTATTAGTTGACTGATCGGCTTTTATTTATAATTGATGTAAATAAAAGAACATGGAATTGAAAGTGTATTTTTTGATGTTGTGTTTTATGTATGTCCTTGAAGCAACAGCAGATTCAACGTGTTTGTCCAGCTCTACCCTTGAATAAACGGCAGAGACATTTACACCAATAGATTTAGGAGTGTGTGTGTGTGTGTGTGTGTGTGTGTAGGTGTGTGTGTGTGATAGAGAAGGCCAGGGATTGATTAGAGCTTTCACTCTCAATGTGGTTAATTGCCCAGTGAGGCTTAGCAGACGGTGCTGGCTAGATTGATGTCCGATAGCCAAGAAGAGGGGGAGTCTGGCTGTGTTTGTGTGTGTGTGTGTGTGTGTGTGTGTGTGTGTGTGTGTGTGTGTGTGTGTGTGTGTGTGTGTGTGTGTGTGTGTGTGTGTGTGTGTGTGTGTGTGCAATAAAGGGAGGGTGGGTGGGGGCTTGATTTACTGGGCGGGGGGGGGGACAAATTCTAAATTAATGTTGAAAGATTGAATGGTTAAATATTGCACACTCTGGAAATAAACCCAAAGGAGTTTCCCTCAAAAGGAAGTGAAAATCAAGCGATTGTAATCACATCTGCTGAAAAGAAAAGAAGATGCATTGATATAAAGAAAGAAAAATACTCAGTCATGGCACCTTTTCTTTTGTTCCCCCAGTAATTAAAGGGTTTGATTTCTAACAGCGAGGACTGCCTCCCCTTTCAGAAGAAGCTTCCTTTGGGTTTAGTTTAACAATGACCTGATGATTTCATCCCTCCTCAGTTCCCCAGAACTTACTTAATCTTTACAAACAGTTGTTTAATTCTGGCACTGAATCAAGCTCAGAGCCTTGCTAATCTATCTCTAATTTAATTTAATATTAGTGTACTTCTGCCAGATTTACTACAACAGCTCCAACTATAAGCTTTTAATCTTGCAATCAAAAATTTCCGGATGTTCAATTTCTGGATGCAGCATTGGAATAGAACTGAAGACGAACGACATTTGCTCCCAGGTATTTGCAGGAGGAATGATCTTTTATTCTTCTGTACTTATTTTCTACATGGTCATAAAATGATTTTTTTATGCTCAGTAAGAGGCTAAGGGTGGGATGTGCAGGCATGGTTGGAGGTCACTCGTTGAGCGTGATACTAGTGGGCAGCAACAGGCGAGCCAGAGTGTTGACAGGAGGTTGAATGGATAGGGAAGCAATAAAATCATGACAAAATTCTTTCCTTCATGCAGGATGTCAAAACTCTAATTATACACAACATAAGGAAGGGAGGAAGAGAGAGAAAAAAGTTTTACACAGCAAAAACTGTATATCTAAATAAGTTAGATAATCTGAATTTTTGGCTTTAAATGAATTTTACACTCTTTAAATGAAGAGTTATATTATTATTATTATTATATTTAGTGAGGACTATGCAAGACATCTTATAAATAAAACCCATTTTGTTCGCTTATGATTCTTAAGCCTGGAGTCAATAGCATCAGTCACAAAGTGTGGTCGTTTTATTTAAAGCATTAGAAATCCGTTAGACTAATTGCTTGTTTCAACAATACTAGCATTTACAAGAGAGAATAGGGCTGCACTAGGATAAAAAAAAAAAATTTTATTCAAGGAAAGAATATAAAGCTTTTGTTGAAGCTCCCTGATGACAAAAGTCTTATATCAAGGTCTTTTTTTCAGTGGATCTTCTGAATATTAAAGTTTTAATTGGGCAATTTGTTTTGTTTTTTAGCAATTTTTAATTTGAATTTATGGTTTAATTGTTTGCATGACCTGTAAGATCAAATCATTGTCCAGTTTGTTTGCATAGAGGCTGGACTTTTATCCCGGTTTTCCAGATATCATCTTATGATATAATAATAATTCTTGTTTATTTTTCTTTAGAAGAGATTTTTCACCGTGTTATTTGCTCACTATGTTACTGATGATGTTAAAAAGACCGGAGGTCATGGTGAAATTAGAATCCTATAAGAACTCTCATTAAAGTGAGGTCAACCTTCCCCACAGCCTCCACCACCTCTCTGTTTCCACTGTTCAGGGACTCATTGAGATCACAAACACAATTTATTTTTCGACACTCCCCTGACACACATACACAGATGCACACCTCCCTTTCTGTGGGGACTTGAGAGTCCCCACTCAACTACCGTGGATAATTGGACACCTTAAGTATGAGAAATCCCTCACTGAAACAACATAGGCACCAGCGGTGCAGACTCATATCAGGTTTGTCAAATAGAAGCACAACAGTGTGGATGAAACAGAAACAGAGGCTTGGTTGCGTCTTACAAGCAAGACTTGAAAAACCCCTTTGGCATTGTTTCTTTCTTATTCAATTCACATGTTGAATACCTCACTTCCTGAGCTGTGGTGGATGTGGTGTGGTATGGCTGGATGAAAAGGGGGAATATCCACACCCTTAGGCTCCGGGGTGAAGTTGTCCTCAGGGCACTTCACTGTGCCCTAAGTTGACCCATCTGGAAGCTAAATGCAAAACTGCCTGAAGATCAGAGCCAAGGGATGGCTTGGCCTTATATCTGCCCCCAAGGCTGTTGTTGTGTTTCACTAATGAGGCACATCTCCCCAAGCTCACCCGGCAATCACAAGTCTGAGCTGTTAAAACGCAGAACAAATAGATGTTAAAATGATCTGGATTTTATGGTACATTTTTAAAAAACAGTCTCTGTGGTGGGTCAGGTCACTCACCACATCAAAGTTTTCATGCATTGGTCTTTAAAAGCACCATTTCACCCCCTGGTCATGTTGCTTCATTGATGCCAAGGAGCAAGAAAGTCAGAAACATTTTCCCATGATGTAATGCGCAGCTACAGAAAAACAAGCTGCTTTCTCTTTTTTTTTTTATTAAAAAAACTGACCAAGAACTTATTTTTTCCCCATTTAATTCTTCCTTCTGTTTTGTTTCACATGTTCAATGTTTTGAAATTTAATAATATCACCATATGGACCTGATTAATCAAAAATATTTCTGCCATCTGTATTTACTCATCCTTTCTTGAGCAAGTTCTGTTTCCTTACGAAGTTTAACATTCAGCCCTCTGTTTCCCCTTTTTCACCTTAAACCAGTCTGGACTGGAGTACGATGTCGATGAGCGGATAAGCATGAATCACTCATGAGGAACAAGCAGCGCCGCGGCATTGCCATGTCTCTTGTGTGTATCTAGCCACACAGAGGGTTATAACATTCAGCCACAAAAAGTTCTATAGCCCGGGAGTGACTGGCTGACTCATGTGGATCAAGACCTGCCACAGGTGGGGGATCCCAGGCTGAATAACCTCCCTCCCCAGCAGTAAGCAGCCACAGTCTCTGCACCCCTTTTTCTCCCAACCGGGACACCTGCACTGGACACAAAAGCCATCCCTGTCTGATTCTTTGAGGGCATGAGCAGAGAGAGGAGAAGGACACGGGGAAGAACGGAGCAGAGGAGAAAGAAACGGGGTTGGATGGGTTGTGGTGGGGGCTGCCTCAATCGTAGCCATGCGGAAACAAAGTAACACAAACTCTAGCCACAGCAGGGGAACAGCTGGAGCACACAGGGACAGCAATCTGGGTGGTCTGAGGGTGAGGGGATAAAGAGAGGGTGTGAGCCTGCTGGAGAAATGAGCGAGAATATAAGAACAGAGAGAGTTTGGGTTAGGATAGAGATGTTGAAAATAGGATCTCTTAAAGAGAGGAAGGATAGAGAGAGAGAAAAAGGTCAAAACAGCTGAGGAGAAGCAGTTACTTGTGGGTTTCCCCTTGATCCATGCAATTATGGAAAGTCGATACACATCAATATCTAATTATTAAAAGACGCCTCCACCAATAGCCTCATTAGAAGCAATTCAAGCGCAGGAGAGGCCACTTTTGTGTAGAAACAGATTATTTGAAATCAGCTGCAAACAACAGTACAAGATGGGGTGAAAAATAAAATATGCCTTTTTTAATTTTTCTCGCTTAAAACAGAGCAATCTGTGATCCTGAGCATCACATCCTGCAGTGACGAAAACAGAAACTCTTGATCGAATGATTCCAAAACCTGTCTGCACTTTTTACAGTGTTGTAAATACAGCTGCTGTTATCAGAACAATTTAATTAATCCTTTGACATCACCAAAGTTAGAGCGATTGTTAAAGAGAAGCTAACCCCTCTCAGAAAAGCATTCACAAGCACACGGTGAGCCAGTATCCCTGTGCTTTTCCATACAGAGCTTATCACACCAACATGGTTTGCATGATAAAAAAAAAAGAAGGTAAGTAATGCGGGAGGTCCTGCACATTTGCATATCCCCTGGGTGCATGGTGTAATTTAGCTACATATGTCCCTTCCCTAATAGGCTGGAGTTGGCTTAACGTGAGGCTTGTGTTTTTGGAATCGACCTTGCTTGATTGTCTGTTCGCATTCGCAGCTCTCCTCTGATTTGCAACTGAAAGGCACGTAATTGTACTTCAGCTAACTGAATAAGGATAGGTTTTCCAAAAGAGTACGTGAGGGAGAAAGGGTTTTTTTTTTATACTCTGGATTCGAGCTTGTCATCACGGAGTGTAATCTTCTCCATGGGATATCATTCACATAGCAGTGCCCTTCCTTGTGTACAGCGGTGGTTGTTGAATATGATGAAAAATACAGCGACTGTGAAGTTAGCCCGATTGCTAACATGTGCGTTCCAATTCTGCCCATATCACATTCCACTGGATTCGTGATGTTGCTAATCAGCCTTCATATTTCCCATGATAATACATAATATATCTGACTCAAACAAATGGAAATATATTCATGATATGCATTCACTTATTCTTCACTAAGTTTGACATTCTCTTTTTCGAATCCACAGAGACACAGACAACATTAGCAGAGCTGATACATTACCAACCAGAAGCCACCATAAATTAAGGGTCTACTTTGTTCCCGGTCATAGTCCGCTGCTTATCTCCCACATTCGACTGCAGTAATTTGCCTCTCTGATGCTCTGCTGTATGATGTTACAGCTGCCTATATCTTAAAATGCATGTTCCACTGATGCAGACGAGTCTCCTGTTTGTTAATCCCAACTTCTTATCCATGACATCAAACCCAATTTATCCAGTTTTTCACATCAATTTTCAGTTCGATGGAGTGGAAAAGCAACGGGATGTGAATCAATGTTGGTTTTTTTTAATCTTTCTAAATAATAACCCAGCCATTCCTGTAAAACACTCACCAGTTTTCTCTCTCTTCGATATTAAACAAGATTAGGATAGCTAAAAGGTTAATGGGATTCCTTTCTTTTGAACAAACTGTGCCTTATTTCTCCCTTTTAGGGGAAGCTATAAACATCCTCCCCGTGATAACGGATGGTGATTATGCCGATGATATTAATTATCATTACTTTCAATTACTACACCCAGCCAGGCCCTATCGGTTATGAGGGCAGCTCCCTGTGGAGGAACTGCCACCCGCTGACGTACATTCATTAGCTGAGCCATGTGATTGTGTGACTCTCTCTCTCCTTCTCCATCTCTGTCTTTCTTCTTTTCTTTCATCCTATATTTAATCCTTTCATTTTCTCTCTGTCCTCTCTCCTCCTCTAGCCAGGTGTCAATGAGCCCAAGCAGGTTTGCATACTGTCAAGGGCAGGCCAATGAATGAATGAAGTGAGGTGGAAGTTAACTGTGGAGAGATATGAGATGACCTGTTAGGGGATCAATGGCATAGATGCCTCAATTTCCCCTCTCTTTCTCTCAGTCATCTCCCAGGCCACCTATTTTATTCCTCTTCCACTCTCACTCCTGACATGAAACATCCATTTCCGCCCCATGAAATATGGAGAGGGCCCTCATGAATTGTTTACAGGTTAGCAGCACGCATGCCGATGGCAGCAGGGGGACAGGATCAGGTTTTCAGGCAGGCTGCAGTGGGCGAGCGGTGGTGATAGCATGGAGGACCGGCCCCACCAGATATGAGCATAAACCTGTAGGGTACGATAACATGGCCTGCAGCCTATCATGAGGGAGATTTGGAGAATTCAATATGGCTACAAATAAGTTGTGACACAAATGAATGTATATTACATCTAAACATTCATATTGTCAGGTTTGTGAAATTAATATGTGCACAAATATCAATAATATGAAGCCTTTGTTGATGACACTTTGCTTTATCTTTCATCCGCAAACTTAAGTTCAGTTGACTCATATCCAACCCGAGATAAATCATTAAAAAGCTTTTACATGCCTGAACCATCTGCACGAGCTTGAAGTGGAAATGTGAATAAATAAAACCCAATCATCCAGAATGGATGCAGTAAATGGAATATAAGGGAGGGAGGTGAATACTCAACTCGTGACATTTGTTTTCATCAAATCCACTCTTAAAATTAAATTTTTATACTCCTATGTTGTTGTTTTTTTCAAAAAGGAAATAAACTAAGAAAATACTGATGCTATACTGATATATTTGTGTCAGAAGTACTATGTTGGATTTTTTTTCATGAATGTTTTCTGGAGGATGCATTGCCAACTTCTGTGGTACTACCATCTCATAACTCCAATATGCCCACATAGTGTTAATTAGCACATTTTAGCTAATTGTAGCACATAAGTTGCTAGCTCAGATGTTGTGGTTATTGTTCCACATAACAAGGCGGACTTTGAAAACAACATGCAGATAATGGAAGGGAGAAGAATGATGCCTTTATTAGTCGTCCAATGTCAGGCTTTTTCCACCAGATTTCTTCCTGTGAGCCGGGCTTTGGAGTAATGAAAGAATATCTCAAATGGGAATGAGTATCAACAACTCAAGCTGCTTGACTATTTGTGTGGCTGTTCGAATTGAAAAAATCAGACTAATTGTTTAACAGCTGTACAAATATTGCAACCATTAAATTACTGGTACAAATTTTGTCCGGAACACTAATGAAGGGGTTTTGTCACTGCTGAAAAAAGACTTTTGACCCAATAAGTAAAACCACCAATGTTATATAAACTGAGATTTTAACAAAAATTAATTTAAGTTCAATTTGAGGTTGACTGTTGAGAATACATGTTAGCTACTCCTGCAGTACTAAGATGTGTCTCCACAAATTTCCAAGAGGAATCAAAAGAAGACTAAGAGATAGTAGGATTAGTGCCGTCATTTCGATCGAGCAGATGGTACAGGATATTTATTTGGTTGGTCTTACTGGACGAGACATGGCCTGTTGAGCTGGTTAATTTCCTCCTGATGGGCTCGTAGTTCACTTCAGTGTTGTGCCTCAGGGATATGAAGAATGGATACGCGAGTACCAACTGACATACTTTGGTGAAGGTTCATCAGCTGTGGGGTTTTTTCTCAGGCCTAATAGCATGTGATTGATAATGATGAACTTGAGCATGAGGGGTGTGCATTGCAGATGGAAAGATAGAGCATTCTGAGGGCTTGCTGACTAAAGTGCTTTGCTGCAGCTTGTGCACTTGTGGTTATAATGGAGTGCTTGGGAGTCACACCACTTGAGAGATTGTGCGGCTATATTATTCATCTGTTTCCTGTGCCATTTCTGCACATCATTGAAATGTAGGCCTGGCAGAGAGAATACTCCATGGCGCCTTCATCCCCTTATCTGTCTCTCTCTCACTGTCTCTTTCGCTCTCTTTCAGCCTCAGTCCTCTCGCCTGTCTCTGTCACTCAACCTCTTTCTCTGTGGAGGGGAACTAGAGACAGAAGAAGGGAGGAAGAGATGATCAGATCAATATTCCTCTCAGGAAACAGGCTTCCTCTTTCTGACTCTCCGCCTGCCTCTGCCTGGCTTTTATAGCCAGCTATGTCTGACCACATCATTGGAGCATTGTGGCCAATTTCACATGGAGGCCAGATACGCAGCCATACTCAACACGTGACAGAGTGTGTGACAAGCTTGATACGCAGTTCCCATATGGTGGGTGGAGGGGTAGAGAATGTAAAAAGATAAAGAAATTAGGAGTTGTGGTTGAGAAACAGGAAGACAGAGGATGACGAGTTGTTAGTTACATGGTGTTAGCTGTCCAACTTAACCTTACGTCCTGCCATATCTGACTCAACTACAGTGGGAGTGATGCCTCATTATAATGTTTTCACCAGGGCTTTGTGGAAACAACACTTCCATTCACATTCATTCCACATAAAGCACATTTCCACTGCGTAGTACCGGCTCTGCTCGACTCGACTCTGCATGGTATCGTGTACTTTTCTGTAGGTCGTTTTCCAGTATGGGATAGTACCTCCTCAGGGTAGGTGGATGTGTGATAAGGTAAACTTATGTATAATGTAAAAATATTTGAGTAACACACACTATGTGAACATCTCAAACATGTGAAACATGTTTTTCACTTTGTAACCATGCAGCTCCCTATTTAATGAGAATAATGGTCACCTTCCAAAATGAACATTTCTTGTATTCTCTCTCTAGGTAATCACAAATAACTTCGATTTACTTTTCTATGTTAGCGAGCTGTCATTTCCGCCGACGGCATAAACCATGATTGATCTCTAACGACCCATAATAGTGCTTCTGAGTCCACTGTGAACGTGTGACCTTAATGCCAACTCAATGTGTTAGCGACCTCAGAGTTTAAATATCTGAAACTCCCCACTAGTCAGAACTGAAGAAGCGTCTTGGATGAAACGTGAAACGTCTTCAAACCCTTAACAGAAGTCCAGCTGCTGCAGATTCAACCTTGAATGATCTTAATTGATCGATGTGAACCCAAGTGAACCAATCAACCATGCATGCATTTACTGTGAAAGCTAACCTTAATACTGCACTTTAGCACACTTAGAGTTACTTTTGTGAATTACTCCGACCATTGATCGATTACAGTCACCTTTTCCTTGTCCAAGAGCCCTATGAAGTCTCTCTCTGTCCTGAATCCCTCACTTCTCAGTGGCTGAAGAGCCGTTTTCACACTCCAAGGTAAGTAATAATTTACTGTCAAGAACTGTTCTATGTTTTGACTGCTGGCGTAATGGAGCTACAACCACAAATTATGTCAGCTGGAACACCACATGGATGTCGGGGCCGGTAATGGCTGGTAAACTGCATTAGTATCATATCAGGGAAGCATGTCGTTTGTCAGATGGTTGTGGTGTAAGGTCATTGACCTTAATGATCACAGAGAATCTAGGTTGATTATTTCCCACATGGTTTCACCACCGCTGTGTAGGTTTGATTGTGCGTGTAAATACAGTAGTGAGAGAAGAGGAAGAGGTTGTGCACAACAACAGGAAAGGTCTTTGTGTGTGCAAATAGGGAGATTTCCATGAACAGTGGCTGTTGATTAGTGTAGATTGCTCTCTCACACCACACACACACTCTTTTTTCTTTTATCTTATGGACCTGCCACCTAGAGATTAGCTTCCCCACAGAGGGGTGTGGTTGTGTCGTTGACCATTGTCCAATCAGGCATGACCGAGCAATGACAACCAGCCAACCAGCACACCCAGATCCCACTGGTCTGCCAAGGGGGCGTCACATGATGGGACCAACTGTCACCACACATGGTCTCTTTCTCTCTCAAATCTGTCCATTTGTGTCTGAGAAACAATCCATCCATTTATCCTTGTAATCTGGGTGGGGACCGCTTTTTTTTCTCTGTTTTTGGATTTCATTCAAACCTGTCCTTCCTCCAGTTAGGAAGTAGACTTCAATTAGAGCCAAATCATCTCCTGCCTTTTGTCTCCTGCTTGTTGGTTTTTGTGTGTTCACAATGTTAAGGACATACATTGTGCTCAGATAGTTAAGTGGTTCAATCCGCAGGTTCTGGAGCTGCACGAATTCCCCTGATGACAATGAATCATGCAGGATCTCTCCTGTGCATTCATCTCTGCTTTCCAACAGTGTTGTTAAAAAAAAAAAGATAAAAGTGGGAGGACTTCCCACTCTTTTTCTTCTCAAAATTGAGAACACATTGTGTTCCTCACAAAAGACTTTCCACAGGTGCACAAACATTATCACTTTCTTTGTAGCAGCCTACATTGACCCGACTGATGACTTGCTTTTTGTATCAACAGCACCTGGACATTTTCAGCTTCATTTGATTCTGAATACAGAGATTCTAAGATGGATATCCACACTACATTAACTCTCCTAGGAACAACAAACACTGTGTTTGTTTTGGACATAAAGTAAAGGACATCTTGGCTTCAGTCGGATCACTTCAGATTAAATATTGCCGTAAAAAAGTAAACCTGCAACACTTTTGTTCCAAATCAGACAGCTGTTCACAAGAAAAGATCTTTTGCAGTACCTTTGCATGACTTACAGCTAGGTTAGATTTTAGTCGTTGATGGAGTAGTTCATGAAAACATTGAAAGCTAAAGCATTTTAGCGCAGGGAGTGCATACACTCAATAAAAGCACAGTTCTTAATACACTCTTCACGTGTTTCTACGAGGCAGGCTGGAATATATCCTACAATGTGTTTAACGTTTGATTTGCTCAAGGTAATTTGCTTGCAACTCTGTCTCTCTGTCTCTCGCTCTACGTCTCCCTCTGGAAATGATTAGTGCTGTTGGGGCAGCCTGGAACCATTACTGATGTACACTGATGAAGTCCCATTTGTTTGAAGTGCAAGCACTCTGTCTAAACCCTCGTGCATATGTGCGTACGTGTGTGTCTGTGTGCGTGTGTGTCTGTGTGTGTGTGTGTGTGTATGTGTGTGTGTGTGTGTGTGTGTGTGTGTGTGTGTGGTGTGTGTGTGTGTGTGAGCAAGCCTACATACATCTGCGTGTCCCAGTGTGTGAAATCTGCCTCTCCTTCCCATCTCCCTTAGCCAAGCCCACACCACTAAAACTCATTGCAGAAAGGAACTGGAAATAAACTTGTGAGGAAACCTGATCCCTTTGAAGCATCTGGCTCATGGCTCAAACTATTGCCGGTCATCAAATATATGTCACCAACCCCCAATTTACGTATAAAACGTTTCCTTTGGCAGCGGACATGTTTTGTCATTGTTGCGTGGCCTCCGTGCTTTGACAAGATAACACAACAGCTTTTTCCTGTCCCTGGCGTTATTTTAGCCACAAAACGTCAGCGGGGAAGACAGTTAGGAGAATTAGTTAGATATCTGGACACATGTTGTAGACCTCAGGACAAATGATGAGAATCTGGAGTACATTCAAGTACTGATGTGATTCAGTGCAATTGTTCTCTCGAACAAAGGGCCGTATAGTGAAAATCTGCTTTAGGTTTTTGGCCTGTGGGTCTGGAGGGTCTGGTGTGAAGCTGGACTTCTTCATTTGTACTTGAAGACAGTTGCGTATTCTCTGGTAATTTAAAACAAATTTCCCTTTAAGTGAAAATATTTGGCATATGTGAAAAGAAAAGAAATACCATATGTTGAACATAAATAAGGTATTAACACTTATAAGATTCTTTGAATTCGTCTTGACACAAATCCATCAAATGCAAGGCACCATACGTAGGAGTGGTTTTGTTTATCTTGGCCAATTAAATTATTGTGTATAATTTAAAGTTGTAATCCTTGAAACTTCATGATGCTATTGCTTGCTGGCATTTTGTCTACAAGAGCCATTAAATTCACTTTAATTTTAATTGTCAGTTCCTGCGCCAAATTAAAAATCCCCAACTGCGCACAAGGGATTAACAGGCAACTATAATTGCATGAAATCCAGCACTTAAGAATTGTATTTTATGTCTAACAGGCTCAATGTTCACTGTTCACCCTTCTAACTAGTTAACACAATACAGTTTGTTTAATCTCTACTAAAAACAAAGTGTGAAAATGTGATATTGTGTTTTTATGGGGGTGATGTGACTAACTCTTGGCCAGAAATAACTTTCTGGAGTTTTCACTGGTGACATGTCAGCGTCACGGTGATGATGAGACTCCAGAAGGTCACTGTCCGAGACTGACAAAATGTCGAGTACATAACTCCCCGTAAAACCTCGCTGCTGCCCAGAGCGCTGTTTGCCTGTTTATTCTAAATGTATTAATATTGAGTGTGTCGCATAACCGAATTTCACCAAAGTCAAGAAATTACTTTCCTGGGCCTCCAGCAACTCACATGCCAAGTTTGAAGTAGATCAGATGAACGGTTTTCACGATAAGCGAATTACAGACAGACTCCTCATATTATAGTACGACGCTGTCATTGTGTGGCTAAGCAGTTGTGCATATAAGGGCCATTTTGAAAACTCTGGCTCCATTCAAGTATGCAGCCAAGCATACACACAACCTTTAAAATTCAAGAATAATAGATAGAATAATAGAATAATAATAAATCTATATCTCTATATATCTCTATATCTCAAGCAACTTTTAAGATAATCAATTCAAGGTTAAAGTCATATAAGGTGTAAATGATTAGGGATTTGTTGCTGGTTAAAGAAGTAAAATCCTTGGTATAGCTCTTTAACCGTCGCAGCTTGGGCCTTCAGTCGGTTTCCAAAGAAAATACAGAACTGTTTAATTCTGGCAGGTCAGCTTAATTATTTTTATACGATCTAATATTAAGCGAGCAAAGTGGGAAAGGAAATGTGAATGAGGCCAGTGATAATTTTCTCATTGTTGTCCTGCCATCTCAACAAAGCCAGCACGAGTGAGACACAGCAAAGGGTTATTTAAAGGAGACCGAGGGATGTCCTCACTAATGGATGATGCACTTTACTCGCCAGCGCACAATACTGTACACTTCTATTTAAATTCAAATTACGCCATTTGAGGTTCAGCGCGGCTGTGTGTGGGTGTCAGGGGAGGGCCGTGGTAAGTCCCTTTTGTAGTGTCTTTTTGTCAACAATGAGGTTGAACCCCTCTTAAAATGCAAGACAAAGGCGGAGAGGTGCTGAGGGGCAGGAAACAGCTCACCACTTCTGTTCCTTTTCCTTCAGCATACACACACACACACACACTCTGCTAATTACATGTTCTGCCACTATATGTGCGGTGCTCTAATTGTGGAACCACAAATGGCTCTGTAGGACAGGATTAGTATGAGAGGTACAAGTCAGTATCAATTAGAGAGCATGCAACTAGTACAAGTTTAAGCTCTATATGATTATTTTATGAGGTCATTTTTTTTTGTCTTTTTATGTGCCTTTTTAAATTTTTAAAGTGCAACACATCAAACCAAGAGTAAAACCGAACATCTTTCTTTAAACCCCAGACGCACTAAACCAACATGTAAGAACTAGCGGCAACGAAGACTAGCTTTTGTGTCATCTCATGTTGCCCTCGATGGGGCCAAAAGTTTGCACTAAACACACTGCAAAGACTCGTGTAACGGCCAACTATTAGGAACATTTTACACTTGATTGAGAGGAAAGAATTTACCAAGCCAGCAGGTGATAAAGCACGTGATTAAGTGATACCATTTTCACATCACTCTTGCTCACCACTTGGTTTCAGTTGGTCCTCAGTTGCTTTAGATCTGATAGCCATGTTTTTTGTGAAAATATTTGTGCACTGAAACTATGAAAAATGAGAGAGCCCTCTGTGTGGGCCCTCTTAACTTATTCATTCTGCTCAGTCGACCAAAAAGCTGCCGACAAGGACTGACTAGTGCCAACAGTGCAGGACACATCACAAAAACTAGGGCTAGAAATCTTCTCGTTGGCTGACGGTGGACCATCGGCCTGATGTTTCAGGGCATCATCAACAGCCCAAGGGCCGTGATTTGAAAAAGCAGACATGGTCTTTGAATTTGCGTGTTAAACAAAGACATAAAAATCAAATAATTTCCACTGGGCAGTCTGAAAAGTGCATTGTCATTGAGTTGAACACAAGGGTGTTTTTGACAACCCTGATTCCAAAAAAGTTGGGATGCTGTGTAAAATGTAATTAGATACAGAATGTGATGATTTGCAAAACATTGAAACCCCATATTTAATTGATGAATGGACCAAGGACCAATTGAGGGACCGTTCAGCTTGTTATAAGCGCACTGTTCAAAAGCCAGCATCCGTGATGGTATGGGGATGCATTAGTACACATGGTATGGGTAACCTGCACATTTGTGAAGGCACCGTTAAAGCTGAACAATATACACAGGTTTTGGAACAACTATGCTGCCAAGTAGACAATGTCTTTTTCAGGGAAGGCCTTGCTTATTTCAGCAAGATAATGCCAAAACACATTCTGCACGTATTACAACAGCATGGCTCCGTAGAAAAAGAGTTTAAAAAAAGAAAAAAGTTTTTTTTGTGTTTTTTTTAAAAGCAAACAACAACAGTAAAAAAATTAATAAAATGTTTTTATAAAATTATTTAAATTATCATCACAGCTGTGAGAATGAAGTTGGATCAAACTTTAAGCGTTCAAGCTGCTCTCCTCCAGCAGTCTGCACCAGACTGGCATATTATCAGTGAGTAGTGGCGGTGAGCCTGGTGAGCTCCTAATGATAGCTTTGCCCTTCACCACAGACTAAATCCAGGCTTGCTGGGTAAACCAACTCAGTGCGACCACTTAACCCCTGTCTGCCCTCCTGCCAGCGACACTAAAAATTTCTATGTATTTATATGCAAATCCGAGGGGGCCACCTGACCGCTATGTGTCCCGGCAACATTCGCTTCAGCTATGGAAACAGGCGCGGTAAAACTTTGCTGAAAATAACTCGACGGTTCTTGTTCCTTGCCAAAATAATCTAAATAATAGCTGTCAGTATTTGAACAGACTAAAGGGTTTGTAAATCCATCTCTCTGTTGGCTTTGTTGTCGCTGCTGCTGGAGAAGAGCTTCTCTTTTTGTCTTCTGCCTTCGCTCCACCTCACTTTTGGTATTTCCTTTTGCTCATATATGAAACATGGGAGGAAATTGTTTGCAGCTTTTGTATCAGTTTCCTAAGTTTTCATTGAAGCATGCTTAGTGCCAAGACTGTAGTTATTTCTCCAAAAAGTCTAAGATCCCTTTAAAATGATCCGCTGAGGATTTTGAATCTTCCATCTAACACATTTGGAGACGCACCCAACTCAATTTGTCTCCATAATATGCAACTGTCAACACTTCGCAACCCTGTAAAAGAGACACCAAAGAGGTTTGCCCCCTTAACTGTAGGACTTTGAGAAAAGCATTAGCAAAGCCTTGGGAATGTGTAATGTTTGTGTGACTGCCTGTGTGCACGTGGCGCTGCAGGGCTCCAGGTGTGTTCACCTGTCTGCCTTTCACATCTCTTCAAGGAGAACCGAGCAGAGGCAAAGCACTCAAGATGTCCAAATATCAAGTTACACTTCTGTCTCTCTCTGTTTCTCATCATTCAAACAAATACACACATGCTCAAACACACACAACCGCGCATAGAGGAATCCAGAGGGTACATGATCCATGAAATGGGGAGTAAGGGCTTGAGGCCATGTGTGAAAGCTGTGGAGAGGAAGAGCATGATTGATGGCAATGATCGGGAAGTTATGCAGGTAGTGTTACAGGTATGGGACCAGGGCGGAGAGCCAAAGTAGGTTATGAAATTAAAACATTCATATATGTGTATGAAATTCACACAGACAAAAAGAGAAGTACGCACAGGGAACAAAAATCAAAAGAGAGGAAATATCTACTGGTGGAGTTTGCAGAAGAGTGAAGGGTGGAGTGTCAGAGAAACTGGACCAGCTCATGACTGGATTTGAGCCGATCCTGGCCTCTGTGGTTCAAGCCTTTCATGGAAGCATAAAACCTGAGAGGATGAAAAATATGACGCTGAATATTAAGTTTGAATATTTTTCTGCTGATACATCTTAAGCTGTCATGAAAGTGTGACCCTCTAGCACCTCACTACTGCGTCTATCTTCTCATGTCTGTTTTTAGGTTTCACTTTGCTCAAGTTGTGGAACAGACTTTCTCTTTCTCTTATTGAGAGGCAGCGTTAGAAGGGATTATTTGATTCTCCTGGCAAAGTTACTATTGCTGTTCAATGCATCTGCAGTAATTAAAGTTCTGAGAGTACCCTTTAAATCTGGTTTACAGCAACTTTTGTATGGTGGTGAAAATGGACTGCTGGAACAATTACAAGTATGAGGTGTCACAAAAAGTAAATCAGAGAATCAACAAAGATAAAAGAGGGGGGAAAATAGAAAAAGTCAAATAACAAAAGCAGGGTTTAGGTTGGAAGGGGTTCTAATCTAAATGTGACCTGAGTATAAACATTTAACTTTCCAAGACCACAATTTCCTGTTTTCCCAGGCGATTAAACTGCAATGTAAGCCTGGAGGAGTCACGGCACGGTCATGTTTCCTCCTGTGCTTTCAAGGGGCTGGAAGAGGAGAGCCGAGGAGGGCCGCACTGCTCTGACCTCAGCTGAGCTACAATTTAGATATGCGTGTTGCTGCTGGGTGCATCCTGGCCTCTTTGGCTCTGTTCAGACCCGGTGTTAACAACCGCCCAGACTGATCCGAGGCTGCACTTGTGACCAGATTACTCAGATTCAGAGGTGGTCTTGGCCACATATGACTGCAGTCTTACAACGTTTAGTAAGCCTAGTCTGATCCCTTAGGAAGTTATTTTCTACACAGTATATATATATATATTTGTTTTACACAACATGCAAATGAACTATAACTTTCATTAAATAGTAATGATAATCAGTTTTTTTAGATGAAATTAATTAAAACAATGATGTTTTGAAAAGAAATAACATTTTGCAATATGATGCTTGTTTCTATTATTTCTTGGGGTCCCTAGAGATACCAGGCGGTAGTCCCTGTAATGTTATATATATTATTTTAGTAGAATGAATCTATACTATATATACTCCTACTCCCTGACCTAAACTTCTTGGTTTTTGAAATAATCTCTCTTAATGAAAGAATGCATCTCTATCATTCGCCATTCAAACGGAGTTAAATGTGTCTTGTACATTTGTAGGCGACATCAAACAACGTAGCTGTACTCCAGATAGTGTGGGATAACCTGACTGGTAAACCAGCCCACAGGATGAGTCAGTGAGCCCTGACTAAGTGCGTGGTTTTTACCCAGTGAGTGTGTCACTGTTCTTTCCTTTGAGGCTTTTCACCGGCTATAATATGCTGTCAGAGCGACACAATGAGACGTCGGAAGAGGAAACTTTAGTCAAGTGTGTTGGAGACGAGCCTCGATGAGGATTTTTTTTTTTTAAATCCAATTTACGGTAATAACTCACTATTTGGAAAAAGGCAGTAAATGATGGTGCGCTATCTCCGTCTGGTTTTTAATATCAGCATTTCTCGCCGAGATAAAAGGACATTTGGAAGTCCTCAGAGACGCCGTTATCTGATCTGTGCCTTTATTAGAGTTTCTCCGCTGCCTCCCTGTCTCGTTTTGGCCCTCTTTATCTTTCTCATTTCATCTGTCTCTCTTTTCTCCCTATCTCTGTCTTTTCCTCCGCAGCGCTCCTGCTTCCTATCCCTGAATCTGTCTTTTTAATTCTTTCTCTCACTCTATTTCATCCATTGATCATGTCTTTTGTGGACTGTCTTAGTATATATCTGACATGATAAAGGACTATGATGTGTTTTTTGTTTTTTTTTGCTCTTGATCTCCCTACTTCTGTAAAAAAAAAAAAAACTAAAAAAGAAACTTTGTAGCCAACTGAGGAAGTAAAGAAAGAGGAACAAGTGAAAGGGAGAAAAGGTGAAAGTAGAGCAAAGAGGTTGCCTCGAAAGAGTGTGCCATGTTGCCCCCTTCACCTCCTCGTCTTCCTTCTTCCTTTCTCACCTCCCTGTCTTCCCTCCCTGGTGTTTATTGCCACTACATGTTTGTCCGCCTGTGTATGCGCATGAGTGTTTTTGTGTGCGTGTGTTCACGCAAAAGGGATGAAAACCCCAAAAGCCGGCCCCATGACAAGTGACCCCCTTTATCTTCCCAACTCCCTGTCGCCAAAACCATCAAGAAAAGCAGACAGCACTGCAAAAAAAAAAAAGTGAAAAGAAAAGAGAAAAGGAGACGAAGGACAGAGTGGAGAAAGAGGGAGAGCAGGCCCAGCTGTAAGCAGCACAATGCGAACGAGAGCTTGGCAGAAGCTCAAAGCTGCTCCGAACGAGTGCCTCTCACTAACCCTCCTGAACTCCTCCAACCCTCCCCGACAAATTAAAAGCGTTTGGTGCTATAAAGAATGGGGGAGGAAGGGAGGGAAGACAGACGAAGAGAAAGGAGAGGTGGGGGGAACAAGGGAGGAGAGGGGACACGGGATTAGGAATTAATGTGTTTCTGCGCCGGCTTATTCTAATGATTACACCAAAATAAATACAACTTGTAGATTTATTTTAGGTTTCCATTTGATGCTGGTGACACATGCCAGGGGGGGAAAGGTGCAAAGAGTACGTCTCCATTCTGAAAGGACGTCTTTTTTCTTCTTCCCCAAACACATGACAAAAAGTGTTTCTAATTGTTTCATTGTGTGAAAACTGTATGTCGGCTGTCTGTTCAGTTTAAAGATATAAAGGAAAATCAAGCATGACTGAATAAAAGATCGCAGTGAAAAGAGAAGGGTGTGTTCCTGTGGGTGAGTGTTATGTAGGACGCTAAAAGAGCGAGCAGAGGATCAACAGATACCAATTAATCACAGTTGGGATACTTCACACACCCACAGCCAGCACATAGAGAATTGCAAAACACACACACACACACACACACACCTACAAGAGTCACGAAAGCTGCTGGTGTAGGAGTAAACCTCAAGTTGAGTGAACCAGAGTTAAACCCAACCCCAAACAGACGCTCACCCTGACATCATCGCTTCCATTTTCAAACCCGTGACCATAAAACATGAAAACATACCATATTCAGAGAGGAAGGCATTGATCTTCTTCATGGCATTATACATTTGGAGCTTATCCTTCTCTGGCAATACTTACACATCCTTCAAAAAACACATGTGGGCTCACATCTGCAGGGCATCTTTAGCAGCTATTTTACTATCCCACAGCAGCAGCTGTGGGTGTGAAAGCTGTGTGCCTGTGCGCTTTAGAGATCCTGAAGTTACTGGCATGAAGTCGTGTCTTCCATGACAGTTAAACTCCGTCTGAAGATGTTTTAAAAGGCAAAATTAGCTAATTAAATACCTAGGAAGCCACAACTTTTAATTTTATTGGGGTTTTTTTCTCTTTCATACAGGAACTGCAATTATTATAATAGACCAGCTTATCATCTCAATAGTTTGCTCGTTACTGATTTGTAGATTTTCAAGACAGATGTTTGAATATTTTGATGTATTTCCAGGGTTTCATGAAGTCAAATCAACGGAGAATTCTTCAATTAATATGGTCATAACATGTAATCACTTTGTTTTGGATTGATGACAAAATTATTGCTTTCATTTTAACTTTGAAACATTTGTCTGGGTTTACCTATTTGAACTGAATTTGTCTCATTAGTATTTGTCCATATATATATATGTCTGAATAAACTTGATTGGAGTTGAATGGCCTGAACTGGTTTCAATTTGTTAATTTACCAAATCTGCCATAGTGTATGAAAATTAGCATGCGGTTTGGGCTCTGATTGGACAGGAGGTTGTTCATCAGTGTTACCTTGAGAAGGTTCAGCTTGTCCAGAGTTTCTAGGAATTGTAAAATAGGCCACTGGAACATGACGTCCACACTTCAAACATCTGAGAAAGGGGCTTAACTCCACCCAGTCCATCCCTCTCCTCCTGCCCTTCGTTTTCTTTTTACCACAGTGTGAAAGCGAATACTCTGCCCCTAGAGAAACAGCCCCACATTCCTCCATTACAGATGACAAGCTACCCCCACTCACCCACTGCTGCAAACACAGAGATCCTAAACCCAGGTCTGACGACCCTGCAGCCTGCTGTTCCACATGCCTCAGATTTCACCCGAGGTAAATCCAACTTTGGCAAGGAATCAAATTCGACTGCCACCCCTCAGAGTCTGCACACACATTCATGCATGTGCTTTGCCTTCCTCTGTCTCTCTTCTCTTGTTGAAAGATGCCGTGATTGATGGCAGCGAGTGTCCATCTCCAATTCCTCCAATTAGGTCAGTTGCTCCAGTGAGGCACAGTAAACTCCTGTCTGTCCAGCTTTTTTGTCTTCTCAGACCAGGTGGTGAGTTGTGTTTAGCAAACTTTCTGTGTTTTGTCTGCAGAAATGTGTTACATTATGACCTCTTAACACAATGGGGGCGGGGAGGGAGCTAAGGATCAACAGTCCAATCAATCAACATCGTCATGTTTAGTCTGTGGCTGTCTTTCCCTACAGGAGGGCTGTCTGCTACTGTTCTGCAGTGTGATGACGTCTTTGGAGAGTTCTGGACAAGTTATTCTAAGATTAACCATGGAGATTTCCCAAACCCAGATAGTCACGGAGAAAATGAAGCTGTCTCCGTGTTCAGGCTGATTACCCCCATGCATGACAATCATAAGCATGTGTGCAGCATGACCGGGAATTTAGGTTTTGTTTTGTATCAGCATGTTCACAATCACAAATCAACTTGCAATACTGCATGTGGCTGCGTTTAGTGACATTTTAAATAAAGACTGCAGATGATTAACTAAAAGCGGAAAAGAAGAAAGGATCGGGAAGTAACGTTACATCCTGGTGGAACAGCTCCTATCATATCCAAGGGTGCATTGATTTCATGTGACTCTTGCATGATCGTATGCAAACACAGTTACAGTGAAGCATGCACAAAACAAACGACCTCAAAGATGACAGAGCCTCTAGTGTGGTGAAGTTGCAAAGAGATAATTGACTCTAATGAAATTAGACAAATATCATTTCGGTGCATGTAGTTAATTTTATTTATGCCACAAACTGAGCTCCAATTGTATTTTTATTTCTCATTGATTTCCTAAAGCATGATGTCAACATTCATCTTCATAAACAGTAACAAAGTGGGTAAAATTGCAATTTTGTTTTGCTTTTGGAGGCAATAATCTGTAAAATAATGCCAAAAAATCCCTCCTGCTGTAGGATTCTTCAACAGGGCACTAAATCTTGATCGGCTCACAACAAATGACCAATAATACATCCATCGCTTTAGTATTTTGTCCCCAAATTAATCACATTTCTCACCCCCTGTGAGCGTTTTCTTTCACTGCCACACATTCAAACCTCACAGCCTTGACCACATGTCATCCTCTTTATCTCCCATCATCCTCATCTCTCTCCACTGTACAAAATTTAATAAGTAGACGCGACATAAGATTCCTCATCCATCTTTTGTGCCATGAGGAGTGGAACTCACAGGTTGCCTGAGGACACATCCATTCATTAAGCCCCACCACCCCAGAGGAGGAATTGGACCGTAGGCTCCCAAGTGCATCACCATGTCACCTTGAGCAAATCCAGATGATTAAGTGACAAGCACTCCCATGTGGGGAGGCTATATTTCCCAGGAAACACTGACGCTTCCTCTCCTATCCAATTTTCAAGATGCAACTCCTGAAATATTGGGCTGAGGGAGAAAAAAAACATGCCATCTCTTCTCTCTCTCTCTCTCTCTCTCCCTCTCTGTCTCTCTCTCTCCATCTTCCTTTCCCCTGCCATGTAAGCAGTACTAATTGCCTTTCATAATTAGCCCAGTGACAATAATTGCTGAACTGATAAAGCTGAGTGCTGTGTGTGCGTATGAAGTCACACTTCCAGCTCTCCTCATTCTTCCACATGTGCCTCCTGATAAAGTGGGTCATCAATGAAATGCCCCATATTTAGATCACACAAGGACAATTCCTACGCACGCTTCCTGGCAAGTTTTCCCATTGTTTCTCTGCTCCCCCGCTCTTTTTATTTCTGTGTTAACACACAGAGGGAGAGTGGGGGGATTTTATGAGATGCATCACGCCAATGGAGCTTCTGCAACCTCACACACAGACGCTGGCATGTAAATTTGGGGAAAGCAAGACAAGGAAGAGTTTTAATTAGCCTGGTTAAGTAGGCGCTCGCGAAGCCGCCCAGGCTCACCAGGGGGATTACGACAGATTTATTTAGCCAAGGCTGCAGGAGACGCTGCGATATGATACATTCCAACAGCAACAATAGCTCTGTAATCACGCTCCAACCCCAGAACCCCGGCTAATCTATTCCCGTGTCTCGAAACAAGCACTCATTTTATTCCCCTCTCATCTAGAAGTCAAGAGTTTTGTTATTTCTTTTTTTTATTCACTCCTCTGCTCCCTCCCCTCCCTCCTCACTCCTGCGTTCAACCCTTGTGGGCAATTTAGTGAGGCACTCAGACATGCTAACACAATCAACAATCAGGTCGTTTGCTCTCTCTAATAGGCACTCTGGTTTTCAGTAAAAGAAGCTGCATTGTTTATTTGATTGTGTTCACAGAGGAGAGTCCACTGGGAAAGCAATTGTTACATGTGGAAGGTGGAGGTGGGGTTGTGCCAGCAAAGGATTGTTGCCTTTGTTTTGGAGAGACTAATACAGGAAGTCTGAACATCGAGGCACAATGCAAAACAACAAAAAGTTGCTCTCAATTCAAAGCTTGGTGTCATTCTGGGATGCTTGTCGTACACTTGTTGAGTGAATATAAAGTTGAGCACCTCCTGGCATGAAAAGTGAATGGCTTTCCAGTTTACTGTAAACATATATATATATATATATATATATATATATATATATATATATATATATATATATATATATACATATAAGTTTGATTTAGATGTGAAGTTAGAAAAGGAGATTTCTTGTGATTCACAATGAGTATTTTCATTTCAATGATTACAGCTGCATCGTTGTAGCCCTGATGTAACTTTGCATTGAGAGCATGAAAAACAGGATTGTGTCTGTGATGCACTGAATAAGAGTGCAATTTGCATCGATGCTGTGAGAAGATGTTGACTTCTTTATGTCGTCTGACGCACAACAAAGTCAAATAGCGACAGAGGAAGAAACATCCAGTGTGATATTTCTCTGTGCTGAAGCCTCACCAGAGAGAGATCAGATAGAAAGTTCAAAAGAAAACAAGCTAGTTTGGATAGAGGATAGACATGGAAAGATTCAACAGACATGTTGCTTTTTCTTTCTTTTTTTGGCATGTTGTCACCTGTCTAAATATCCATCAAAACCATATAGGACCACACACACACACACTCACATGCAGAGTTGCGAGAGGAAGAGGTATACACAGTAATTATGACATGTAACACCTGTTTTTATTCCGCATGGGTAGAGCATTCAGAAAACCCAAATGGGACATGCTGTTAATCCTGGAAGGCTTTAGGAGACCAGGACACACACACAACTGACAGCAATGTATGTACTGTATATGTCTATGCAATGATATATGTTTGTATTTTGGTACTGAACAGTTCTGGAATTGAAGTGGGATATGGTAATTGT
Source organism: Chaunax sp. Z400 (assembly GCA_037577475.1). NCBI lineage: Eukaryota > Metazoa > Chordata > Actinopteri > Lophiiformes > Chaunacidae > Chaunax > Chaunax sp. Z400. The sequence continues at coordinate 13,467,406 of CM075200.1, read as the reverse complement.
ATAATGCAATAAAACATTTTGATTAAAGTTTTTAAAACATTAAAAAAATGTAAAGCCCCATCTGACTGGAACAACTTGCTCAGGTCATTGAGATCCGTTACATCCTTTTGTTTATTTAAGTCTTCTCTCCTCACTCATCTTCAAACAATCTTCTCTTGCTTCTAATTGTAACTGAGATTTGGAAATAGGTTCATTTACATGTATGAGTACAACCTTGTATGGGTATGTGTACATTTCATTTATGTGTTATATTATTATTATTCATAGGGAAAGCTGTGGGTGTGGGTGTCATGGTCATGTATTTTGGTTGTCTGTTTCCTGTTTTATTTTGATAGTCTGTGTTCCATGTTCTGTGTTTTTGCTTCTCACTTCCTGTCCTATTGTCTTGTGATCTGTTTTATCCCCTTTGGTTCCTCTGTCTATGTTTTAGTCTTCCATGTCTTTACATCTAGTTTGCTCTTTTTCCCTGTGTTTGTTTGCTCTGTCTTCTTAGTTTATGATTAGTCTATCTTCCATGTTTTCCTCTGCATTTTCCCTCCAGTGTGTGTGATTGTCTCCTCCTCCCTGTGTCACCTGTGTATGATTCCCTCGTTACCCTGGTGTATTTAAGTCTGTTTGGTTCTGTTCTCCGGTGTCAGTTCGTTAATGTTGCCTCAATGTCATGTTTCTCCTCATCCCAGTGCTCCCAGTGTTTCTTCCCCCGTGCTCTTCTGTAAGTTTGCTTTCTGTTTGGATTCTGGTTTTTTTCCCTGTGTTCTTGCTTTTTGCCTTTGTTTGGATTTTGCCATTTATTTAATTAAACCCCTGAACTGCTATGGGTCTCTTGTCTGCATTTGGGTCCAACCACTGCTGAAACCATAACGGTGGGAGTATCCAGGCCTAGGAGAGCTCTTGTCTGTGTGTATGAATGTTTTCTCTTGTTTGTTTTGTGTGTGGTATTTTTTTTTTTGTACACTGGTGTTTGAGGACCCCCTTGAAAAGATGATGGTTCATCTCAAGGGGTTTATCCTTCTAATAAAGTTTGTGGTATCTGAAATGATGGTACAGCAACTCAAGTGAGGACCACAGACTGTTTCTGTGCTGTGGTGCAGCGACAGCTCTGGGCAGTGTGTCGGTTTCAGTGTAGTGGCCAGATTTGGAAAATTTGGGATCAGGTGACACATCTGGGATCAAATGATGACATTTTGTGGTCCTATCCATTTTACAAAGGAAATGTAAAGTGAGAAGAACATTCACACACACACACACACACACACATTCAAAAACACCTTTGACTTTGAACCATTACATCCAACACACAATTAGAAACCACCAAGCGCTGTGTTATTTGTGGGGAGCTGACCAGATGGTGCTGGGGAAAGACATGAATGTGCATGTCAGGAAGCAGGAGATACTTTTTACAGCATGTAAACAACTTTGCCTGAATTTATTGAGACACTATGTCTGGAGTCCGCTTCCATTATATATTAATTCATAAACGCACACGTGAGGAGTAAATGACGCATCTTGTCGACTGACTGCTCCTCAAAGTTGACTGAAAACAGCAGATTTAACACACTTCAGAGCACTAAAAAAATCATTCGAGGTAAGGTTTTTACCCAGTTAAAAGCCACCATGTTCACACACACACACACACACACACACACACACACACACACACACATGGATGACGGACCACAACACAGACGTGCTCCTGGGAGAATAGTGAAGCTCTGCAGGCAGACCTCATCCCTTTCAAACAAGCCACAAAGGAAAACATGAGCTTAAAGTAAACAGGAGGCAGACTGTGAGGGAGGGGTACATGACAACCACAATTTAACTACACTGTGACACACTGTACGTGTGTGTGTGTGTGTGTTTCTGTATGTCTATGTAAAATCTGTCCATCCTTATCCCTCTTTTGTATATTCCCAATGAAATTGAACAGAGGTTTGCGTGAGTATGTGAAGGTGTTTGTGCATGTGTACCTGGCTCCAAGTGAGTCAGCTCACCGCAACCGTCCTGCATACACACAGACACACACACACACTCACCTCCCACTCTTGTAATGATAGAGCGCCATTACTAGACGGTGTGTGTGTGTGTGTGTCTGTGTGTGAGAGGCAGTTTGTTTCTTCATCCAAGTATTCAAATTAATGGAATACAGAAAGAGAGAAGAGAGCGATGATGCCGAAGGATGTAGCTGCTCTGTTTCTCTGTCCTCATCACGCTTTGGGATTCAGTTGGAGTTGGTGATGTCAGCAGGAAAACGTGACTGTGGGCAGACTGGTCCCACACAATCCCACATGCTCTGATGCCTCATTTACTCACAACTGCCCAAAAAGAAAAGAAAATATGAAGCTCCACATGAAGCTCTTTCTTGATCAAAACACTTCCCGTTTGCCATAGTTTTCATAAAATATGCTTCAGTTTTTGGTTTGAAAAAAAAAACGCACGAGGTGATTTATCAAAAATGACAAAGCTGCAGGAAAACAGCTTCTGTGTTTATTGAGATCCTTGCAGATTATGATACTTAAAAAGGTTAAAAAATAGATAGATCACAGCATTCTTTTGTTTTCTTTTTCTTTTCTTTTTTTTAATTAAGGAGGAAGCAGAGGAAAAAGCATTTTTGACGTGACAAAAAACGGGACAGACTGACTTCCTCAGAGGGAAACTTAAAAAAAATTAGCCTCCGCTGAGGATTCTGACGTGCCTTCCCTAAATGAAAGGCGATGACAATTAGCATGAACCTCCTGTCCCGGCTGCCAAGCCAGGCTGAACATGAGGGGAAGCAGGCGTCACTGCTTTAACGTTCTCCCTTTTCGTTTTAATTAACACCTCAGTTACTCAGGGTTTTTGGGTTTCCTCAGAGGGAGCATGCAGAGGCCTGTTTTTTTCTCCTCAAGGATCATCACACCTGTTCAGTCAGCAGGTGTTCCAGTCATCTCTGCTGAGGAGGGAAAAAAAGGCAAATTCCAGAAATAGGAAGCATAGGAATCTGAGATCGAAGTGATTTGATCAGAAACGACAGGAATACATTAAATGTAAATACACTGAACGTATCTGGTTTAATTCGCCATTTTTTCCACCACCTGAACTCTTCAGCTTTGGCTCAAATTCATTCTTTTCCAACCAGCTTTATTCATATTTGTGAGATTTCTTTTCTCCGTCTATAACAGGCAACAAAACAAGTCAACACCACTGTCAGGTACATTAGCTATTCAGTTATTCTCTTTTTTCTTCCTTGCAGGATGCTTGAGTGTCTGCATTTGAATATCGACCAGGACTGTCACACAGCTTTCAGGTGAAGCAGAAATATACAACCCAATAACAGTCCTTGGCAGCTGCTGTATTTTTCTTTTGTTTTCCAAAGTAGATATGAACACACTCTCTCGTGCTTACCCTCGCGCGGTATCATTTCACGTCAAAGGACTTGTATTGCGTTCATTAATCTACCCCATTTGACAGTTATTTGGTCCAAATTTGATTTGCGGCTGTTAGTTTTGATCGCAGCCATATTGGGAATGATTTGAAAGCATTGTGGCCTCTCTTGAATACACAATGAATTTATTGCACCTTTAAGAATTTTGCAAGGACAGGATTTGTGTGCTTTAATATTCTGTCTACAGTAATATGCTGGGGAGGGGATCTATCTATCTATCTATCTATCTATCTATCTTGAAGTGTCTGCCCCTCTATCGACCTGTAAATCCTGTAACATTCCTCTCACTGTTCAGGCCCATCATCTTCCTTTTCCCAATTAGACATATGAAATCATCCTCTGTGTATCAATAGGTGCCTTTTACACCCATTAATTTGCCATAATTATTTCATTCCAGATTGATCTGACTACGCCATCGCAGATGGTGTGCTCGCAGAACTCCCGTTCCCTCCGCTGATCAAAGGGAGTCATTTTAATTGGAGCCTTTTGAACGCTAATTGCTCTCTCTGTTGAAAATCACTGCCTGTAAGTCTCAGCAGGTCTTTGTTAGCAAATTGTCTTGGCAGTTTCCTTGTTTCATCTTGGATTGAGTTTTATTGTATTGCATAACTGTTCGATTGACTGTGATGATTGGATTTAATCCCGCGACCTGTCAGTCATATGGTATATTTGAGATATGGTGTGCTGATGTAATTACTGATAGATATTGACCGTTTTTGAGTACTCCATCTTCCAGCTAAAGGAACTCTTGAACTGGACTACAGCCATCTTCAAGACCGAATGCCAAGAAACAAATAAAACAAAAAGAAAATGTGCTTCTTTTTTTTTTATTTGTCACTTGATGCCCCAGACTTTAAGTCAGGGAATAGCCTTTGGCTTTTTGTCCAAAGTCCCAGCCAACAAAAATAACACCTGCCTTTGCATGTCCATCAGTAGCCCATTAACTCATGTCTGGTGAAGCAGACTCTTTAAACTGACCAGAATGTGGCTGACTCAAAGCCTGTCCTCTACCAGTCCTGTTGACGTATGGAGATAAATGGACTCTGGCCTGTATTGTCCTGCTGACACGCCCACATTCAGCTTCATTGGTCTTTGTGACAGGCCAATGGGGGCAGATGCAAATGACACAGAGCATTAAGTGGAGGGAACCCCCACAGATTTTAATTTTACATTCATCAACCATGCTCTGTGAACTTTATTTTGTTGCATTCAGTTTTTATGTTAACCTTTTGGGAAAACCAACTCATCAAATACACTCTTATGGGTGCTTCTTGATCAGACATAAACTGTTCTTGTTTGTGTCTTGCATGAATGATTCCTGACCTGTGACCTTCCCTAAAGAAAGTGTGTGAGGCTTTTCAGGTTAGGGATTAGGTTGGGGGTTGGATGAGTGCTGGGTTGTAGGCAGGAAGTGTAAACCGATACACATCAGACCTCATTTAGATCTGAAGCAATGGCTTTTCATGCATGACCGCAATAAGAACTCTACACTTCATATACACTTGGTAAGACCACAGTGCATAGAACATTAAAGCAGAAATAATCCAGCAGTCTGACTTTTGAGCCTGCTAGACATGAGTAAAAATCCATCTCTTCAGCACAGCTGTTCAAGCGTGCATTTGCCAACTCCTCAGGATGTTCTTTAGGCGTGAGTGTTAACAGCAAGTTTGGACGCATGCATGTATCCGTGAACAAGTATAGGGGTGTTTGTGCATGTAAATGTCTCTGGGAATGTAAAAGACTTAATGTGTTAGCAAGAGAGAGTTGTTTTTGGAAATCCCATTTGACCAGTTGGTATTTCTGTTACCATGAAAGCTCCAAAAAGTGAAATCTGATAGGCTTTCTGTCCCAGAGGAGTATTGAGCAGGACTCAACAGATTAAGACCCGTTGACTGAAGGCAGCTTAAACTACAGTGACATTACACTCCCTGCTTCTCTGGATAAGTGCTCCAAAATGATACCAGAGAAAGTGTGGAAGACAAAGATGACAGATGTACCTGCCTTGTCCACCTGAATTGTATTGCGTGTCACCAGATCCAGACTTCTTGCTAGAAGAAATCTATCCATTACGCCTTTATTGCATTCAGACAAACATCGGGGCGGAATAAAGGCGCAACAGGCCCGGAATGAAAATTCTGTCTGAATGGGGCTACTGTCAATTTCAATTGAGCCAATTTTGAGTCAAAATGGGGAAGATTGTCTCAATATGTGAGGCACAGGATAAAGGATAAAAATGCTGTGCAGTCTGACACAAAGGAGGGCGCCTGGTCACGCTACCTGCAGCACGGCTCTATGGATGCAATGCCAATATATTGTGTACATATATTTAGGATGAAGCTTTGGTGACTGACTTTGGAGATCAACTGACTTCATCTCTCGCGCTATCATGAAATCTCCATCATGACTTTTTTGTTTTTAGTCAAATGTCTCAACAACTATCCGATTGATTGCCATAAAAGTTGGTAAAATATTCTTGTTTTCCAGAGGCGGATTCCCAATGGCAGCAGCTTCGTTCAGCTTTCAATAGATGTTTTCGATCGAGCACTATTAATGCGTATGTAAGAATGGGTGCGTGTGAAAGACGTCAGAATCAGAATCAGAATCAGCTTTATTGGCAAGTATGTGTACACATACAAGGCATTTGACTCCGGTTTTTGCTTGCACTCACGGTACTGGACAATAAGGTTGTGATAATGTACCTGGTAAATACAAAGCGGCAAAAGCAGAGGTAACTAAGGGTACATTGAGACTTGAGAACAGAGAGTTTATTTCACCTTTTCACTTCACTTATGGAGATGTGAAAACATTGTGTTCTGCCAGTGGAGTGTCAGAGACAATATGCTGTGTGTGTATGTCAGTGTTCAGGAGTGTGTGAATGTGCACCTTTGTGCTGGATATTCCCCAGACCATAGTTATTATCCCAGCATGGTGTGGGCAGCATATTCACCAGCTTCTGAATGCTGCATGTTTCATACAGGTGTGCTGCAGGAAAGCAGCCAGTGATCATGTCATACATACAATTGAGCATCCTTGACTTTGCATCAAAGGCTACATTCACTAGTAAACCTTTTCTGGCTGACTTGCTGTCCAGCAGACATCTGTAAAGACAGTTTGAATCAAGTATAAATAAGAGAAGGTGGTGCAGGAGAGGGACAAGCATTTGTTAAAAAAAAACAAGTATGTGAACTCGTCCACTGTGTATAGAGCTTAAAAGCCCATGGTAAAGGCACCGGGTTTTTTTAAAGAAGAAAACATAAAAGAGTATATTATTTAAAAAGTGTTTAATTTGCCAACTACATATAAAAAGAGATAGAAACCAGAAGATGTGATAGATACATAAAAGCTTCAGAGATTCAGGAGAAAAGGCCAAGGACAGACATTTTGCCCCTGTTTATGTGAATGAAAGCTTTGAAAAATCTCTCCTTAAATGGATTGGAGCAGAATCACCATCTTGAGGTGCCAGATTTTGTGTATTGGCTACATCAAGTGGCAGCAAACGCCAAGATGTGCGGATGAGAGGCCTTGTACAGGTGCTATGCCAAAGCCCTAAATGGTTAAGTGCCCCAAATGCCGCTTTACCTGGCACCTAGACAACAGGCAAAATGTGGTTGTCCCCTGTACAAGTACAAGTGCCTGACACACAGACTACTTCCATTCAAATGAATATTTTCATTGTGACAGTACAGACAGGCAAGCTTGTATTTTAATGGCCTTGATAAATCTGGCCAGGTCCCATTGTGCCAGACTTAGGCCCGTCAAACTGCAAACAGCAGAGAGAAAATATCTGTACAAATCGTTTTATGGCCCTTGAACATTTTGAACATTTTTGTTTGAAGAATGTAATAACACACAGGATTGCTTGTTTCTCTAATGAGATCTGACAACTCATGCCGCAACGACGCCATGTACTATTAAACATAAAGACTTCTGGGCGGTAAATGTAATTAAATAAAGTCATTTGAACCTGTAATTATTTGTCTTGTCTCTAACAGACAGGTTACCATCATAAGAGGGTTCAAATGATTTAAGAAAATGATACTAAAAACTTTTAGTGGTGCTACGATGAGATTTAGTTGTGCTTGAGCAAACCTAAAAAGGGTCTAACATCACCCATATGTTACACAAGAAGTTGATGTGGTTGTGTTAGTCATGTCTCCTTTGCTTGCAGAACTCCAGCATGCTATCTAAAAATGCATACTGCCGTTGTTGTGTTAAATGTAACAAAGGCGGTGTAAAAAGAGGGGTATTCATTGTTGCAGAAATAAGCTATCTCTGAGCAAACAGGACTTATTTCTATTTAGGATGATAGTTGCCGTTTTTACACAGAGATTGCGCACCAGTGCCGCAATGAAGACCCCTCTCTGTAACGCCTTTGTTTCTCCCAGCTGTGAGCGCATATAACATACTCGTTAAAACGTCACACCTCTGTCCCGTCTTTCAGACAGATGTCCGATTCGGCTCTGTTAATAACTCTGGTGCCAAGCCGGAACAACAGAGACACCCCCCAATTACGCTTTCATTGCATTTATACACAACGGCAAAGGAGGAGTGGAATAAAGGTGCACCCGCCCTACATTGAACTGGTTGTGTTGGTGACGGATCTTTTTCTTTTTCTTTGCACAAGTGACAGAGGCAGAAGAAGTTGGAATCCAAACCTACCCCCTCCTTACAGTGACAGAGAAGCAACTGGCGTCTTTATGTGACACGTGGCTGTCAACATCTGCCAAATGAAGTTAACGGTGCATGGGTAACCAACCAATAGCAGATGGGCTGTAGGTTGACCACGCACTGACAAAGAAGACGATTTATTTAGTTGGAATCATTACATGGCACATAAAGAAGCGGTGAATAGATCATATTTTCTTGTAGTCTAAATCTGAATTTATCAAAGAGACATTTGTTTGGCAGGCGATTTGTGGGCCACCTTAAATGAAGTGGAAGAGAGGTTCCTCTCCTCCATGTCTTTCCTGTCTCAGGGAGACTGAGGATCACAGATGGCCATTTCCACATCATTATGCCTACAAAGCCTGGACTGCTAACTTAGCTAAACCGAGCAGTCCACTTCAGCCCGCACGCAGCTGGACCCTGGAGTGTGTGTGTGTGGATGTTTGTGTGTGTATAATCCACAGGTGCACAGGCCTGCATCGCACGGACAAGAGAGCATTAGCCCGGGGCCATGGAGGCAGGGAGAGAGGCAGAAAAGGGGGCAGGGCAAGACTGTTTCAAATGCAAATTGCCTGCACTGTTCATCACAAAAACTTTCTCCAGTGGCACAGCATGTAAAATATAGCACCCAATAGCTTCATTCAAAAGATACACCCACTAACCAGGGACTGTAGAACCACGTGGCTCCTCTAAACCACATCCAGAAGAAGTGAGCTCTTTTTCAGCAATAGTCAATGAATACTCTGAGGCATCTTAGCCAAGCAGATAAGGAAGAAGGTAACCTGTATAAAAGTAACTTTTTGTCATATTTTCTGTTACAGATTATCTGAAAAAAAAATCAGAATCTGAACCACCAATCAGAGCGAGGAGGAGTGCCAGCTGGAGTGTCAATCACTCTTGTGGCCCCATGCTCCTGCGCATGCTCTCACTCGGTCAAGCATGACGGCCTTCTCTGTGGGGAGGGGCCTTGGAAACAGGGCTGGAGCCCAATTGAGAAAGGGGCAGGGACCTGGAAGCTGTACTCATTCAAATTTTCAAACTGAGTCTGATCTCTTCAGGTCTTCCTCGGTTCTGTCCATAGTGTTCTGTCCTACATGCAAATTACTCTGGAAACGTACAGGCAGGCGCAAAGTCGGGCGGTGTCGTCATCGTTTTCAGAGGAGTTGCGTTTTGCCAGTTTACACAGCGACAGCAGCGTTGGTGCTTTAAAAAAAATTACACTCTGGAACCCATTTTCAAAGGTTTGCCTTTTTAAGCCCCCAAAACACCATTGTCGTGTAAACGAACAGCCAAACTGCAACAAAGGTTTACCGTTTTATGGTAGGTTGTTGTGTAAAGGGCCCTTAGTTGTACAGACTATTACAGAAAAACTAACAGCCAGTTACACATAAAACTACACATAAACTACTTGACAGATTACCATGGAACTGGGTAGAAGGGTGAGGTTCCTAAAGAAAACCACCATTAGTGACTTATTGTTTTTCTTGAATAATTATCAAACTAATAATGATAACAATGTGATTCCAAATTCTAGAGGTAGGTTCTCTGACGGTCAACCCTATCATGGGACTATTGCTTTTAGTTTCAATGATATAATGGGGAAACTGAGCTATAAAAGGATCCTGAGCGCAATCAGATGTAGGGGCGGACGGTACAGCCTGCTGATCCGGAGAAGGGAGGCAGTGACCTGGCCACCGCTGCCGGCCTGCCAACCAGAGTACATTGAGGATAAAGGCCAAAACACTCGGTGAAGGTTGGGCACCTCCCAAAGACCTCGTCCCCGGACCACCCACAAGCCTAACTGCCATCAGGATAGTGTAGCTACTAAGGTTTTGAATCACCTAGTCCTAGGAAGAACCAAGCAATTTGCAGCATCATTGATAAGCACACCAGAAATAAAACAAGTTTGTATTAAGGAAATCTGATGTACGCTGAAGGGAGTTGGTGCAAAGCAAATGGCCATAATATATTATCTACCTACTGTAGCAAGGAGTAAGTGCTGGAAAGAACATCATCCTACTTACATAAAACATCTCCTGATTGTGTTCAACAAAGCACTTTCACATCTATGACAGGTTGAAGATTATTATAATAGTTTAGGGCAGTAAAAAGAAACATACTTGGGCTGTTAACAAAGTCGTGATCATGAGATATCACAAAATGATCTCTATTTCACAAGGATACATACATGTTCCTTTGGCTGACGAGTTTTAAGTCGTTTCTTCGATCAAAACATTTCCATACAGATTTGTTACTTGTTGCTTACATTCAAATCGGGGCCACATTTTAATCACACTCTCTAATAACCTTTATCCTAATGATCCTCTAATATATCCCACACTTTCCAAACGTACCAAATCAATCTTTGCCCACAGACTTTGTAGGATCAAATGTTGTATCATTACTCACACACTAGTGTGACTTAAGCACTCAGTGGGAAGTCTGAGGAGTGTTTATACATCTGCTACGGCTATCACAGCAGTCTGATGGCCAACAGGCTTTTTGAAACTGCCTTTGTTTTAGGACTCCCCCGACATGCTACTTACTGATACATAAACTAAGGGGAAATGTTACGCTATAGGCATGACTGAGATACACTCAATACTCATGAATACAAATATATCTTGTTTGATCCTCACGAGTATCATCATATGATATCATAAAATATCGTAACATATCATTGCTCTAAGGAAGCAAATTTGACAAGGCTGAGTTTCTATGACTGACTGATTCATAAATGTGTGTGTGTGTGTGTGTGTGTGTAGCATTATGACTGCCATGAGACAGAGTATCCTGTGAGTTGGTGGATTTTCTCAGCATGTACTGAGAGAAGAGGCAGAGTAGTCTCTGATGGAACAAACAGATGCTTCAAGCTTCTTTACCATCATATCATAATAATAATAATGACAGTAATGAGCACTGTAAGGGACTGCATTGTGTGATTTTACATTGCACTTACGAATCCCAGTCACTCTAAGTTCGACAAGTCAGGGATTTGTTCTTCGTCTTGCTGGTAGTGATGGAGGATTGCTCAGTTTACATGCAGGCTGGAGGCGTAGAGATGCAGTCAGCTGCTACCACAAGAGCAGCTTCTGTTTGGTTTTTTTCTCATCTTCCTTCTCAAAATGCCCGGTCCTCGGTAGATGCAGCACAGCAGCTCTAACTTAAATGTTATGTTTACATAGTTGTTTTTTTGCTACCCACTCATAAAGGAGACGGACAAGGTGTCATGAGGCCAGTGTTAACCTAGCTGTTGATAGATCTCCAAAACCATTTGCAGTCTGCTGTCTAGATTCCATCGTGTATAGTATATTTTTAAATACTGTATAGACATGGAACAAGTGGATGTGGAAGCTCTGTTTAAAATACTAATTCTACTAATTACTTTTGTTCTTGGTAATTAATGGCATTTTTCAAATACGTTGCCCCACACTGGTCTCAACATAACCTTATGGATCCTTCATATTTTAGAGAAACTGAATGATGTAGTGAAATTTTAACAATGTTGAGACAATGTTGCACCTGCAGTTCTCCTGCCAGGAGAGATCACCAGTTTCCTGTGGACGTGAGCTCCATTACAGTTTTGTTTAGAAAGAGAGGTTTGTGACAGTGCGATTGAAGTGCAGCCACAAATGAAGCTCTAGCGTAAGTTCAGTCAGGAAGACTAAGTCTTAGCACACTCGGACTATACTTTATTTCTCATGCAGTTCTGTTATTCACATCTCTCATGCATGCTCAATTTTATTTTCCTGCTATCACGGTCTGGGGCGTCAATTGTTATCAGCTGGTCACATCTATCCAACAGCACAATAACACATCTTCATGGTAAGCCTATCATGTTGCTGCTGTCTTTTTAAAAATGACTCTCTCTGTTCCTCTACTTTTTTGCTGTTTAGCACACCATCCACCTCCTCAATCACTGCCCAGTCTTCAAAGATACACCATTCATCAGTTTCACCAGGGTCATCAGCCGCCACCACCAGAGTCTGGACTCCAAGGGGGGGGATATATATCTTGCTGCTAATAGCTTAAGCTTGCTGCTTAATAACAAAAAACAACTTTTTTTCATGAAACCTCATATACACATCTCCCATGCACTGGTGAGCTGCCTTTTGAGGATTTGGGGAATTTTAGGCATTTTATTTGTTAATTGTTTTTTCTTGAATATGCAATCAACAATAATTGCAATTAACAGGGACAACTTAAAAAACTTCATTCTGTCTTTCTTCAATGAAATGCACCCATGACGGGGGATCCTGAGTATTTCATGCTTGTTCTAACTAGCTTTAGTTAAGTGATGGATTTTCCCTTGGAGAGACAGTCATAGATCAACATCTTTCAATGTGAAGTAATTGGTAGGTTGAAAAGCTATGCTTTCAAAGTAGCTTCCCCAACACTGCATTACAGAGTTTTATGCTTCACATTAGATGCATTTATGAAGGCTCAGACTGTAAAAGAGTCAGCACTCAGGTTGGTTTGATGGTAATTATGTACAAAGAATGTACAGGTAAGTAAAATAAAGGATAATATCTTTTGCTGAATGAGTGGGGGGAACTATAAAGTAGGAAGGATAGAGGTCGGTGACTGTGAGTTATAGACTGAAGAGATGGCAAATGAAGAGGAACGACTCTGCAGTCTTACTGAAGAACAAGAGGCCTCATTATGTTGCGAGTGACTTTAATGTAGCATGCATATACAGTTCTATGTCAGCAACACGTTTCAAGCTCAGTGCTCTTCAAATTTGTTCTTGAAAAGCTTTAGCTCCATATCTGCATGTACTGTTATAGCCAATAGGTTTATTTTCTGTTCTATGTTCACTTCTGAAGCTTCTGTAAGTAATTATAATCGTTACATTCAATGAGTTTGTTTTTACTGTATTGGACAATTGTAAATACCTTAACTAAGTGAGGAAATTGTGAAGTACCGTTTTAATTAAAATGGCTTGGATTTAATTAGCATTGGCCTAGATCTTGATCACTTCAATTAGACATTTGCAGCAAACAACATTCTGTATGTTTGTCTTACAACTGATGTCAACTGTCTGTGTTTGACCTTTCCAGAAAACCTGTCCTTAATAAGGCACTAATTAAGAGTGCCATTATAGGATCAGAGAGCTTGCAATTAATAGATCCTTAAACACAAAGACTGAGGTCTCTGTTGGAACCCTAACACACTGCAGTCATTACAGGAGGCAAAATGTCTGCTTATAATAACAGAGAAAAAAGGCTCTGCCTAACAGAGGATTTGGAATGAAAAGTGTTTCTTTATCTTTGAGCTATAGGACTCCCTGGACAAAGAGATCTTGTATCTCAATGGGACCTTCCTGGATAAATAAAGGATAAATAAATATTTTCCACAGCAGATATTTTAAACTATCTTAATAGGAAAAGTGCGGTCGTTACTAATAACTTCACCAATGTCTCTCTTTTATAAGTGTCTGCTAAGCAGTGACAGTGATCCAACATGAACAATACCGGGACCATTAAACTGAAACTGCTAAATGGAATTCAGCCATCATGTATGTTACACATATGCTTTGTCTACTGAAGTTAAAAACACAGACCTTATTTGAATCCAGAATTTATTATCTACAGCGGCCCCTGTGATCAAGATCCAAACTATTCTCAAGGAGATTTTTTTGTCACACTGACACATAATCACTGTTTAAGTTAACTTGTGATGTCCACCAAAAAGAATGTACATCCAATATTCATTTTCTTTTGGGTCTGTTTTTTGGTCCTCCTTAGCCTGAGTGGCTAAATTCTACATCATGTTTACCGATGCTATTAGGCTCCTAAAACAGGATAAGTGTGTAAGTTATCTGTATGTTCATCACCATAAGCAACTCTAAAGTAAATATAGGATGTTTGAAAAATGTTCACCAATAGTGTGTATTTTATCATTTGAAAAATATTAAGTTTAAAATGGAATAAAGGCAAAGATCAATTCAAAGAGACGAATTAGGGATGAAAATCAATTTAATGGAGTAATTGGAGTACAAAGCCTCATAGTCATGCTGTCTGAAATGGTGATACCATGTGATAATTCTGAGATTATCAAGGTTGTAAATATTTTGCTGGGTGAAACAGAATGTGCGTGCTTTGAGGAGTTTGTGTGTGTCTGCACTAACATGTTTGCTTAAGCCTGAATGCCTGAATACATCTCCATATCTGATATTGACTTTTCTTGGGCTCACTGACCCTTGCCTGGATAAGCTACGGTATCCTTCCACCCAAACATCAGGTCAAACATAGACATTTTCTCATATGCATGACTAAAATCTCCACAGAAAAGTCCTCCTCCAAGCCACACCAGTCCAAAACAGAACAAGTTTTGTTCTCCCTCCAATCATTAGCAGATAAAGCCCCATTTTTCTTGCCCTTTAATCAAACAGGCAATGGCTTGACATGGCTGGTTAGCTCCTCGATAGAGTGTTCATTGTGCCTGCGCTGAAGAGCTATGGAGGGTTTGTCTGCGAGCAAATCATGGGATCACTAGATATGCATTCCTCCTTCCTTCCCCCCTCCCTGCCTCTTTCGCTCTCCATCTCTCATTCGCTTTGAAAATTATCATGCTGAAGAGTTGTGTATTTATCACTAATCTGCAGTCAGGCGTAGGGTATATGAAACAAAGTGAGAGCAATTATTACTGAAAACGGGCCTGATGAAACAGTGAAAATGTGTTTTCCAAAAGTTTATCTTGTGATTGCACCTTAACACAGCAAAAAAAAAAGAAAAAAAACTAAGAGAACTAAAGGTTTCAAGGTGAAGGTCCATTATGACTGCTGTCTAGTATCTGATGAACCCTCAGGGCCCTCCGCTCATGAGAATTGGTCTTTGTCAGGTTTTTTTTTCTTCTTCTTTTTTTAAGGCTGTTCCCGAGGCAGATGTGCTCAGCTCAAATCAGACGCAGCTGCAGATGAAGAAGAAGAAAATCGAGGAGCTGAGCCCAGTGAGATGGAGCAACAATGAGAACCTAAGGGGAGGAAAGACAGGTTGTGGAGGAAATAAGAAAAAGCAGATGAGAGAAACAATGAGAGGAAAGCTGCAGAGAGACAAAAATAACAAGTCATGTGAGGGAGTGCTTAAAGGTGAAAGAATAAAAGAAGCGGAATCTGTGAGAAGGAAAATGAGATAAAAAGTGATGTGATAGATCGAACTGCACATTTCTTTCCATGTTGCATGTGAGAGAAATGACAGTTGAGCAACAAGACATTGTGGTTTCCCTGATCCAAATATACGTCTGTGGTTGGACCCACAAACTGCTCGGTGTCTCTATTAAGTGTGTTTTTCGCTGTCAAATGTCATAACTGCTTACAAACCCTGAAAATGTAGAAAAATCTTTTTTTAGCTAAACTTTATCTAATTTTATGCCTTAAGTTATTGAACTAACTTTGTTGTTTGTTTCTAATTGTTTGATCATTAAGCTTAGCGTACACAAAGATTAAACAAAGAGCAAAGAATGAAAGTAAAGAATAAAGAATAAAGTAAAAGAGCAAAAAATATATTCTGAATATAACCAGGCACGGTTACATAATGTAAATTCATTATATCGAAAAAACCAAGTGAAGGCAAATACAAACATTTACATCTTCTCCTCCCATTGGATATCCTACTCTGCTTCCTTATTAATCATCATTTGTTTGTCTTGTTGATTTAATGATCCTCCTCATAAATTCTCCATTGTTCTCTGTAAAACAACATAACAATAAAGCTAATGATGATCTAAAAGTCTTTGATTTCATTAACATTGTGTGAAATCTCATTATTTTCTCATAAACACAACAATAAGAGCCACATTTTTATACAGACAAGGCTCTGACAGTGGATTAAAAAGTCTTGACCATGAGGTCTTGTGTGTGTCTGTGTCAAACTATAAATAGAAAGGGGAGAAACACAACTTCCTTGCAGGCTTTATGCCAATTCAAAATAAGGCCCAGCCTTCACTGTCTGTAACAGTAGTGTTTCCCCTTGTAAGTATTCTAAATGTCAGACTGTGTGAAAGTTGAAAGTGAACAGTTTCACTGAAACACAACTTTCAAAGTTGGGGATATCCGGCTGTAACAGTCCTTACCCATGTGTCAAACAAAGAGTATTTTAGAATATGTGTAAGGTTATCATAGCATGGATATGATTTATCAGCCGACCACACCCTTCATCTCCATCTACCTGTATCTGTCCTTCGTTTTCTTCCAAACGTTCTATCTCTGAGTCACGTCATTGGAAACGTTTAAAAGCTAGTTAAGGGATAAATTGTCGCTTTACCAAAATTCAATTTCGGTGCAAGCATTGATATCAACATTTCCACATGGCCCATCACTGGATGTAGATGGAGAAGGGAGGAAAGAACTGGTAAACAGAATGTCTGTGACTAGGTCAGCAACAACAACGCACACGTACACAAAGCCATTCACTTAGAAAACCATAAGACTCATTGCAAAACATACTAGCCAACTTTCTTTGTGTGTTTTTATGCCACTGCCAAAGGGGGAATATACACTGATCAGTCACACTGACAGGTGGAGTGAATAACATTGATTATCTCAATACAATGGCAGCTGTCAGTGGGTGGGATATATTAGGCAGCAAGAGAACAGCTTGTCCTGGAAGTTGAAGTGTTGGAAGCAGGAAAAATGGCCAAACGTAAGGATCTGATGACTTTGACTAGGGCCAAATTGTGATGGCTAGATGACTGGGTCAGAGCATTTCCAAAACTGTAGGTCTTGTTGGGTGTTACCAGTCTGCAGTGGTTAGTACCTACTAAATGTGTCTAAGGAAGGACAACCGGTGAACCAGCAACAGGATCATGGGCGCCCAAGGTTCATTGATGCACGTGGGGCGCAAAGGCTAGTCCGTGTTGTTGGATCCCATAGAAGAGCTACAGTAGCACAAACTGCTGAAAAAGTTCATGCCGATTCAGATGTGTGTCAGAACACACAATGCATCGAAGCTTGCAGCGTATGGGGCTGTGTAGCAGCAGGCCGGTCAGAGTGCCCATGCTTACCACGGAGCGATGGCATGGAATGGATTGATGAACGCAACAACGAGTTCAAGGTGTTGACTGGCCTCCAAATTCCATGTGTCCATGCCGCGATGGATCAGAAATGTTTTGGTGACAAAATGTGACCTTCACAATATTAGGCAGGTGGTTATAATGTTATGACTGATCGGTGTATGGTTACTCTATAACAGGTCTGATAAGGATATGGTCTATCCACATCTCCTCTAAAACAGAGGGACAGAATTCAGTGATATTTCACACATGCTTTTGAAGGGTTCTAAAGGTGTGCACCTCATAACTAGTTTCTTCAATTTGTTTATTGTTAAATTTTTTGCACATTTGAACTTAGGCGAGTTTCAAAGCATTCTGCCATTATTCTGTTATGATACGGGTGACGGCCTATGCACTATGCATGGTTGCTAAATAGTATAATGTGTGTAATAATAGAGGTTATGGTCTATCCAAATCAGCAGAAATTGAGTTTTTCCAGTACCGCGGACATCTGTGACCTTGGACACACATTTTCTAGTTAATGCGTTGTAAAGGAAGGGAAAGAGTGGAAGTGGCAACCTTAGTGTATTTAAGAGCAACCATGCTAAACAGAAAACATCTGTCACTGTTTCTGCAAGTCATCCATGCAGCTAAAAGTCATGAAGATCAAGGGAACTCCATTTTGGAAAAAGAAATCTTCTCAATACAGCAGGAAATTATTGTTATCCATCAACTATGACGATGTCCTTTATTTCCTTTGAAGATTATTTGATATATGCATCTTAACCACATTGGTAGATTCATGTTTTTTGCATGTGAATAAATGACACAATTTCATCTGCATGCTCTAGCCTACTATGCACATCTAATTTACTTTGCGAAGTTGATTGACAGTTACTACAATTCAAACTGCCCTCCTGTTACTTTTTCACAATAGAAAAGAAAAATCCAAAACGCATTCTATAAAATGAGATTTGTGTGTATACATGCTGTGTCCATAACAGCTGTTGCTGTCAAGCTGTGCTGATTATTTAATTGTTACGTACACTGCAGCAAAGATAATGCAACAACAAGGTAATTGAAATGTTATCCCAATCTTATCTGAGATGATTACTTAAACACTACATTTCTAATGCATGTTGAATTAGGCAATTACATGCATTTAACGAGAGCCAGTGAGTGAGAGAGAGGGGGAGAAGAATTAGCAGACAATGGAATGGGAATATTAAGTGTTTCAGCCAGTGAGTGTCGGGTCAAAGATCACAGAGTGCTTATAGGCATATTAGCCACTTGGTTATGATAAATTATGACTGTGTTGCTATGGCAACCAGTACACTCATAGCCTGCATCCAACAGAAAAAAAGGGCCCTAATGAAGCAGGGCAGAGAGACTAATGCAGTAGACTAATGTCAGTTCTGTTCTTGAATGAAGTTAAAAATGAATTAATGATTTCTAACTAGAATGGCCCTCAGTAGAACAATCCTACACATGTCTGTCTAGCTCTTATCATAGAAAAATAAAAGAATAAAGATCACCCCTGTTTTGGTCCATGCAGCAGATCTGAATTGTAATAGGGATCTGCACCACACTATACACACTCATAGATTATCAACGCCATAGATATATGTGTAGTGCTTTATATCACAATTTATGGATTATTTCCAAACAAATGGGGAAAGTGTGGAAAAATGCCCTATTTCACAATATTTAGGAAAATTATTTTTAAAAATTCCTGGATCCGCCCCCTCCATGCCCCACTCCTCCCCACAGTTTTGTGGAAATTGGTTCAGTCGTTTTTGCATAATCCTGCAAACGGACACACAAACATACAGACATGGGTGGAAACAACCTGCTTGGGAGAGGTAATATTGATTTCATTGCAAGAGGTCACAGAGGGCCTACATACCCAGTGGCCTTGTAGAACATTGTCTGTCCACTGTTATGTAACTAAAAAGATGGTCTATACAATTTAAACAATCTGAACAATTTTGTTTTCTTATCTGTTTGTGTAAAAATGTCTGATGAGAACATTAGAGAATTGATTTACAATCAACAAAACAACAAATTGTGTGTGTGTGTGTGTGTAAGAGGGAGAGAGAGAGAAAGAGAGAGAGTGCAATCTGGATTCCACAGTGCCTGCTATATTACTATGATTTGCCTCTTACTTGACAATTAGACACTAGCAGCTGGATGTTGATTTTTTGGGAAGTGGTAGGCGCTTGTCACCATATTTAAGTCACATCCCCCGTGAGCTCATTAAGGATGTGTGGAACGCCTGGCTGATTGGCTTAAAACACCGGAGATGGACAGCTAGGTCTGAAGGAGAGCGACAGACAGGGAAAGAGGAGGCGACTCACAAGTAGATAATCAGTGAATATACTCCTGAGACATGGAGAGCAGATGAGACTGTGACCGCTGCCCCTACAGGAATTGCGACAACATTCATTTTACCAGGTGAGGTGCATACACGTCCAAGTGTACATGTGTATACCAACATGTCTGCAGATGTAATGTTGGCAATATCCTCCCATCAGTGTGCATTTGTGTAGACATATGCACACACAGACACACACACACACACACATATCACATGCTTTATAATTAGCTGATTGAGCTCTAACTTAATTACCACGGGTGAGTCCTCTGCACACTAATCAATTTTCACCATCTAGTAACGGCTTAGCACACAGCACTGGCTGTCGATGGCAGAATTAACCACATTGCTGTGGGGACGAAGCACGTGGCCAGCTTGCTGTGGGAGGGGAGGAGGGGGAGGGGGGGTTTAAACTCTGATTAGAAAGTGTGCGTCGGCCATTTGCATGCAATCTGTGTTTTCAGCGTTGGTATGTGTATGTGTGCAGCTTTGCATGTGTGTACCTGGCTGCTCTGCTTTAATAGCCGCACATTCTGCTGCTCCCTGTTAAGACTGGCATTTTTACAGTCTCGTTTGACTCCAACACTCCCTAATGCAAGCAGGCAACAAACGGCCAGCCACTTCCTCTGTCTGCCACCCCCAACCACTGTGTAGTTTTCTTTTACATATTTTTCAGCCATGTTTGTGGCCTGGCTCTTAAGGAATGGCATTGTGTGTCTGTGGATCAGCCACTTTGTTCCAGACTCAACAGTTGGATGGACTTTCATGAAACTTTGTTCAAACAGTGATGGTCTTCTAAGGACGAAACCTACAGATTTTAGTAATACCTTGGCCTTTCTTGTAGTGCCCCCAGGAAGATGACTTTTTGTTTTTTTGTGAAATAGTCTTGACAACTACTTGTACTTAATAAATTGCCATAAATTGACACAGGTATCTAAATTTTCTAGACAATAAGGTGATGTTGACGGTCGCCTGACCTTTCGACTAACAACATAAGCAGGTATTCATTTATGCAGTAAAATATCTCAATACCTACTGGATTAATTAACAAAATATTGTGTAAATATTTGTGTAAATATTGGTTCAATAAGCATGGCAATCACAGTATCTGTTAAACATCAGCATTGTTACTGTGAGCATGTTAGACTGCTGACATTCTTTGTGAATCCTCAATGACCTCCTGGCATGTCTGTAGACTCTTTCTATTTCCTTTGCATGCCCCACATTAGTGTACATTCTGCCCAAGGGCTGCAACAAGAGACTAAAATGCATACTTCAGCAGACCTTCTCCATTCATAATCAGTCACGTCAGTGTGATGCCATGGTGTCATTAGTGTTGTCTAATGTTATTGGCTACAGATAAGGTACAAATACATCTTTCTTGATGTCATTGTTCCCATTGAAAAAGGATGTTGAGGTAGGATATAAAAAAGGATCAGAGAATTAAACTCCCTAAAACTTGGCAGGTTTAACCCTGTCTAGAAACAGCAGGAGGTCCTGCAAATGGATGGTCAGCTGTGTAGCCCTCAGGCTATTATGTCACACACAAATGCATATAAACATGATGCACACCAGGACCTCTGCAGAGAGAGAGATTTGGCATCCTTCTAATTTACCTTAGCGTATCACAGTCTCTAGGGTGTTCCACTTGCAGTGAGAGTTTTGTTGAGGGGTATCTAAAGAAGGAAGAGGGAGGAGATTGAAGATGGGTGTAGAATAAAGTCAGACAGAATGAACAGCGCTTGGGTTTATTCATTGCACATGTGAAAGAGGTGAGACCTCCTCCAACCATCTTACAGCACAGGCTATCCACTGGGCCCCAACACCACCACCACCACCACCACCTCCATCATGTCACCCCAACTCCCCCCTCACTGACAACCTCCTCTGTCGCTGGACAAAAGCTGCTGCAAGTCAAGCATGAAAGCAGTGGAGGGGGAGCCGAAAAGAAATTAGGGGTGTGTTGGAGAGAAAATAGCAGGGGGCATGAACTGCCAGCTGTTGTGTTCAACACTGCACTTCTTGTGGAGTAAAGAGTGCCAAAAAATTAATCTGGGACTGGATCACAAGCCCAAGATTTACTTCAGGTGTTGTCAGTGTTGATGCATCATTTATGAACCACGGTGCAATTTCTCATTTTCGCATGTTTATCACAATAAAATTCAATTTCAACATATTTTCATTCAAGTTTCCATAATATCGACTTCATTGATACACAATTGACCTTGAAGATGAATTTATCTCTCATCCAGGGAGATCTGAGTGTAGAGCGATGCTGGAGACGGCTGGGATTTATTATCATTTTCTGGGATGCATCACCAGGGTGTCACTGTCCTTTGAACCAGAGTCTCGAGAGAAAGTTAAGCGTTTTCCTGACAGTAAGCTGTTGCTTTTGTTGTTGGACCTGTGGCATCTTGCTGCCAAGTATTCTGTATACCTCAAAAGAAGCTGCATTAAGTCAAGGCAAAGTTCTTAGCATCTTAAAAAGGTTGTTTACAATGTTGGTATTATCAGCTGTGGGTCCTAAAAACTCATCTATTTTGTTGACTTTTGCTGTCCGCCTTCCCTGCATGAAAATTACATCTGGCATGTAAAGCTTTTAGTCCTCTAAAACAGTTTCTACAAGCTTGTTGGCTCATTAGGATGCATTTTGAAATCCAACAAATCTCGACCCCTTCTCCTCAAAAGTGCTGTCTCTACTTATTTATTTTTTTTATAATTGTATTTCTTTTTTTGTTGTTGTTGTTTTTGTTTTTGTTTTACTTTTCTCTGACAGCATGTCTGATTACAAAATGTAGGGAGTGAAAAAGCAACAAGCCAAATCAGCCCCCTGAGGAGATGTGTATTGGCTGGGGAGATTGGGGAGATATTTGGGGAGATGTTTTTCCGGACTTCTCTTGTGCTGTAATCCAAGGGACTGGTGCTCTGACTGTGACTCCCATCACTGGAGGCTAATAGCTAATCAAACCGGAGGGCTGCCAACCCTGACTGGCTTTTATCTCGCTGTCTTGCAGTCTCTCATTTTCTCCTCATTATTTATTCAGAGGTTCTAAGATTCACAATTAACATGCCTGGTATTTGTAATTTGGATATATTTTAGCTGTGCCCATTAACACACCAATTAGAAATATGATCCTGATGATGAGGATCAAAGAGCAAATGTTAACTTCATATCTCTGACCTGACAACCACAGAGTGTCCGATTTATTGTATATTTTGATGCTCATGCTGGGCAACTCTTTGTTGGTGTTGTTGTTGCTGTTGTTCTTCTTCTACTACTACTTTTCTCCTTCTTCTTTTTCTCCTTCCTCTTCATCTAGTAAGGTAATTCCTCTAAAGTGTTTCTTCTTCTAATGTTGTCAGACATGTAAAAGTTTATCTCATTTAAAAGGTTGCCATCTTCAGGAGTTCACCATGCTGTTGCAATCCACCTCTCCTTCCTCTGCACACAGCTACAGTGTATAGAAGAAATTTTCAGGTTTTTTTAATTGTTGGACAAAGTCTGTGTAATTAGTTGGCAGAACTTCTTCTGTTGTTTTACGGATTTTTTTCTTAGAGTGCAGGAGGTGCAACTTTTGCTCACCTCCTTTGTCCCTGGTCTTTGTGAAGAGCCACAGTTCAAGGGTCAGAGTTCAAAGGGTCTCTGACCCACAGATCTTTTGAAACGTCACATCCCATCAATTGCCTGGAGCATTCTGGGGAGGATTTGTATGATTAATCAAAAGACTTGTGCCCCCTCCCAGTGTCCTAAACTAGGCACTGTCCTACCATGAGCCCTTCAACTCAGCAAGTAAACATTATGCCTCCATAACACTTGTGGATTCATTTGTGGAATGATTTGTAATTGTAGATACTGAAAGAGACTGTGCACAATCCTTTTATACAAACGACAGACTGTAGTATTTGTGCAGGTGTTACTGGAGGATGATTGTACTTTCAGTAAATCATTTTAATTGTGTAATATTATTAGAAATAATCAGAAATAATCAGAAATAACCAGATTTTCAGATTTTTGTGTAGCATACAAAAAATAGAAGGCCTTGGTGTTTTCTCAAAATCCGGCTGCGTACCAAAATTCGCCAGAAATAAAGAATGAGATATATGATAATCTAACTTGAGCAATTCAAGCCTGCTAGAAAATGACAGAAGCTCTATATAAGACTCATGACACTGCATGCAGTATATGCTGCTTGTATGGCATTTACCAAAATCTAACTAACATGGTGTCCACAGTCTGGCTAATCTCAAACTAACTTGTGGGAGTTATAGGTTTGTAATTAGGGCGTGTTCTGCTGCTGGAACTTTTGTCTCAAGAGATAGACACCCTGGATTCAAGATAAATTGGCTCTTTTACTGCCAAGTTGTTTGTATTTAATGCCTTCTACCCAACAGATGTTTCTGTGGCAGTATATTTTAATGGTCTAGCCTAGCTCCTGGCCAAGGAGGTTGCATGAAATAGGAGGGAGACTGGTGAAGACTAGAGTTACATTTAGTGAGGGAAACTAAAACATTGTTTAGTGATAAAAAGTATTCGTTACAAATCTTTGCTTTTATTTTTAACCCATTTATTTAGTTATCTGAATGTCCAAACAGTTGGTCATACCAGTTCATTCAACAGAAAAACAGTGGGAATAACAAAGGATGACAATACTTTGACAAAAAACTATACGCACGGGCCAATGATAGTCAGGTAACTGGTTCTGTCTTCACTCTGCAAAGACAGAATCCGGGGCCGGACTGAAGGTTCTGAAGCAGCCCGCCTGGGGGACACTTTGTCTGGAGTGGAAAGTCTGCCGTTAAAGGAAAGGCACCTTGCTTCGAGCATGTCATGCAGGGGCTGGGTCCCCTTGACCTGCCATGGCATGGTTACAGCCCTGGCCCCCTTCTGTCTGTCTTTATCCTGCCCATATTCTGTGGGCATTTCCTTTTTATTTCAGCATATATGTTACACTCCAGAGCTTCTCCAACTTGCCCAAAGGTGAGATAAGAAGAGGTTGAAACTTGTGTGTCCATTTCCACTTATCTTCTCAGCCTTAACTGTAGTGCTCTTGGCTGCTGATTAAATGTCAAAGTAACTGTATCTATACAGCACTTTAAGATACTTAGGGGTGGCAGAGTGTGTTTACATGTGCAGGACACACTGTCTCTTTGAAATATTTAATTTTTCAAAGTATTTTGGTGGCTTTATAAGAGAAATGTATATACAATTCAACCGAAAGCCCATCAGTGTCTGATGATTTCTATTTTCTTCATTGAGGGAATTGCTTCTGAGAGTTCAAGTTTTGTAACTTAGTTTTTTTTTCTTTCAAAAACATGATGAGTCTGTCACAATCGCTGACCTTATTATTTATCCATTAGAAATCTACAAAGCCAAAGAGTTAATTGATAAGGTCACTAATAAATGTAACAGAATCCTGTGCTGACATCTGATATTGGGTACAAAGAACATTAATCACTACGTGGATCCTTTTTATTTACCCGAATTTGGGCTTGTTTGACAGAGCAGAAGTCTCATTGTCTCTCTATTACTGTCCCAGACACACACACACACACACACACACACACACACACTGACATACTCAGTGGCCCCAGGCATGGCATGTGGGGCACAGTAATGTGGTGAACAAGTTTCAGGACACTCCCCGCTGGTCTCAGTCTGCAGTGCCGACCGCCTGTCGGCCAACCTCTGGCCACCATCTGTATCCCATTAGAGCCACAAGAGGGCCATGGTGCAGAACGCATGAAGAAAAATCGACTGTGTTCACCTGAAAGTCATCCTACATTATTTAATTACCGAGCACACTCCATAAACTTCATGTTATTAACACAGTGGGAGAACGTAAAATTGTATTGGATAAAGCTACCATGGAGGCTCAATTTGTCATTGGCTGGTCTAAACAAGTATTTCAGACCAATGCTGGTCATTTTCTGTAAACTCTTTAATTTATCTGTTTTTAGATTATGTTACGGATGTACAGTATAACCCATAAATCATGAAACCATGAAACTTTGTTATATGTGAGTGTGAAACATTTCTTGCCAAAACTTGATATTCAAAGAACTTGAACTGCAGCAATCCTTTCACAATAGAATCACCCTAAAATAGTCATTATCAAGGTCTTTCTTATGCTGAGACAGTCAAAATAAATCCAAGGATTTATCTTTATCCAAAAAACAAAAGTATTAAATGGACCCAAGTTTCTGTTCTAATTTTCTTGGTTGCTTCCATTGTCAGAATCCTTTTTGCATATGCATAGGAACTCTACGCCAAATAGCCAGATGAGTGAGGTGATGCAGAGGGGATTAGGGGTTGCATTTTTTGAGGTCACACTTCATGACCTCAATCACCGCTAGAGGGGACGTTCCCAAATACCTAAAACTATCCAGATGATCACCTTTGACCTCAGCATTGCACCCACCAAGGGAGTGAAGTGGACATCGCCTCTGGCTTTGGAAGAACCGAACGCCTCTATTATGGCTGAAAATTGGAGTAAGGAGTAGATTTGGGGACCAACCACACATACACACATACACACATACACAGACACAAAATGCTGTGTATTTTCATCTCTCACTTGTTTTCTCTCACTCTCCACCCTCTCCCTCCCCTCCTCCCCTTCCTCCTTCTCTTCCCTAACAAGCAATAAAGCTTTTGTGGTTCACTGACTTCTGCAGGCTGCTCAATTGGGGAAGTTGCCTGTCTCCAACACTTTAGGTTGTTTAGATTTGCAGAAAAATAAAGCATAACCTGCCACCTGCCTGCTCACACTCTGAGAAGCGAGCCAAACTCAACAATTAGCCAGCACGGAACTGCTATAAAATTCCATTATGGTGTGTCTGTGTGAGTGTGTGTGTTAGAGGAGAGACAGAGAGAAAACGCAGCACGCTTAAGATAGATGTATGAACGCATTTCCTCTCAAAATGAATTCATAGCATGTGTGAAAACACAATGGCCTGACCTGAATAAATATTGGACGGGCTGTGTTCCTGTGCAAAAATGGAAATCAGCTGATTGATTTCAGGATAACAGAGCGCATATATTCAGAAATGGCTTTTATCACTGCCACTGAAAGTCATATAAGGAAATCTAATGTCTCTGTAATGTAAATATAATGCCACTAATCCGAAGGTGCAAGGCAGCTTGAAATCTCCTCAAGCAGGCGTGCATGGGCTCCTAAATATGTAATACCGTTAAATCAAATCAGAATACTGCTGTCTGACCAGTGTGCACCTCACAGTTGAAGATAATTCAACCAGAATATAGTGAGAGGGAAGTGGATTAATTTGCACCAAAATTATCCAGTAGATTGTCTCACTGAAAATTTCCATTATTCAATGACTTATTCTCTCACTGCAGGCTTAGTAACAGTGCAGCACAGAGTATGAGTTGAGTATGTCGAATCACTTTTGTCAAACTAAACACATTTCTTGTCATTTGCCTTGGCAGAGGAGCCCTTGCACATGACATTACGACTGCCATGCAGACCTCTGTAGCAGCCAATACAGTGGCTTCTCAGCAGTGGTGGCACCCTGCCTTTGATGGAGGCGGCCTTTCTGAGCGGCCTAGTTGCCCCTATTGATTTAATATGTTTTTAAGATTGTGTCTCTGACATTGACGACACAAAAGAATTGAGAAATCATAGCAGTTGTCAGTCATCATTTCGTTCAGACTGAGATCCGCTGTTTAAACCTCACAGCTCTGAGCAGCTTTTATAACAGGCACTGGGTCAGTGGAAAGTGACTCATAAATCTGCACATCTTTGAGGTCAAATTTCAACTTACTTCATGTGCAAAGTTGTTAGACCTCTTGGTAGTTTGACGTGTATATGTGGATATCTTTCTCTTCCTCTGGTATTGATCGGACCCAGGCAGGAATTTGGCCTTCCTAGGAAAAACCAACATCAACTCTGTTTTCATGCATCGGCCCAATGATGTGAAAGGACACATGAGGCTTGGGGGCAAAGTAAAATAAAATTCACATCTAAAAAAAACAACCTCTTGCTACATTTATATGTTTTTGTCTGATTATGGTGTCTGGATTTAACCAAATGCCCGGCCAGTCATTTCTGGACTGTTATTAATGACTAACACTAATTATGAAACTGGGATCAAAGGAGGAAGTAAGATAATTTTGATCTACAATGACAAAGTCCATTTAGGTAGAATGGGTCGGTGGATCAACAAAACATCACATTTTAAAACATTCATTGTTCATTTTCCTATCAGCCAATGCCAGTTTTCTTTGTTCCATAACCGTATCCACACCTTTATTATTGTTAACACCTTGATTCTGTAAAAAGTTCTTATTATTGACTTATTTTTCAACAGTAAGTCCTAGACAAATGTGCTGCTAATGGGAGCGTCAGATCAGAAAAAGCTTCTGTGTCGTATTTGAAGGCATAGATGAAAATTTGGAGAACTTGCTGGAGAAAGTGATCAGCATGGCACCATTTATGGCAAAGAAGTGCATTAGCTGACATTATGTGACTGCAGTAATAACAAATTATTCATAAGTAATGGAAAGTGGTCCTACTCACTGGATATTAAATTACTGACTCTAGATTCTTCTATAAAATCCCAGATTATATTAAATTATGTTTTTGTTTTTCAGTCTAATGTCAGCATTTTTTTAAAACTGCAATCATTGTCTGGAAATGAAACACAGTCTCCTGCCAGAAAGTCAGACATGTGAAATACTTTTCCACCTCACTGACTTCCACACCCTTTCTTTCCATCCTGTTTCATACATATAGGGCCAATTACTTCCTGCATTGGTGCTGAATTTGGAGCTGGATGTAAATCATGAGTTGGGGATATGTAAAAATTTTAAAGTAATTCATAGGTTTTTAGGCTGCTAAAATGATTTATTACACAACAAATCACAATAACAAAGCAAAGAAAGAAAAATCAAGTCTCCAGTTTATTATTGGAAGAATATTTAGCATGATAGGCAAATAAAAATTATTGCCTATACAGAATACAATTTTGTGTTCACAGAAAATATAACAAATAGCAAACCTCCCCAGGGACACAAATTAAGTCTATAGTGGGCTCATTGGGGCACAGTGCTACAGATATTACACTGATGTTAAGTGTCATCTTAAAATGCTGTATGAAATTTGCATTTTTGAGGAAATTAGTTTGCCAAACTTGGTTAAAGTTTCAAATCAATTTTCAACTCACAACAAACTAGGAACAAATTACATGACAATATTATTTATTCTTAGTTGACTTCCAGAAGCTGTGCAGTCTGCTCTGCAGCTCTTTTTTTTTCTTGCTACTGAGGTTTAAAAGAAGCACTGAAAAGTTTTGCACAAGTTGATGTGAAACACCAGATGAGTGCACAAAAACACACACACACACACACACACACACACACACACACACGCATCTCCTCGGACTGGTCATATGCTTTGTGTTCTCTGTTCAACTGAATGTCTTTCGTGGTGAACAGCCCACGCACACTCCCACACACACTGTCATTCACACATGTGCATAAAGCCACACATGCACACTTCAAGTGCACAAACACATTCATAAATAGTCTGTCATGACAGCATATCTGATGCGTCCTTTTTGTGAGCGTTTGTGTCGAACAGATGGGAGTTAATAGTGCTGCTCAGTCGAATATCGTCCGGAGGAGTTTGTCTGATTAAAATATGACTTCAGAGCAGCTTCTAGAAACCACCAAAGTGCAACTGTGCTGTTCTAATGTTCAGCAGATGTGTTGTATGAAACATGAATATGGTTTTGAATAGCTGACCTAACATAGTGGACAATTACTGACCAAATCCAACGACAGAAGCATCTGTTATCAGGATGTCAAAGTAAAACACATGCCGTCCTTTTCTTCCGCTCGGGTGTTTATATATATACCAACAGTCGATTTAGTGCTGTCACTGACTCCACTGCAGACCTATGAGGCACAATAAATGTACAATGGTCCCACCTTGAGCATGTTGTGTATAAGGAGCTGAAGACTATAATGTTGTTGAAAGCTCCAACAAGAAGTGAGTGTCACCAGGAGGACCTTGAATTATAGGGTAACTTTTTAGTCTTTTTCCACCTGAACCCATTTTAGCATGTTTTTGTGTGAAAGTGAAAAATGAGGACAACAATTGTTGAAGTTGTAATCTAATTTTATTGGGCTATTGCATACTGTCAAGGTCAGATTAAAACAATTGTCTTTTACCACATAGAGGCTCAGATTGTTATTTTACATAAAAATGAAGAGGGAAAAACTACCTTATTCTTCTTATAATTTACCTTATTATTATTATTATTATTATTATTTACCTTTTGCTTGATCTGGTCTGTTTCTTACGTGTCTCGCTGAAGATAAAGTCTCCTTCTCATTTTTGCAAGCACTGAGTTGTTGCAGGAAGGCGACGCTGGAAACGTGAGTGACAGTTGGAGAGAGGAGTGCCGGCAAGAGTTAGTTGTGCTGGAGTACAGAAAGCATAGTTAGGTTAGGTGCAGAGGAGTGTGAGCCAGCTGCTGAACGGCTGTGAAGCTCAGGATGCAAGAGGCGACCTGTTGCTGAATAACATGGTGAGCTTTAGGGTGATGATACCTCAGACTCTGCACAACTCTGTGTCGCCACGTTGGAAGACATGGAGTTAGCTGTTGCATATCTTCAGCTCAGCCGCATGTGATCAGCAGGGCTGTGCTGAGGATATTCTTCCATGTGCTTAAAAGAAAAAGACGGAAGTAAAAAAATGAATCTTTGCACAAAACCAAGTTTGTCATTTTAGTTTGGTATCCAACAATGTAGTCGATCTAAATTGTACTTCCTGGATTTTTAAGAGGGTTTATCCATTCATTGTTTTAGGACCTTTGCTCCATATCTACTGTCTCTTTTATCTGTACTGGATGGTCACACAGCTGGCAGTCAGCTGAGGTGTCACCATTGTCTTCATGTGTACCCTCTGGGAAAGATTATGTGCATCTGCCAACAGTGTAGAAACTTTAACAACATTTCCTCTGATCTGGTACATCATTGTGTTAATTAGAAGCTGCAATGATTTCTGTTCATAATTGTAGGCCACCAAATAGTCCATACAGATTCAAAGGTTTATGCAGGAAATGCAACACATATGTTTTGGTGTGTGTCATGTTAAATGTGTTACTGCATGTGTGATTGTTTAAAAAGGGGCATGCCCTCAAAACTCCTTCCCTCATTTCTGCACTGTGGGCAGGAGCCGGCATCGCTCTGATTTTTTTATGGCATACAGGGGTGGAGTGTGGAAGGAAGCGGGAGGTGTTAAACCGCAGGAATGCTCAAGCAGATTCTTTGCAGCACTTGATAGCCACCAGCAGCCGTTCGGCACTTTGAGGAAAACTCTCATCTGAATTCTACAATCCCTGATCCTGTATGTGTGTGTGTGTGTGTGTGTGTGTGTCAGTCCATTAGTTGTTGTTTTTTTAAACGTAATGTAATGATTTTGTGTATCAAATGTCCGATAACATGTCTTCAAATAACTGAAAAGAATTCAAAAGCATAATTTGATTTTTAAAGCTTGAAATTCTCACTGTGCTGTGTGTCATTTTTTGCTTGATGAACAACTCAAACTATTATACTGGCTTTCCAAATGTAGCAAATTTTGTCAAAAATTAACCTTCCTCTAATTTTATCTTTTTGTATTTTGAAGAATTGTGTTTCCCTCTCGTTTCATCCAAATATTTGATGGGGTGGACAGAAGCTGCAATCACCATCTGGAATTCGGGGATATTTCATTTTAAAATGCTGCAGATTTTCAGCTGTAGTCTTGTGGATGTTTATTAACATTACTAAAACTCACATAGTCTAAAATGTTCAAATCATTCTTATTCCTATATTTTAAGCTGTAAAATATCATTAAAAGTATTTGTTTTGACAGTTTTATTACATATTTAGCATCTTTTCCTTGGCATACAAGCAGCTCTACAGGTTAAAACAGCTTTCCATAACTCTGCACACACATCTGGAAAAAAGGGAAATCCGATTCATTCCCTCTGGCCCATGTATTCCATGTTAGTACATCATTAATACCAACATAAACACTCATAATTACATGCAAACACGGTTTTATAGCCTTCCACCTGTGTCAATAGACTGTCAGTTTATTTAGCATTAGCTTTCGGCTAAAGGTTTAGCTGTTTCCATGTCTGCAACAAAGCTATACGCCTCGAGGATACAAGTTGAATAAAGATTACACGTGTCATTATATTAAGTAGTGGCAGCTCTTGTTCTGAACATGGTAATAGAAGGTGACATACATTTTACATGAGTTCCACTGACCGGCTACTGCTCCAAGGTTGCTCACTTCATTTAAAGTACGGACAGAATTAATTAGGTAAATGTCTCAGAGGTTAATCATTTTCCCCTTTCAATTATTTTTTTTTCCGCACAGTTTTTTTCTCTGTTCTGTGCTCACAGGTTTTGTTTTGATACACTTATATATGTGTTGATTCTCCAATCCTCACCTAATAGTTTTCTTTGCTCGGTAATTTAATAATCTCTTACTTACTGTTTCTCTTAAATTACATTCATATATTTAAGTCACATTAGATTATTTGTTAGATTTTTTAACAGTATTCAATGGGCATACTCTCTCTCTCACTCTCTCTCACGCTCTCTCTCTGTCTTTCACACACACACACCAACACACACACACACACACACACACACACACACACGCTGATTGGGGGGTGGCCTGTAAAGCCTGAGGTTAAGTTGATTAATTAACATTGATATAGATTAATTAGCTGTAGCGACACTTTGATGTATGAAATCACCTCCATATGTGTAGCCATGCAGCTACATCTTTAGCACCGGTGTAGTTAGTATGACGACAGGCTACTGACATGTGGGACTTTGGTTGCATGTTTGTGGGGGTTTTTCAGCAAGAAATGAACAAATAAAAAGTGGATCTATTTATTTTTAAGACTGGCTGGACTCAAATTCCAGCCGTCATAGTGCCGCCCCTGCTGCTGTTTGTTCATGCATGAGAAGAATAATTATAAAAAGAATACTAATTTTTATTTAGCTGTAATATTTGCCTCACATGAAATACTACAAATGTTCATAAGAAGATCCACTGTTGCTCATGCAACTAAACAAAGATGCTTTTTTTTTATTACTTTTTTTTTCCGTCACTCTCTCCATCTCCACACCCGAGAGAGTCGTCCACTAGCTTGCATCATTAAAAATCAATGGCTGCTTATTTAGAGTTTGAACTGTGCGTGAATTAGAGAAGGGGAATTCTGACAATTCCCTCGTGCTAAGCCCTCCGAGTCACATGTGGTTTGTCAAGCTTTGTATGTGTGTGTGTGTGTGTGTGTGTGTGTGTGTGTGTGTGTGTGTGTGTGTGTGTGTTTGCATGTACACATTATAAGGGTGAGAGTGCTGAAGATGAGTGGGGAGGCATAGCTGCGTGGTCTCCATGGCAATGATGCTAGTTAGCTAGCTAGCACTCAGGGGCCCTGGAGAAAAGTGACAATACAAGGGACTTAGCAGCAGCCGTGGCTCAGCAGCCGCAGTTGCATTAATGAGATTTTTCACACTTATTATACACACACTCCCAGCTAGCGCCATAGCAGGAGCGGTGGGCTGGTGTGTGCTCATTGTGCGCACATGATCATGTGTGTGACAAAAGAAATTAGGAGCGGCCTGTGACTATTTATGAGCAGTCACACAAATAAATGCATGCAAACACAGATATGATGTTTCCTCTTTCAATCAATGTCTCTATGAAACTACCCATTCACGACACAGCACACAGAAAAAAAACCACAAGCAAACAAACAAACAAAGACTGACTTATAGAGCTAGATTCCAGGCTGTTATTACAAACCATCAAGCCCTATTATAATATTGCATTGCTTCATCTCCAGTGTAATGCTGCTTGGAAAGATTTTTGCCCTCTTTGTGTTTAGGAAGAAAAGGAGACGTGCAGCAACAATGCTTCAGAAGCTGTAAATACATCGCTCATGGTCAAAGTCTATTCCACAGATATGTGAAGAAACTGACTAATTGAAAATATAAAGACACATGAAGACAACAAAGAAAAAGAATGGAGAACACAAACATTTCTGTTATTCAGCTTGGAATACATTCAGACTCCTATACCTGCTTTTGAGCATCACAACCTCACGGCAGAACCTAAAATTCATTGGCTGCTTGGACAAATAGAATATTTTTATTACCTCACATCTTCACATCAACATCAAGCACAGCTGAAATTCAACACAATAAATCATGTTCATTCTATTTATTTCTTTTTTTCTTTTTTAAGTAGTTGTGTTTTCTTCTTTTGCTGTCACTGCTTCTTATTACTTTGCTTTTATTTGCCCTCATTTTATTTTAAAATATGATGAAAAGCGTAGCAAAAAGTAACAAAAAATCAATTTATGAAAATGCATGATGGGAGTTGCTCAGGTTGCATCCAAAAAGTAAAATAAAGAGCAAATAATTTTTCATGATGCTATTTGGAATTGAAAGAAATGTGACCACACAGCTTAAAAGCAACTTGGTTTAGCAAGATGGTGAAACTATGTGTTATTATGTAGGAATTTTGTCATTGAAAAAGAGAAATAAGAGCTAAATAATTCCCATTGCCGTGTGGTCTGCTTCGTCATGTTTGTATGATTGTGGAAAGAGATGTCAAACAATGTTGTTCTGTAACCATTAGTAAGACAATGAATGATCTCATATACGATTTATCTGTTATCTGTAACAATTAGACATATGGACATTGTTTTGCTGCATTTAACAGAACAGCTGACAAAGAACTGGCTAAATTACATTTGTATCATGTCTTGTTTGAGTATCATTATGTCCTGTCATATTGAGAGGATCTCAAAGTTCTGCACGGTAAATATTGTTGAACTGATTTCCATAATTAAAGTAAAAAAGAAATAGTTTCCTGTGATTTATGTTCAAATTACCTGCATTATATGCGAGAGAAACAGAGTGACTGCGTGACAGAAGAAACACACCAGGAGGAAAAACAATTGTGTGCAAAGGAAATGAGAATCTCTTTCTACAAAGGAAGTGTTCCTCCGCTGCCTGGATGCTGGCTCACAGATTAAAGCAGCTGTCAATTGATCAAATATTTGCATTTTCCTGCCCTTTCTTTATTGTGTGCATTTGCAATCGTGAGTTGTCATGCACACACATAGACACCTACACTCACACACACAACCACGTTCAAGCACACACACACACACACACACACACACACACACACACACACACACACACACACACACACACACACACACACTCAGCTCCATCCATTTTTATCAGGGGATCTCTCCCGGCGCCGTGAGCTGGGGGGCAGAGTCTTTTTCAGCCCTGACGGCACATGTCCCCTCAAGGGTTGCAAAGGGCAGGGGCCACAGTGCAAAGGGCGTGCCCTTGTCACCGTG
Source organism: Chaunax sp. Z400 (assembly GCA_037577475.1). Taxonomy (NCBI): domain Eukaryota; kingdom Metazoa; phylum Chordata; class Actinopteri; order Lophiiformes; family Chaunacidae; genus Chaunax; species Chaunax sp. Z400. Next base: position 13,432,544 of record CM075200.1, on the reverse strand, counting down.
GTAACATTATTCTCAGGGGTAACATTCCCACCAGTGTGAGGTTACTAAATCCAACTAGTGATGCGTCATCACTTGTGAAGTTACATTTCAAAAAGTGTTTACAGCAAGTTGCTGCTGCTAAACAGAACGACATGCTAACTGCATGGCCTCTATGTGTCTCTTTCATTGAGCGATTTTATTTCCAGCCCCCACAATAATAATAATTATTTGCATCTGTGTCTTTTAAAGTCACGGAGTGAATTCTTTACTAATATATGTTCACAGTTTTGTTTTTAATTGAGGCTGTGCGGTGAAAAATACATGTTGAGATAAAATAACACAAAAAAAATAACAAACTGAAAAGAAACATTTTTGTAATAGAAGTTAAAAATGAAAATTATATTTTAAAACTGAACATTAACTCCATATTCATAACTGTCACTGTGTGGTGATGACAGATCACTGAAGGTTAGTGAACATGAAATGAAAATAACTTCCTACAGCCAGATTTATATTATTGAGTGTAATTACTTTGGAATCAAACAACTCTATTCATCATCTTAATAAAGTGTCGGTATTTGAATTACAATCTCTATGTCATTTATTACATAATGCAGCTGTAATGCTCATTCTCACCCAGTGTTTACAGATTTCAACAAAAACAAATGAAAAGTAATGTGATCAATGTGTGTCTCCAGACATCCATTCTGTTGTGTTAATGATGGTACTGAAGTATTTCATCCTTGTTCGTTACTAATGAGCCAGTCAAGAAATATTTAACACAGTTTGTGGGCATTGAATATTTGTGGACTGCTACATCTGCTAGTTACATTTATCTAAACGAACAAAAAAAAAAAACACAGATCATTAGGTCATCATATGGCATCATCAGTTATGGGTCATATGGGCCTATAACAAAACTGTCAAATTAAAAAAAAGACATAATTGCTTTCATGACTTCAACAGAAATAACTAATCCATTTTATGCATATTACGCTATAGTTAGAAACACAATGATGATTTTTGCTTTTGCGTGAGTGCCAACAGTGAGTAGATGTTTACAGCCCATATAAGTGTTTGTGCGCCTGCATGCATGTCTCACCTCCTCCTCACCCTGCTCTGCTGAGGGATGAACAGATGGACACAGTAGGAGGGGGTGCCTGAGTCTAGCGAGGGACAGAGAAACAAAAGGAAGGAGTACTGAGTTTTCTATCACGCCGTATCCTTTCCACAGTAACACAAGATGCCAAGCTGTGCCACAGGAGTGTCAGACTAACAGGTGATGCAAGGTGTCTCCTCGTGAGCATTTGGGTGACAGTGGGACGATGCAGATAGCAACCTGGAGGACAAAGGTGACATTCTGTTGGAGGAATGACGCTGGAAAGGCTTACAGGTGACACTAATGTGATTTGCAAGCTCCTTGCAGGTGACACTACAAGGAGGAAACGAGGTATAAATAAGGAGCATATAGCTATGAAGGTGACATGTTTTCATTGCTGTATATGCTATGTTTTTAAGTCATTACATTTACCTTGTAACGCCTGGTGTTGTTCATGTTTGTTGATTGTGTAAATGGCGTAATAGAAAATCACACCACAAATTAGACAAAACATGCATTTACAAAAAATACTGCAACTAGAGGAAACACAACTAAAGACAAAAATAAGTCTTAAGTTGCTTAGCTCTCAGACCCACCATAGTGTTTGGTCATATTTGAATATTTTGTACAGGATCAAACTATGAAAATAAGACCTCTTGAGAAAGTCTATCATCCCCTCTGGGAGGCTGTTCACAGTACTATCAGAGAAATCCCATGTTATGATATTGAATCCAAGGAAACATGGACTTAGAATTACCCTAAAAATGACAGATATCACTTAAAAATCTTTATTGGCAGCATGTAAAAAGGCCATAACAAGGTGATGGCTCTGTAAGGAACCTCCCACTATCAACCAATGGGTAAGCAGAATTAAAAAGAATGAATGTTATGGAATGTACGACTTTCAATCTAAGACTACTAGAAACTGCCTGAATGGCAATGCTGCACTGCAAAAGAGCAAAGGTGATGTCTTCTGGGAAAACCATGATTGTTGCTGTTTGTTTGTTCCTTTTCATTTGCTTTTTTAAGTAGCCAATATCTATGTGACTGAAAATAATATCTATGTGACTTGAAAAATAAAGTTTAAAAAAAAGAAAGTCTATAATACTCTAGGTGGCATGTATTGAAGACTCTGTAGCAAACATTTGAGTTGAACCGCAAATGACTTCAGTCATCAGAGATTGAAGGTTTGACAGAAAGCAACTCTCTCTCTCTCTGGGTGTCTGTATAAACAGAGTATGTTCAAGTGTTAATATGTCTGATAAGTTTGGTTTATATGATCCTTTAAAAAGGGGATGAAACATCCTGATTGACAGCTGAGCCCCGCTCATGACTGAGCGGTTGGGTGCATAGTTGAGAACTTGACCTTGAGGCTCTGCCACAGATCACTGACTGTCTCCAAATGACTCTAACAGATCAAGATGGCAGCACGCATATCCACTCCATGTTTTGGCCTCATTTTTGCATAATGGGAAAAAGTGGAGACGCAAAAGCAAACAATCTGCATCCCAATGTGTTTTTATAAACATGTTTTTATGTGCTTGTTTACCCTTGTATGGCGGTGGGTCAGCGTTGTTAATGGACAGACATATCCGGCACCCTCTCCCTGCCTGGAAGTGGATCTGATGGGTTTTTTCCTGTGACTGTGTCAGCTCCACTTTGCTTTGACAATCTTCTCAATTTGAGCAGAAATTAGATTTACTTCCCCCGCCAGCGTCAGCCTTTCATCAACAAATACAGGGCAGTGAGATCACATTTGACAAGTGCAGCATCGGTAATACATGACCAGATCAATCATTTTAAACTTTTTTCTGTGTGGCAATGACAAGATATAAATCCTGAGGAAAATAATGAAGTGTTCGAAGGATGACAGTGAGGTGGGAGACGTCCAAGAGACACTGAAGGAAGGGTACAGTATAGGTGGTTTACAGTAACCTGTTCCCTTAAGTTATTTCAGCATAAGAATCTTTAAATATTCTCCGTGTGTGTTGAAGGAAATAGTTTGAGAATGAATTTACAGTGAGTGTTTTGGTCAAATTCTTTTCTTTCTCTGTTTTGAACGGTACAGAAAGTAAAGGGACTTTTCGCTTCTCGTCGTTCACACATAATTAAAAGCTGTATGATTTGACAGTCTGTCTGTTGTTTCTCCCCAGTCTCTCTCTGTTTCCTCCTTCTCTCTGTGTGTTTGTGAAGCAAATTCATGACGACCCGAGATAAATGTGAACATTTTCTCCAGTTTAAAATTTTTGAGCTGCCTGGTTGAATTTGTGTTTTTTTTCCATTGATTTTTAATGCAATGACACACAGTCCTGGTGAATTTTTCAAGGATTCAAGGCCTTTTCTTAAATTTCTCTTTCTTTCTTTCTTTCTTTCTTTCTTCCTTTCTTTATGTATTTGTTTCTTTCTTTCTTTCTTTCTTTGTGTCTTTGTTTGTTTCTTCGTTCGTCCGTTCGTTCGTTCGTTCGTTTGTACAAGCTATAGGCATTCTAGTTTGTCAGGACATCAAATCACTTTTTGGTTGTAAATATCATGACTCTTATTACATTACTCATTGGTACTGCCTGATATACAATAATAAACTTGATAACATGCACTAGTACTCCTCACACCGCAACTTAATTTGTTGACACCACTCATTATTGACAATTAGCTGGATCAGAGCAACAGGACTGTGGTCTGCTGTGAATATGGATATATCATTTCGATCTCATCAGCAATGGCATCCATGTCTCCTATTGTGAAACCTGCAGGTTTGTAGCTCTGCTTTCATGTGACATCATCATATCAAAGTGATCAATTTTATTGTAAGCTAAGGAGGAAACAACATTTCAAACATTTCTCATACCATACAAACATTTTAGAGCAACACGGGTATTGTGTAAGGAAGATATGTGGAGGTGGAGACGTCCATCTGAGTCGAAAACTGCTCCACCAGGTCCTCGCAGGCGGTTTTACTGACTCACAATTCTTTCTGTTCCGGTGAATTCATGACACCTTAGTAATCTTCCTCTCTCCATGACGACATCCTTATGTCTGTGATTGTGATCTAAACACACTTCTCCATACCTCCACCCTGGTATCCTCTTACCACATTACATCAAAGACAACCTGAATCAACGCCATTACCGCTGCACCAGCCTCCACGAGGCCTCGTCCTTATCTTGTTTTCCACAGGGTGAAGTACGAGGGCTGAATTGTTTTGCTCAGCCTCTGTCAGATAGCTATCATCTCTGACGCTGTTTGCTCGCAGCGCTGCTCACGACTCAAGATGGATGCATCAGCAGCCTCTTTTCATTGATGAGCGAAATAAAACTATACGCTTGACAGTCTGTCCCAAAATGGATTCCTTTGCCACCTGCAGGTATATCTGAGGTGCGCTCATAATCCATCTGATGCCGCTCAAGCATGGGACAGCATGGCAGGTTTGCCTCTGGTTGTGAATTCACTCTGTGCATGTGAGTGTGTGTGTGTAGTATTTATGTATACAACAATGTCTTTGCATGTGTAGGTAACATATAGAAGAAGCAAAGATCCTCAGACTAAGTACATCTTTCCTAAATTATGACTCACTGCAGAACTTCAAGTAAATGTTTTTCGTTTCAGAGGATTCATCTGTCTTTTTATTTAATATTTTTTTATATTCTATGTAATCGCATGACATCTACAGTGGTTCATTAAATAGATGTTGAAGCAAGATACGATCAAGTACACTATTCTTTAACAGTTTCACACAAATGACATACGATTATATATGCATACAGTATGAGAATATGTGCTGGAACATTTCATTACGCTAAGATGCAGATGATAATAAATAATGCCCATAGGCAATCATCGATTGATCACAGTTTCCAGAGCACTACTTTGCTCAGTGTGTCAGACACACACACACACACACACACACACACACACACACACACACACACACACACACAAGTACATGGAGATATACGTAAAGGCTTGTAGGTGCAGGAAAAATCAGCTGCAGAGACATGCAAAAATATACAATGAAGCATCAGCACACAAACCCACATCAACACACAAGCTGAGGATGATAAATTGCCGTGGATGGTGGTTTTCAAACAAATAGGCATGAAGAATTACACTGATCATTGTTTAGCAATGCACAGGTTTTTTTTAAGACATGGTTCTCATTTGTTTTGGCTTGTAAGATCCCGACAGCAGTGCAACATGAAGGGAACAAACCAGAGTCTGTGTTTTGGCAAGAACAGCGCCTTGTATCCGGGCCTTGTTTTGCATGCTGCTTACAGGGCTGCACAATTGCTGCGCGTTTGTGCGTGTCCTTGTGAATTTGCAAAGAGACATGTGTATTTAAGGTGTGGGTGAGACACGGCAGTGGTTTGACATATATTCTCCTGTGTGATCACACACACAGGATGTAAGGTGCAGCGTGTGTAAGATGAAGGTTTTTTTCCATGCATTTCACACGTTGTGTTAAAAACACGTCTAACAGCTGACAGAAAGTTTCCCCTAACATTATGTGAGCCTCCAGACACATTTGTAACACACTGAAATCAGAGACTTTAATAGGATACATACTCTGTCACTAAAAGGGAAACCTTATACAAATACTTTACTTGATATTATAAGACCCCAGGTGGGTTTAGGCAGTGAATACAAGGGTAATTTTACACAATAATAATTTGCAGTGGAGGAATAATATTCACATTCTTTCTAGAAGTCAAAATATTATCACTCTAACTTGCAATAACTGATTTTTTCTCTTGGGGGCAGTGGAAACAAGCTGTAAAAATAAATTGATATGGTGAGCTTGTTACCGAGCAGATGTTTATGTCAATAAGTCACTCTCGTTTAGCTTCGTTTGGTCTCCAGCTCTTGAGCCAAATATCTGGCTTTTTTGCTTCTGCTTGATGTTCACCATCTAGTCAATGACTGTGTCTGTGTTGCCTCTCTACACTGACCAGGTAGTGTTCAATTACTTTTTTAGGTGCTTTTTTGCTAAAAAAAATAAATAAAAAAAAGAAGAAGAAAAAATACCTGCCTGCTACTGCTGAAAATGGCACTATGAGAGCAGTGAGAGTGAACCAAAAGAGCGAAGTTGTGGACGAGACGAGAGTTAAACAATGAAATGAAACTAAAGCTCCATTATGCATAGGAGAGCTTCAGATTCTGGTTATGATCCTGTGTGGGCTCATCACTACAAACGACTCCTTTCACAATGTCACTTGACTCTCTTAGAAAAATATCAATTAGTCTGAAGTATTATCTGCATAATGTACTTGACAAGGCAATCCAAACTAAGAGTACATGCATTTTTATGCCGCAGCTTGTTGAAGTGGAGCTAATGTTAGTAATTCTTAGTCTTTTATATAAACAGGTAATCTCACTGAGATCAAGATTTTTTAAGAGTGACACAAGAATAAACAGATACAATAAAAAGCATATGCAAACCAAAGAAACTCGCCATAACAAACAATTTGCATGCACAATACTGTGGTTCCACATTCACAATGTTCTGCTATATCTTCAAAAGAAATGAGAATTTTTACTTTAAAATCTAATTTCAGCTGTAAATGGTGTAAAAATTCAAATCAGTTTTTCCGAGCCCAGTATGAATGTGTGGCAGAGCTTTGACTAGTTAGAGTTAAATGTCCTATTATGATTTTGATGTGATCAGAGAGCAGATGGTTCGGGAGATCTTAATGTGTAACCATGCATCATATTTTGTCCTAGCAGACTGGTATATGATGAAGATGTTTTTATGTGAGGAGTAAACATAAGCCTGTCTGGTGCTGGAAATGTTTTAAAATAAGATTCCCATTGGATATTGTGGTTTAAAGGGGACTTTGATTTATATAGGAGCCAACCTTTTTTGGTGAGCTGCTTCCAAAACTTGTATCTTGAGGATCTCGCTCTAAAGTTCACCAACAGCCACATCATCACTGCAGTTTCACCCCATTTAGTCTGGCCCCCTTGGCCCCCTTATCGAATATATATTTACTGAGGATAGGCCATAAAATCCCATATCACTTTTCAAACTGTTATCATATACCAGTTGAAATAGGAGTCATTTAATGGGACGTATTAAACGGCCAATTGAGGTGTAATATGCCAAGGTTTTATTTCCATTGTAAGTGATGGTGACACATGAGAGCATAAACCCACAGACCATTAAATGAGCTCATGAATTAATTTTATGCAAGCACATGTGTGTGCACGTGTGTGTGCACATGTGTGTCTCTGAATGATTCAGCATTCGGAGGGCATACACTTGTCTGTACATATCTAACCAGTGTGTATGCGCTGCTCGGCTGAGAAGTCCTTGTGTGATGTGAATGTGTATTTTCGTGGTCATTTGCATGTGTCTCCCAGTCTGCTGGTGGTTGAAAGCAGCGCCATCCCAGAGCCAGTCGCCGCCTCCCACTCATCAACCTGCTAATCACCGTGATTAGTGACTCATTTCATCATTACAGGTTTCATACCACATACAGCACAGCTTACCTCTGTGTGCGACCATTGCTGGAGGAAACTTCACATACACAGAAACACACAGAGGCCTGGCTGTTGATCACACACTCCTCCACCTTCACCCCTGCAGTCTGCCATCCATCACTGTGTCACAGGGGAGAGAGAGAAAGGAGAGAGGATGGGAGGGGAAAGATGGAAAGGGTAGAGAGAATGAGCAGAAGAGAGACAAAGGAAGGAGTGACCACGTCTGTTGGTTTACCTTGAACTGGGCCTCTCTTAATCCCTGCCATGCGCACAGGCACACACACACACACACACACACACACACACACACACACACACACACACACACACACACACACACACACACACACACACACACACACACACACACACACACACACACACACACACACACACACCGGAACAAGATATGTGAAACCAGAAAGCCTAAAAAGCAACCACTTCCTCAAAGGGCACCTCCTCTGTATGTGTATGCGTATTTATGCATGTATATGTGGCCAGATCTAAAAGCTATATAAAGCTTTGTGAGTTCAGGTATGTGTGTGCATTTGCAGCAGACACACAGGTGCATGCAAAAATGCACAGAAGCCCACAAATGCATGTCTAAAAAGCTATTCAAATCACACACAGACAGAACATCTGAAAGTTTCAAAACCCCATAGCCTGCAAGCTAATTACATTGTTTCACAAAACATCCCATAATTGAAATTACAGGTAATTGGATAATAGTAACTTTATTCACGTTGCATTTGCAAGATAGGATAAGAGAACACAACAAATAGAGCAAGCAAGTCCATTTAAAAGATAATATTCAAAGGGAGTAGGTTAGTCACAACCAGTGTAGCCATTCACTTTGTTACATTGTTTCATATTGTCTGTTGAAACTGTTATAAATTACAGCCATGTTTTCTTGTATATTCTACGTTTTTCACATTAGTGCCTCATGTAATGCATTACTGTCAGTTCCATACAACACCCATAATATTCTGGCACAAGTTTAAACACAGACAACCCCAACCTTTATGGCAGCACTAGGATTTGCAAATTCTAGGAAACTGTCTCTATGATTATGAGCATACCCATTTTGACTATAGGCATGTACACTTTATGCATCAAACTGCCCTTGCACATATTTCTTTAGTTTCATTTCCTCGCCTTGCGTGGTGTTACAAGCTGAGCCACAACACCTAGTGAGCTTTCTTTGATAGCCGATCCTACATCTGTGTTTCGATGGCACCTTGTCCAACCTGCTCTGAAAGATCCAGCCAGGCCTTACACTAAGCTGAATCCTCCCTGTGTGCCAAGAGACTGTCGAAATATTAATCCCACCCTTGGTCGAAGAGTCCCTTTTATGAGGTAGTGCCTTTTAGGGGGAGACATTTAGAACAATGGAGATTGTTTCCTGCAGGCTCAGGAGTGAATAAATTCAGCCTGCAGGGACCTTTGAAGGGCACATGGTGTTCTCACCAAGCTCCAGGAACTTCTCAACACCAGATAAGTGTTAAATTCTAATGCTCTGAGTCCCTGTTGTGTGCTGCCACAAAATATCCACACATAAAAGAAAAATGGGGTTCAAAGGAAATGTAATAGTATTGAGGGAGCTACTGTTCAAATCAGTGCTGGAACAGGTGTGGAGGAAAGATACGAAGACAAGGAAGCAAAGTCCAGACTACTGGGGCAGGGCTGCAGGCTTGTGGTGAACTAATCCTAACCAGACCTGCCTCGTCTGTCTTCAACCAGCAACACCTCGTAACACTGAAGTGTGTGTATGTTTAAATATGTGTAGGAGGAGGTATAGGGACTGGTCTGCATCATGTTACAAATAAAAAAGGAGACGTTTTAGAGAGTCTGCAGCCTCGCCCCTTCACTGTGTGTGTGTGTGTGTGTGTGTGTGTGTGTGTGTGTGTGTGTGTGTGTGTGTGTGTGTGTGTGTGTGTGTGTGTGTGTGTGTGTGTGGTTTGTCAAAATCTCCCACCATATGGGCTGTTTTACGCGGTGACCCAGCGGACTGCGTTAGTGGGTGACAGAGATGCACAACAAACCCTCATCCATCTCCACATCTGCAGTGAAGATGGGGGGGGGGGGGGGGGGTTGTTATCGGAGATGCAAATTGGTCTGAATCTTGTATGCAGAGCATTGTTTCTTCTAATCAGCTCATAACTCCTTTTTCCTCCACATGTGGCGCCTCTTTCAGCAGCTGAAAGTGTAAACGGTGCACTCGATTCCCGAGATTTGTGCTTTACTTTAGTCGCTGTTTTATTTACACTCGCACTAGTAGTACAAGTCATTCTTTCTGTGTCTTTGAATGAACAATAAATTGCATTGCAGGGAAGAAAGCAACACACACACACTTACACACAAGCGTGGCTCCAACAGCGTTTCTCGTTCCTCTACGCTTGTCTCTCCCACGCTTACCTTTCACACCTACATAGTCTGTACTCCAACACCACATGAACATACTCTAAACATGTCAGCTATTTGGAAAAAAAAGAAATACATAGAAATTCAAGGCCTGTCGATTAAAAATAGCTGGATGAAATAAGGAGTTATGGCTTCAAGGAGCAATTTTGTGAAGTAATTATCTGAACAGGTCAACCTTAACCATGTTGTATCATTAAATCTAATCATTTTGTCAATTTTCAGTTTATATAATCTAGCTTTGTGTACCCTCCTCCTGTGTGTCCTTTTGTTTTGAGCCTGAAAATGAGGTGGCTGAGAGCTGCATGTAAATTTTAGCAGTTGCTCAGCGCTGTGGCAACCATCAGCCAAATGACTTCTAGCTGTAAATACATACTGCAGGAAAAAAAACGCACCTTACAAAACCCATCTCAATCTCAGCCTTGCCTTTTTTTCAGCGGCAAGTGTGCTAAATGAGTTTGAGGCTTCGTATCGACCAAAAAAAAAAAAAAATCTAGAAAGCAGCCCGTCGGCAAACAGAGAAAGAGTAGAGGAGAAGAGGAGGAGGAGGAGGAGGAGTGAGGTGAGGGCTGTGGGAGCTGAGTGGGGTGAAGGGAATGGGGGCATGTTTACCTCTGTTCTCTTGGGGCACTGCTTTAGGGATGGTGTCGGGGGTGTTCACTTCTTCTTTATAAGAGGGATGGGGGAGTTTTTGGGGAGGACTTTAGGAGGGGGAAGGAGGGGTAAACATTTGATTTCTTTCTTTTAGTGAAGGTTTTGCAGTTCTCCGCTGCCCTTTAATCGGATGATCTCAACTACCAACCATCCTGTCTGCTGTTGATCACTTCGTCAAACAATCACACATTCAGTCACTCTCACACTTTATGAGACTTTCCTGTTCACACTCATGTGGTGTGAGGGTCTACTGTACATGACATGCTGGCAGTATGTATGGTGGCCGTATACCATTAAAATATAAATATCACCTCTAGATGGTTTGGTAAATACCTCAACACCTCTAAAAGTAAATGCATCCCTGCTGATTGGTTTCTCTTTTTTCGTCTTTGCTTCTCTCAAAAATTGATTTTCCAAAATGCTGCATAAAGCAAATATTGAAGAGAAAGTAACTGTCGCCTGGAACCTAAATAAATACATAAATGAATAATAAAACCAGGCTTAAAAAGTAGTTTACAGCAATCATGGTCCTCTTTTTATTGTGCGTTATTAATTTTACAACAAGTATCATAAATGGTCTGTATCTAAAATTGGCTGTGAAGTGAGCTTAAATGAAGCAAGAAAATTATTGAACACTGGAACGCAAGCTTGTTTGTTGTAATATTAATTTTACTCCATCCAGATGAATTCATGCATACAAACACCAGCACAAAATATAACCACAAAAAACACATTAAACCCCAGCCCACACCTCAGATAACCCCCTTCGCACTCCCTGCAACTCCTCTCCCCTTAAACTCTCTCCTACACACACTCACACACACACACACACACACACACACACACACACACACACACACACACACTAAAGGCCCCTGCCAACAAAGAGAAGGGGCAGCAGAGGAGCAAGAGAGGCAAAGAAAGGGAGAAAAAGGAAAATGCATGCTTGACTAATTCTTGTATTCAAAATCGGTAGTCCCCTCCCTCTCCCCTGGACGTGTGTGTGTGTGTGTGTGTGTGTGTGTGTGTGTGTGTGTGTGTGTGTGTGTGTGTGTGTGTGTGTGTGCGTGTGTGTGTGTGTGTGTGTGCGTGTGTGTGTGAGAACTGGCACACTCTAACCTTGACATTTTAGCATCATGGGGGCGATGAATGAAAATGACCACAATACACTTGGGAGGGAGGGAGTGTGGAGGAGGGACAAGAGGAGAAGATGAGGAACAATGTTTAAATGGTGAAGGAGTAGTGGAGTCTGTTTATCTATACATTCATACAGTATATGTATGTTGGTGTAGTTTGGTGTTTCGGGTTCGCAGCAGCAGCAGGGAGGGAATGGGATCTCTGCTCTAAACATCCTGACGGTTATTTAAAGGCCTTGGGGTCTGTGCTAGATTGATGTTGTTTTCTTTCAATCAAGGAGCCGTGTGGGATGCGCTCAGGCTGCAGACTGCTTACATAAACACTCTTTACTGCGTGTGTAGGGAAGAAGACAGGCCTTAGACAGCATGTCTGTATGGGACTGTCTCTGTTTCCATGTCTAACTCCATCTGTGTGTCCTGCTCTGAGGGCCTGAACTTTTCTCAGACTTACTATAGCCTCCAGGTTTCTTTAAGATTCAGAATGCTCACATTTACGTATGCATGGTGAATTCAATGATCCCCAACACTGTAAAATATATATAAGTTGACCCACACTCATTTAGAATGCATCCTACTTGAATTCAGTCCAGATTTCGCACTAGCAATGTGTCACCCAAACCACAATGTAGGTTTAACTATTACTACAACGGGATAAACATGTTCATTTCACTGGCCTATAGCTTTACATTTTTAAGTTATGTATTCTTCTGTATCCGATTGTTGTTATTTGTTTGTTGTTGTTTTGTTTGTTTTTTGGTCTGTCAGCAGGATAACTCCAAAACTATAGAATAGATTTCCATGAAACTATGTGAGAGGATGGGGTCTTGGGCCAGAATAGATGTTATTAAATTTTGGTGCAGAGCCATGTAAAGTTGCAGATCCAGGACACTTTGTTTAACAGTACGAGTTATGGCGTCTTTCAAAATTTTCTTAATTTCTCAGGCAAAAATGCGAGGGTCTTGATTGTTTTGTTTTTTTTAAGGCACATTTAGGGGGTTGGTATCTATGAGTGTGTGCAGTTTGGTGCAGATTCAAATACAAATCCAGACCCACCAGATTTAAATAGTTAAAGGTAATTAATTTATGTATACAAAATAATCCCATAATGTAATTTCATGCCAGTATCAGAATATTTGAAGTTAAATAAGGTAAGGGTTGTTAAATATTGAATTTTACAAAGGATAGAAAGGCAGTTTGCTCTACAGCCAATTGAAAAGTGCTGAATATTTAACAACTCTATCCAGAGGTGTAAAATTACAATGTATGCTACAGTTTAACCCAAGTATGGGAGAACTACAAGAAAGTGTGAGCTGCACTTCAAATAAGCCTTTGTTACTGGCAGAACAAATGTTGTCGTCTCACCTCAGCCTGGCCATGATATCAGCACCCCCCCTGAGACCACAAGGCAGTAATAATGTAAGTGATGTTAAAGATGGACTGTTAAACATTTAGCAAAATTATGTTCTGTACATCCAATGAACACAAGGAGGAGGTCTGGAATAACCAGCTGAGAAAGCAGAGAGGTTATGGAATGTCTTTAGTTCTGTCAGACAAAGGTGTTTTAATTTTCCTGCTCATCATAGATCCTGTGAATATATTGTGAATTATATCTTTAATATCATCAGGCAGTCCTGGGTATTCACAAGACACACAAAAGACAAGACAAATTGTAGATACTTAGCCTTCAAGGCAAGGAAGAAGCACAGAATCTCCCTACGTGTAGTTTTTCCCACGTGTGAAAGATTCATGCTTACTCTTTTAAACAATAAATATTCAATACAACACATCACACACATGAATGCTCCAGCCTAGCCACTCTTTTTGTTCCATATCAAAGGATACCAAAGAGACATTGGAGGCAAAACATTAAAACATCAGAAATTCCAGGTCTCTCTGGCTCTCTGCCGTTCAAGAGACAAGCAATTTCAATTCCTGTGGGCAGAGAAGTGCCCAAATATACAACCCGATTTCAACATGCGTGCTTGCAGAGAAGATCTTTGTAAAGAAAAGTAAACGCTTACATAAATAGCGATGTTTTTAGCCTGTCAAATAGGGCCTGAAAAGAGAGCTACACATAATGTTGGTTTAATTCTGCTGAACGAGACTGTAAATGATAAATCCAGAGGTCAGTGTCTATAAAACAACACTTAAATTTCAATGGCTGAAAGTAATTTTTTGCCATTCCTCTAGAAAAGTTCAAATATACTGAATTTAAAAGGAAATTGTCTGTATTTTCTGTGTAGACATGTGGTCTTAATCTCTAGGTGTGTGAATTCATGAGTATGTTGAATTGTCCGGACCAAAGTATTCTGGAGAATCGACCTGTTGCTGCAGAATTTAATACTCATACACTCCTATAGTGTATGTAGTATTCCATTTTTACTATTTAATTTATTTAGTTTTTTTTATTGTTTTAGGTGGAAAACAAGACATATTTTGCTCATCCATGTACCTGCTGTCCCTACGGTATATGATATACATAGAAACTATTTGCACTAATATGTGTAATGTATGCAGGGACCCTCTGCTGTACATTATTTCTAAACTGCTCTGTGGTTGGGGACAGAGACTAAAACGATGCTCACATCAGATCAGAGAGGTGGGCTCGCTGCTGACGACATGGGTATTCCATTATTCCCACCATCTTTTGAATCTCCATGGCAACTGCACTAACACACACACACAAAAACACACACACATGCATACGTAATATTCTCCAAAGACCATGACAGGAAGTGAGTGTACCTAAGTTTACTTGTGAGCTCGCTGTGCTTGACTCTCACCCATTGGCCCTTTTGTGATTTCCAGCCTCTGCTGCAGAGGCAAAAATAAATCTGTTACTATTATCTAACAGCCTACCTGTAGATAGGCCGGCATGTTTGTGGACATCCGGCGGAAATTATTGCAGTCCGTAGAAAATGAAAGGGAAGAGTTATGGGATGTGTTGGATGAAATGTGCTGGGTGGAAGAAAAGGTTGGTGCAGACACACACACCCACACAGACATACATATACACCTCCATCAGAGCAGCAACCTCTGTGCCTTTTCCTTTCTGATCGACCGGAGCTATTGATGTACTGGATGTCGGAGGGCCGAGTCAATAAACGAGAGGAAAAGCTTTTTGAGGGGAGACTGACTGACAAAAAAACGAGTGTATCCACATGCAGTCCATCTCTCTGCGCCTTTCTGTACCTGTACATGTGTGGTGTGCATGCATTCATGTGTCTACCTGCACATTTCTCTCTGAAGTGACTTTGCCTCTACTCACAACCCCTGCCCTCTCGTCTCCCCTCTCCTCTCTCCAGACTCGCAGAGCTGACTCGTTAATGTTTAATGCTCACTCAGGAAGCAGACGCACTCAGCAAGGCTCGCTCACACACACACACACACACACACACACACACACACACACACCCCTCCTACATCCCCCTAGCGACGCCGTCCTCATTACCAGCCTGAGATTTGACCTCTCACCTCTGGACCAGATGGTTGATGTTTTCATTCTGGAGGGAGAAGAAATGAACCAGGAGGCTCCACAAGACGGGAAGGAGGACAAGTGTTTTGGAGAATGATGGGGGTGTTTGTCTATTAGCAGGGGATCATACAGAGTTATTGCTGAATCAGGGAGGGCTGTTCTATATTTATAGTCTTTGTGAAGAAAAGTGGGTTCCTAGGAGGCCAAATTAATATAGTTAATGTATATCATACTCTGACGAAACAATGTGATAGTGGGAGGAGGAAGCTGCTTGTTCCTGACAGCCTTGTACAGGTGTAAAAAAATTATTCATATTACCAAACCTTTAGATGGATTACTCCTGGAGCTGGACTAAATTACCAGTGTTGAAGTGTCCATACACACTCATTTCTTCTACTGGTCTTGGTTTGCTGACTCCACAAACTGTGACAAAGTCCAGACCAAGGCTGCAGATCTTCGCCACTTTTCACATCAAAAGAATCCACAAATCACTCGATGTGAACGAGGGGCAACGTCCAGTGAAACTAAGCAGGCTTCAGTGTGTGAGAGGTTGCATTGTGTGAAAGTGTGTGTGTTGTGAGAAAGAGATCTAGAGAATGGGTGAAAGCAGCGATTTCACAGGTCTGTGGATTTGCTTGGTCACATGTTCATCTGTCGTTATCAGCATGCCAATGGCACCCCCAGGTGGTGATGGGTCGATCACCACCAATGTTTCTGTTTGTCCAAATTGGCTTTAGGGGCCAACAGGTATGGTTCCAAACAAATGGAAACAAGGGGAAAAAATAGAAAATTAGCATGTTAGGAAAAAATGTTACCTTCGAGCAATTTACCCACATGTAGATACTGGAGGCAGTGACAGTAAAGGAGTATTTCAGTGATTTCATAGGACGATAGTCCGAAATACAAGCAAGGGTGTAAACTGTAGACTAGTCCATACAGGAAAACAAGCTCCAAATGAAATGAGGCAAAGACTGAGTGTAAAAACTGCAGGCAACACAAGTTCAGTGCTCAGTGAATCCAAAAAGTTCAAAACAACAAAACCAAATCCAAAGACCAAGGGGACACAGACAGAGACAGAGACTCCAACAGACACATAAATGGTCTAAAACAAGTAAACTTACTTGGGAAGCGAAGAACACGAGGAACACAAGGAAAAGGCTTGAATGTGAGACACACAGGATCATCAACGGACGGGTAAAGTAAAGGAGGAACCACAAAGAGCACAGACACAGGGAGCAGAGGATAACCAGACACAGGTGAATCTAATTAGGCCGGGGCTGACAATCCCACTGGAGGGAACGTCGGGACTCGACAAGGAGAAGAAGACAAATGAGAGACGCAAGGCGTAGGAAACAAGAATCAGGGAATACACAGTCACAGGAGGAGAGGAAAAGTACACAAGTAAAAACACAGAAGTGAAAAGAAAGAGACACAATATGGAGGAATAAACTTTCAAAATAAAACAGGAAACAGGAAACTAAACCCCAAAACCATAACAACAATTGAAAGCAAAGACAAGTAACAGGCCAGACAAGTCATTACCTGAGAAGTCATGGCCTGTGGTAAGCTGGAGGGTCCACTTGTCTGAAGAAATGTGTCTTTTAAAGAGATTTAAAAGTTGACATCAAAATACCAAAACAAGGCATTACAAAGTGGGGGTGAGGGGGGTGGGGGGGTGCTGGATAGTGAAAGCTCCAGACACCAAGACATGACAATTTATACTTTTACCTTGAATGTAATCACGAAAAAGTTTCACTGCTTTTAAAAATTATTCAATGAAGGAATATTAGAATTGGAGTAATGTGTTCGTGCTTCCTGGAATTGTTCAACATATTTGCTGTGGCATATCGACCAATCACAGCAGGCGAGAAAAATTACGGCTCAAGCCTAGAGACACAGGATTGCAGTTGAAGGACTCGATAAAAGCATGGCTACCTTTTTAAAAGATGAGCATCCAACCTTTGATTAGAAGTAGATACAGTTCTTACATTGACTGTCAGACTGCTAAGATTAAGTCGCTGGATCTGGGAGGTGAAAATAAAATGATTTCAGATTTACTGTCATGTACTTGTGGGAAATGTTTGGACTTGTGGCACTAAATGATCTCAACTCAGCCAGTAAACTTCTACTGTCACCAGGTATTACCGGAGCATAGAGGAAGGATGAATAGGGAAAAAATAGTAGACCTAAAATTGAGCCTTGAGGCATACCATGAAGGAGTGGCTACCTTTTCTATAAATGAGTACCAGTTAATGTTAAATGGTCTTAGTATTCAAACCACAGTACTACAATACAATGTGGTCAGCACTACTTTGTCAAGTGGCCCCTGTAAAAGAGGCGACAGTCTTCTTGCAACAACGCTCCATTTATTCACTTCACTGTCTGTCTTTCTGCCTCTTCCACAAACAATCACCATCCTCCTCTGCATACAGGGTCATACACTTAAAGAAGTCTGCAGCGGGGGAGAATTACAGAACAACGGAGACAGCAGAAAGATTAGCTTTCCATTTTGCAGCTTTCACTACACCTGTGTTTCATTTTGTCCACCGAACAGTCTAGTCAGAGGGCATGGCTGGGGAGTCTGATGGTGTCATGACTCGGTGTGATCCGGAGGAAAGGCTGCAGCTCTGCTTATATTAAAACACAACCACAATGTCTGTTCAGTATGACATGAATGCTGAGGTCATCCGGTTTGTGTATGTGAGTGTGTGCGCCCTCCTTTTTCTTTAATCAGAGAGTGAGTGGAGCAGAACAGAGCAGAGGGTTGAATCAGGGGCCTTTCTGCCGGTCTGTCTGACTTCAGGCTGGCACTGCTGCCTTCTAAATACCGTCATATAACCAGCTCCGCATGTTTCTCTTTCTCTACACAGAGGATGGATTACTGCAAGTATCTTTTCATCTCACTGTAATCTTCTCCTCTCACATTCCCACCAGAGGACCACCTGAATTCATACATATAAAGCATGGATAAAAACAACACACCGCATTCAGTCCTGAGTATAAGATGACTGTATGCCGTAATTCTCTTTACACACAACACCTTATGAGGAGTGGAGCCAGAATGTTTTTCCCTTTCTACCTTTCTTTTGTCTTCCTGCTTTATTGATTTGTTAATTCTTTCTTTGTTTTCATCCATCGATGTCTTTTTCTCTCTTATGCAATTTTTTTTTATCATCCAGCCATCTTGAACTTCTTATTTTTGCACTGTATTTTTTTGTCTTCGTCTGTCAATGCAGCACAGTGATGTCAGTAAAAATGAATTCATTCACTTGTTCACATACGTATAACTACTGATACTGAATCAGTGCTTATTCACATCTCACTCACTGAGCTTCAGAAGGCCCCACAATGCAAACATTTAATTTTGTTGTATCAAATCACACAGAGTTTTGATGTCACTGTATGAGGTCAGATATATTAAGAAGAAATCATTTGCCTAATTAGAAGTCCCCTATCCAAAATTGTATATATATATTTTTTATATGCTTAGATTTAGAAATCATGTTGTTTTTTTCTCTTCCCTCCTCTCTCTTTAGTCCTAATAGCCTCATTCTGTCTCATCTCACATCTTCACCACCAGCCAGCTCTTTACTCAAGGCCATCTGTCTCCTAGACACAAAAAAAAAACATAAAAAGCTTTTTCTCAGATACTTATTTTTTTCTCATGTTTCAATAACTGACAAATCTTGAGTGAAAAGTCATGTTTGTATGCATGCTGCAATGCTAAAATCTTATAATGCAGTGATGCATGACTCAGACATATTTAGGTTGGAGTGATGAACATGCTCTGTAATTGCCGTGTCAGCTTCTCTCAGCGTCTTACAAAAGAGGGCCTCTGCGTCTGGACGTAAAAGAATATTGTACGTGCATTAAATGGGTATGTGCTGACCTCTGCTGGCCATATTTGGTATTACTACATGAGGGAAGATGGAAATGTGACTCAAATTTACTCACATATAAAAACATCGCGCAACCAACTCTAAAACACACATTTAAAATATACTCATATATATTTAAAATACTCAAATACGTGTTATTTCCTCAAGCGTTTGTTCTTATTTCGTTCCAATTTAAAATGGCCCTTAAACATAATAAAGACTGGCACTTTAATGTCCCACATCTACATGTATAGCGCAGGCGCTCCCATCAATGTATGTTTATGTGTTACCATAAATGACACTGAAGTAGCTGCAGCCTCTTGTGTCTTTTTTTGTGTTTTTTTGTTGTTGGGGGGGTTTTTTTGCCAAAAATATAGAGTTATAATGAACGAGGATTTGACTTTGATGAGACTTTGTTTAGCTAAGATGTGGGCCAACCACACTTTTCATTTGATTTGATTTTCTAATGTGAAGTCATATTTGACATGATTTTGTTCATGTATTTCTGTGTCTGTTATATGTTCATATTTGTTTGCCCTATAAAATACGTGTTTACATGAAGATTCCATGAGGAACCATGTCCAGCCCTAAAAATTATCTATGTACTTTTGACAATCGTGATATTTTGTTTTTATTTGACATTTCTTTTTATGAATGTCTATTAGGACAAAGGCATAATTATATCCATTATGAATAATAATCAAACTATTAACTTCAATGGGACATTCAAAGTGATATAAAAAAACAACTACTTGAGCATCAACATTAATTAATTAAAAACCACATTGGAAACAATGCTATACCATCAGTGCATTGCTGGAATGAAACTCTGACAGTTTACTTAGGTTTGTAACGGGTCACCACATTCCTGTAGTGAGTAAACAAGTTTCTGCTACTGGGAGCCATAGCAATCTGCAGCTGTTGTACACAGGCGGCCTCAGGAGCCGAGGAATGTTGTAAAGCAGGACAGCAGTCGAGGATATTCATCACTCATTCTTTCCTAAAGCTTCTTACACTATGGGTGTTGGTAGCTGGTACATGGGTGGTAGTGATACCAGGGTGCCTCAGGGGAAAAGGTGTTTGCTTTTAGGGGTTTTGTTGTGCAAAACATGTATTGGTCATGTTCCAGTGATAGCTACAGTAGGCTGGTGAACCTGTTGCATTTAAAGACCTCTTGCTATCTGCTGCTCTGGCTTGTTCTAGATAAATAAACTTGATTTTATTTCATTACAGTGTTTAAAAGCTGCATCAGAAACATAAACCACAGCAGCAAAACTCTACTGCAATCAATTCCAATTAAATTACACTGGGTTAATTGACAGTTTTGAAGAACGTGCACAAATTATTTCCAGTTTGCAGAAATGAACAAAACAATCAATCTCGCTGTAATTTAATATATCCCCCTGGACTGTCTGACCAGTTGAGGTAGTAATAGAAAATAGATGACAATAGATTGTAGATAATGAGATTCCCATTATAGGAATTCACGTTTATTAAACATGGTTACTGGATAGAACAGATATCACCAGTATTGAGAGAATGACTTGTGTTTGCTTCTTTTGAATAAAAAAAAAAAACATTGGGGAAATATGGCCTAGTGTGTCACCGATCAATTAGATTTTCTTGCCTTATTTGAATAGTAATGAGTAAAGCTGTAATGAAGGAAAATAAACCCATCATGGAGATAATGGTAATATCTCATACCTCAATATTACTGCGTCTCTCTCAAACCTGTAATATATCATTAATAGGAAATGTTCCTACCAGCACAATGCTGAGAAACTGCAGAATAAGAGAAGGGCATGCTTCCTTTGGTTCTTGTGTGCATGTTTTGGTTGAAATGCTCATCTAAAATTGACTATTCAGCAAAAATTAAATAAGATTTATGTGGGGGTTAGTCTTAATTAATACTTAATTCCAATTTACACCACTTATATACTGTACTTATAGCAGCTTTAGAGACATCTGTGTTCAAAAATGCGTCCTCTGGCGCACTGGAGGACCCATGAAGCATTGTGCTACCTTACGGTACTTTCGGAAATATGACTACTATTAGTGGTGCGCCATAAATAACCAAAATAAATCATAGATTGGACTGATAGGACTGATACCAAAGTCTTTCGTATTATTAGCTGGTAGCGATGCGTTGGAAAATATACACCATATATTGGTCTTCTAGTGAGAGGAAGAGGAAGCTGTAATATTTAGGCTACTAAGAAAATGCATTTGCTGACATAGAATACATTTGCACACGACTTTAACGTGTAGCCTTCATCATGCATTGTGTTTTAATAAGCGTATTGATTCATGCACCTTGACTATTTTTTTTATAACACGCAGTTATCGTTTACCTGTTCACCTGCCTGCAACAATGAGGCTGCCACGATTCGAAGTCCTGGAAATTACGAGTGATACCAGAATGCGTCACGGGATCTCATTTTTTTTTTAGGAGGGCTGATGTCATTTCAAAACTTAACTCACTCCCAAGTCAACGCGGCGAGTCGCTCACGTCTTTTTCTCCCGCAAGGTTCTGCTTATGTCTGGCGGAGCGCGTTGAAGAAAAGTCCAGGAGGTGAACTAATCTAAAGAAAACACGACCCTCTCTACCGGAGAAGAAGCAGAAGGATTTTACACCAGGAGCCCAGAGCCCCTCTTTTTTGTGGGCAAACTTTTTTTTCCCCTCTGCAACCACGAAAATGAATCGAAGTTTTAATAAGTCGCAACCACTGCGGACTGCGGATTGTAGCGCCGTGGAAGTGAAAAGCAAGGTGAGTGTTGAGTTGTACGATCCAAATGCGGGCTAGAGGATAAAATAACGCGTTCACATGGTCGTCCCGTCACGCATCTGGAGCTGGTCGGACGAACTGTCTGCGACCAACAGCGAATATTTTCTAGACTCACGCTTTAAACTCCAGTTCATGACGCGGGAGCTGGACGCACCAGTGTGCATATTTCTGTATTTTTGCACCGATCATTTTCTTCTTTATTTCCCACCATGCAGATGGTGATTATGATTCTTTGACTCTGACTCAAAGCTGAGAGGAGAACTGGTTTGACAAATGTTTCTCTACAACCTGACTTAAAAGAATTTGTTGCATATTTAAGGAGAGTTCTTTTAATCTGCTGAATCGGATGCTTTTGCAACATATCTGCGGGTTCTGTGCCACTTTAACCCTCCTCATTGTTTTGAGCTACGTACAATTAGTTAACCACCGAGTCAAGGACCAGTTATCTACCAATCTTAGTCTATTTTGTTTATATATAATAGAGATCGTCAAAGAAAAGTTTTCAACATTGTGATTTAGTACAAACTTGCAGTTGATAGAGCATTTTGGCAGATCATCCCAGAAACACAAGGCGCTGTGCCCAGTCTTTGCCACAAACTGAACAACAGTGAACTATTTGAAATGTTGCCACAGCTTCCAATGGACTTATTGTAAACAGCATTTTCTGTGAATTCTGACTGAACAGAATATATTCATGAGTATACAGAGTATAGTATAGATAGTATAGAGTATATTCATACTTAGGTGTTCACACATAGACACACGAGTGATTGTTTGCACTTTTGTGAAGGATAAGCTCCACAGTCACAGCTGACATCACCAATTTGTTTTTAGAGGTCTCTCCCTTGCAGTGATGTTGTCCCGTGTCAGTGAGCTGGTGGGATGGTGACTATAGGGAATGCTGTGAGAGGGATAACAGATCCACTGATGGTGGGTGGAAAGGAGAAGGAGAGGGGAAATCTATTCCAGGATGCTCATGATCCAAAAAGTTTGGACACACTTTAAACTGCTTATAAAACACAACATGATAATTTTATAGTACTTTCTGACATTCAGTTCAATTAAGAACAGCATAAAACAATATATCTAAAGTAGTTCTTCTTCAGTTTCATAGATTTTTCCAAGTATATGCTGATTCTGAATTTCAGAAAAGTTGGGACGGGGTCAGCAAAAGACTGGGAACGTTGTTTGACGGCTAAAAACACCTGATTGGACGATTCCACAGGTGAAGACGTTCATTGTTAACAGGTCATAGTATCATGGTTGAGCATGAGAGGGACTTCCTCTAAAGGTTCTGAAGAGTTCCACCACTTTGTGAAAATCTGCATGAGCAAACAAACAGACAGTTTAAGAAGGACGTTTCTCAGCGCGTCTTTGCAAGGAATTTGAAGTATTTCACGATCTACAGTCCATAATATCAACCAAAGAGTCAGAGAATCTGGAGGAATCTCTGCACCTAAGGGGCAAGAATGAAAACCAACGTTGAATGTTTTTTTTTTTTGACGAATCATACTACATGGGCTCAGGGTCTCTTTTGAAAACCATTGTCAGTAAACAAAAGTTAAGACTCTACCATGTGAAGATCAAGCCACATATCAACATCCTGAAATGTGTCCAACTTCTCTGGGCCTGCGCTCATCTGAGATGGACTGACGCAAAGTGGAAAATGTTCTTTGTTCTGAGTCCACATTTCAAATAGTTTTTTGGAAATCGTGGATGTTGAAAAGGACCATCCAGGTTGTTACCAGCACAAACCTCATGAGCCAGCATCTATAGCTGCATTTCCACTTCTGTGAAGGATACTCTGTGCGTGCCGGGCATTGACCAATCAGTGAAACGACCAATAACGTTT
Organism: Chaunax sp. Z400; assembly: GCA_037577475.1. Classification (NCBI taxonomy): domain Eukaryota; kingdom Metazoa; phylum Chordata; class Actinopteri; order Lophiiformes; family Chaunacidae; genus Chaunax; species Chaunax sp. Z400. The sequence continues at coordinate 13,408,793 of CM075200.1, read as the reverse complement.
CATGTGACCTTATAGTGCATTTTTTGCCTTTATTGATCGCGCGGTGGTGGGGTGGTGACCTGGGAGTACGGCGAGAGGGATAACAGATCCACTGATGGTGGGTGGAAAAGAAAAGGAGGCACAGGATGCTCATAAATAATCATCAGTGTTTTTTTTTGTTTTGGGGAAAGGTTGGTTTTTGTGTTTGTTCCACAGAGATGGGAGTTGGTTACTTTGGGAGCTGCCAGAGGTTGATTGTGGGTGGGACTGGCATACCTGGCTGATTGGAATGGTGAGGTGTAACAGGGTCATGACATCACTGCGGAGCTGACTCACCGGCATTAAACGTCACGTTTCCCTTTTCAGAACAGATATTACTCAACGCTTTCATCACGTCATTTTTGTTCTACTTTTAGAAGAAGGACAAAATGTTGACGTGAAGTTTCTGATCGCATTCCTCTTAGTGACAAAGGTGTGAGTAAACAACTCTAGCAGGATTAATTGCACGCTCAACATTATTCTTCTGGGTATTGTCATGAAGAACCATGATTTATTAAAGCAATTTGTAAATATGAGTTCCTTCACGCCTGTATTTTAACCCAACCTCCCAACACTGGTGTGCATTCCTCCACTCTCTGACATTAAGCAAATGTAGAAAATGAAGTTGATTAAACCAGAATGACAGTTGAGAGCATTTGAATACAGTATGTGTAAAAATAAAATCTCTTATCAGGCAGGTAGCGACACTTCTAACGAGTCCCTTTTTGAATGTGCAAATGCAACAGCTAGGAATTTCCTTTGCACACTACATCAAGGACCCTGCAAGCTAAGAAGACATTCATTTTGACCACAGAAGACACTTTAAATTTTAAAAAAATAATCCTTTTTCCATGTGAATTTTTTTTTTTAATTCCTTTGCGAAGATCCGCAGTTGATTGTACTTAAAATGCAGATATAAATAATCTCTCCTTCTGTCCTTGTATCAAATGCTCCGTTTACAGCAGATTGAAAATGAACCTTGCCTCTTATTACTGAAAACAAAATTATATAGTCGCTTGAGTGCACATCTCTTCTATACAGCCTCGCAGAACAGTTAGCATTCGATTAAGCAACCTCATATTTGTACAAATATGTCGGCCCTAAAGAAAATGTCACTAAATAAAGTTAAACATCCAGATTTACCAGGTGTATGTTATATGCCTGCTTCTCACTGGTTAGCGTTTGGTTTTCTCAGGGGAAACCGTTCCGATGATAAGCTTATCATGAGATAACACCGGAGGTGTCTGGCTGCCTGTCCTGGAGCCTCCACCAGGAGCTGGTTTCACTCATCTTATCAGGGACAGTCTTTGTAGTGATGGAGGGGGTTGGGTGGGAATGTTTTGCTCCCTCTGCTCTCACTTAAATTAATGCAGAACTTGTTTCCTTCCCTCAAAATTCTAATATCAATTTGAGATCCGATGCATTCCACCATCAGTCTTTTTGCAGATATGCCAAAAACCTGTGGGCAACTTCTCAAACGAGTTTTCCCTGACTTACAGGGTATTAAAGGCAAGGTCAAAGCCAGTTATTTTCCATAACAAGTCAGTTATCTCCAATTTTCTCCAGTGTGTCAGAGTTTAATGTCTCCAGACATGTTGCAACCCGTTGACATCACTTTGCCCTGATAGGCCAGGAGGACAGGTGATGTCATGTTTGTAGTGATGTATTTGCAGGTCTTGGTTTACAGTCGAGGCCGTGATTAATCATGCCGTGTTCAGACTTGCTCCCACCAGAGGACCGAGGTCTGTTTGAGAACAGATTGTTCAGACTGATCAGGAGGCGGAGTCCCAGGTGAATAGTCATATTCAGAGATATTACAGAACTTGCTGATGATCATCATGTGGCAGGTCAAGTGTAACATGTTGAAGTCTTGCAGTGTTAATCACACTGAATTCATATGCAGGTTTCACTTTCCCAAATGTTGCGTACACCTTGTGACAAACCTGTTCATCAACTTCAGACTCGAGAGTTTTAATGTGCGCCAGCACACACGCCTGCCTGGTAATCTCCTCACACACCTCCTCTTAAATTCATATCTCACCTTCTAATTACAGAGCTGGTTAATGTATCCCCCTGCTCCTCTTCTCTCCTCCCAGTTAGTGTACAGCTACTCTCCTCCACTGTCAGCAGTTTCCCCCTCCCTCCCTCCCTCCTCCTGCTCCATGATCATCTCTCCTCTCTGCTCCTCTGCTGTCAGCTTCCCCTCACTGTGAGCTGATGATTACAGGAACAAAAAGTACCTCGGTCTACAAATTACCGACGTGATTCAGACCCCTGCGCTACAGTAATTGTCTGCCGCTGTGGTTTATCAAGCTGTGCTTTTGTGCCTTGGTTGTATCTCTCCTCCTCAAGTCCATTCTTGTCTATGAGTCACATGATGACCCCACTGTGACCCTAAGCCGTGCTCTCATTGGTGGTTTGCGACCTAGCCGGGAGAGCTGTGTCACAATTGTGCCCTTGTGCATTAACGGTGGGCGGGAAGGCTGGGGTGAAAGCCACTGTGGGGAGAAAAAATATAATATAGGCTATATATGCTGAGACGGGTTACACATCTGCTTGTGTTGTTCAACTGTACGACAACCCCCTTTGCTTTTCCTGCGGTTTTCTTGGTTGAAGCTACAGGTGATGTGCAACGGTCATTTGTTGTTGTCATGATATGATCTTTACGTTCAGTGTTTCACAAAGCCCTGCGTGGTCACACTAGGAAATTGTTTAGCCGCCCAGATCCTGATGTATGAAAAAAAATAAAAAAATTATTGAAACTAAATCCAGTCAGTATGAATACCGTAAATAGGAAAACTGCTCGCATGGCTCTATCCAAAGGTTATAAAAACATAACAAATATCCAAAGCTTAGCAATCGAAAAACCCACAAATATTCACGTTACTACAATGTAAAACAAAGAAAAGTTGCAAATTTTTACATTTTTAAATGATCAAATGTTTGACATTTTTGTTTTTTTTTAAAAAAAGACCGTCCATGAATAAAGTAGATATCAGACATCCCAAATCTTTAGTTTTGACATTAATATCACTTTGGCTACATTGAAGCCAGTTTTGCAAAGTATTGCTACAAATTGAGTTTTTCTTGGAAACAGCTTCCTCTATGCCACAGCTATGACAAAGGTCAGTGTATGCCCACCCTGTGGGTTATATGTGTATCAGTTAGATGGTTTGGATAAGCGCACGAGGTCGGACATCCTGGTTTCCTCTTCCTGTTTGCTTGTCCTGGTCCCATTCCCTTTTAATGATCCCTCTCTTTTGATCTTCCTCCCTCTACAGTATGGGGCTGAATTTCGCCGCTTCTCTGTGGACCGCGTCAAGCCGGGAAAGTTTGAAGAGTTTTACAAGCTCATTCTGCACGTTCACCGCATCGCCAATATGGAGGTGATGATTGGCTACGCCGACATCCATGGTGATTTGCTGCCGATCAATAACGACGACAACTTCTGCAAGGCGGTGTCAACAGCTCATCCACTGCTAAGGATCTTCATACAGAGACAAGGTCGGTGCCTGAAATGTTTGGTTTTTTTAAGACAGAATGGCTTCTTTTGTCTAATTAGGTCATTTTTTCTCTGGTGTCTGTTTGTTAGTTTGTTTGTCTGACTTTTAGCTGGATTACACAAAAAACTGCTGAACAGATTTTTGTGAACGTTGTGGGAAGGTTGTAAATGTGGCTGAGAAAGAACCTATTAAATTTGCATAATAATGCATAATAAACTACTTGACTGATTTTGATGAAATTAGTAAAAGAAGTCATTAAATTTTGGAGTGGATCCAGATAAAGGGGCAGATTCAGGATTTTATTTATTTTTTTAATTTAAGGGCACTTTTATAGGTATGCACTCTACTGAGTGCCCTTCTACTTCTTCTATTTATTACACTGGATTACAAAGCCTAAAACATTTTGTCCAACATTGTTGAGGATTTTATGGGTATGAGTTTCCAAATACTCTGCAACTGGTAAACCTATAAAACAATCATCTATTGCAATAACTGCGTCTTAGGCTGCAATTATTGCCCTGACTGGAATGAAGTTTCCCTACCAAATATTTCCTCATCCAATTATGTCTTGGATAATTATGTCTTCCCTCTACGGGAACCTTCGGCTTTTTTGTTTACTTCATGCAAGACTTTGTGTGCGTGTGTGCGTGTGTGTGTGTGTGTGTGTGTGTGTGTGTGTGTCTTTGTGTTTCCTGCCCTAATATTGGCTGGATCTGTGACTGTCTGCCCAGCTAAGTCCTGTGTCTTATCCAAAGGAAGGGCTTGCAGGCAGATGATCACAAACACACAGATATGCACACAGGCCGGTGCGTCAGCAGCTCCATAGAAATCAGGTCATTGAGCAAAGCCTGTGTCCTGGCATACCAGACATTACTGAGAGACAAAAGATCTGCATGAAAGAGAGACTCCTCACTGAGCTGGCTCTGTTTGTGTGTTTGTGCGTGCGTGCATGTGATTGTGTATTTGTTCAAAGACAACACTACGGTACCCTGGTCTCTGTGTCTCCCCATCTCTCTCTCTCTCTCTCTCTCTCCCTCCGTCTCATTGATTCCAACACTGGAGTGGGTCTTCACTGACTGCCAGTCAGCCAGCCAGCATACAAATGAATCTATCACCATTCACGTCTATTCATCCCCTCAATCCTTCTTGGAATGTCCCTCCCTCTGCTCTGTAATGAACATGTACACTCCAGGGTATTGTTTTAATTGTTGCCCCATGGTGCAAATGCAAAAGCAAGCAGCAGTGCGGTGAATTATCTTGTTGCAGATTTTGAGCAAGAAGTTTTTGGACGTCCACGAGGCCCCACCAGACTCTCCCATTGTGGGGTTGACTGTCTTGAGAGCTCATCTGTCTGGAGCTGAATTGACCCATTGTACATTGGCTGAAAAGGCATCTGCCAAAGTTTAGAGTTAAAGTTTTTTTAAAGTTTGAAACATTTTTCATATTTATTAATCTTTCAACTTAATGTTTGTGTATTTATCAGGCCTTCTAAAGTTAAAGGTTTTCTTTGCATGTTGAAATTCTCTCATAAAATGTGCTAAAAAATTATTTGTGTTTTCCATTGTGTACCAGAAAACACTGATTACTGACGTTTTTCGAAAATGTCTCTTCAAGATCTCACCTCTCTCCTCCTCTCCGTCTTTAGATCAAACAAATGAAATCCTTTACATTCGTACATTAGGCACGGTGACTTTCACCTTGCACTCTTGACTCACCAAGATTGTGGTGCATCTGGTCTTGTGATCATTTCACTCGGTGCACGTTAGCCTAAAAAGCTACCCAGGCTTATTCAATATGTGGTATTTGCTGCGTGAAATAGATACACTCCTCCTTTCCCCAGATTCTTAATGTTTAATGATATTAGCAGAGTTTTACAGATTATTTTAAGCGTTTTGACCTTTCCCCGCTATAAAATATTGCAGGACACAAGCTTGTAATATAACTGCAAATGTAGGCATCATTTAACACACATTTAAGCAATGAGAAATAATTTCATACATCATTCTGAGACCCATAGTATGTATCTTGGTTCTTCATACACATAAATGCAAGGATACCACTCAAATCCATCCTTATCCTATACATCAGAATGGGGTATCACTCTTCTATGTGATGGGTTACTGCTGTGACTGATGCCCAAGTAGTCTGTGAGCATCTTAAGCCTCACTGCTGTCTATTGTTAGCCGCTAGACAAAGAGGTGTGTGTATGGTGGTTCATGCCTCACATCTCAGAAGAGCTGCCCTATACTCCGTATAGCACATGCTTGAGAAAGTATGCGTGTGATAATGACTGTATCAGTCTGTACCAGCCTATTAGCACAGGTCACCATTTATTGTCTTTGTCCCAGTAAGCGGACGGCAGCAGATGAAAGACTTCACACACATAGAAAGGCTCAAAGACTCACCCCTCAGTCACAGTAAGGACATTCTGGGTATGAGAGTGCAAAGAAAACTCGTTTAATTGGACATCTCCACCGGCAGCTCAGCCCACAAAGTTTTTACTTCTATAAATGGCAGGAAAATTGAAAAAAGATGGTCTGAAACTAGAGGAAAATTGGGAAAATAACAGTTCCCTCTCGGACAAAGCTCAGATGTAATTTACGATTGAATGTGATGCGTTTGCGTTCTTAATATAGGAGTGAAGCTGCCACCATTACAGTTTTTGCAAAGACATCCTTAATAATTTATATTTGCCCACTAGTCTACTCGAGCTTCATTGATATGAACATGCAAAGAAAAATATGCTCAAAACTCCCATGTTCATGGACGCATTTGAAAAATAAACAACGGTTCAACAGAGTTAAAGCTGAAAGACAATGACAGACGTGGTCAGAACAAATCAGGTGTTAGACGAAAATGCCAGTCCTCCCATTCGTCATCAGTATGGGTTGTGTGTTGTGTGGTATGGCAGGTGTTGCCAAAAAAAAGAAAAGAAACACAGCAGACATGTGGCAAAAGATTCTGCACTGGTTGACATGATACATTGTCTGTCGAGATGAAACGACTACTCTCATATAGGCCAAAAAATGATACATGCATGAACATTCAGAGGTGCACCTAAGTGCTCCAAGTTTTATTTGTGATGATTGGTGTCTTAAACAATGTCGCGCTGCACCAACGAGGAAGGAGAAACGCTCCAAAAACGTGTTGCTCATAGAGAAAGCCTCTATTGATAAGTTGCTGCTTCCAACCCCGTAAGGCGGAAACGAGGCGATATCGAGGCAGAGTTCACAGACCAAACAATGATAGTCTCCCAATTGTGTCCTCCCACACTGCTGCTCTCCCTTGTACTAATCACAGCAATGCAGGATGTGGTCTGAAAAGGCTGGCAGAATGTTGAAGAGGAAGGAGAAAAAAAAATATGTGCAGATAGATTGGTGTCTTGCTCCACTGGACGGGCTGACTAATACCTTAGATCAGTAAGACAGACCTCGATCCACCTCATGATCAGACAAGAGACACATTTCTGGGTGTGTGTTTGCAAGTATGTGTTCTTTTTCCAATGTAACAATCGGTATTCCTGTGTGTGTGTGTGTGTGTGTGTGTGTGTGTGTGTGTGTGTGTGTGTGTGTGTGTGTGTGTGTGTGTGTGTGTGTGTGTGTGTGTGTGTGTGTGTGTGTGTGTGTGTGTGTGTGTGTGTGTGTGTGTGTGTGTGTGTGTGTGTGTGTGTGTGTGTGTGTGTGTGTCTTTCATCTACCTGACACCCGTCTTCCGGCCTTAGATTGCAATTGTTGGTAAGATCACTGGAGCGCATGCAGCAGGTCTTTGACAACTCAGCTATAATCCTGCAGATGATACCTGTTGCTCCCTGTGGGGAATGATGGCAGCTTGTTGACTTAACCTACATATTAGAGTCTTGCACTTTGTGGTTTATTTCCAACATTACACAATAGTCTCTCAGTGTAGATGATTGCACAGAACTCGTCTCCATACTGAGCACTCACAAAGGTGAAGGACGACTCCTGTGTTGTTTCATATTTGGTTATTTACCTGATATTTAGAATATATAAGAGTGCAGTCTTTCACAGAAAGGGCCTTGTTGCAGTTTCAAGTTTCCTGTATTACTATGTTAGCAAGTAGGTGCATTGAGCTGTAGCGTTTTTCAATTTTGATCAATTTCACTTGCACTCCTTATCTGGGGTCGGTTCGCGGTAGCAGCAGGCTAAGCAGGCTATTCCATACGTCCCTCTCCCTAACACCACTTTTCAGCTCCTCCTGCTTGATGTTGATTTGAGTCATGTGAACAGCTGTACCTGACATCTCGAGATTAGAGACATGTTTAAGACACTCAGCCACACAGTCTGACATTTTTTCAAAGGTTTATGGCACGTTTATCTCGAAAAACCACTGCTACATGCCAAAGTACTAACTCTTCATTCATATTCTGTCTCTTGTGCAAAATTATTCAAATTATGACAGATAAGAGAGACTGGACCCTACCTAAATACAGGAGATACTCCAGGCAAAGGTAACTCAGGCTTTCCACAGAGCCTTGTTAGTACACTGGAAAGAATGTCTTATTTTATTACTACAGATCCACTTTTGGCGTAGAATCGTGGCGTGACTGAAGGCTGTTGCAGAAAGCTCTAGGAGCAGTCCAGCAGGAGTTGGATCTTTATGGTAGTCTGTGCACAGTAAAGGATAAGTTGGGTTCAAATAAGGACATGAGTATTAAATTTGATTTAAAGTTTACTTCAAGTTACAATAATGGCCGACAAAAACATCCTTGAACCAAGCAAAGCCCAGGTCTGTTTTTGAAAACTCCATTTTGAGTTGTTTTTGCAGAAAGTGCCAGTGGCCTGCACACAGACTAAACTTTCAACAAAGAGCAAGGACCCCTGCTTGGCAAAGGGCTAAAAGTTTAAATAAATAGAGCCGATGAGGTAGGCCAAGGTCGCGTCTGTGTGGCTTCATATCGAGCATGCTGAGCAAACTGACTGCTCCCCACACCTGTGAAAACTAGAGCCAGATATGTGTAATAATGAGCATGTTTAAATTGCTTGTACAGAAGAGCATTAGTTCTAGTCAGGGAGGTGTTCATTTGAAGCTATTGACATCTAGACTTTCTTTTCACAATAAAAGTTTCAAAATGAATCAGACAAGTCCGCTTTATCAGTTTTTAAAGGTGTTGTCACAACAATGTAATTTGGGCTATCAGGTGTGTATAGAGATGTATGGGATGGATTAAGGGCAGAGCTTGACCTCAACCAGACATGACCCGACCTTTATAACTATGGAGTCTGACTGGCTAGGAGCAGGAGCTCAGATCAACTCCATTCACCTCCATTCATTTAGAGATGGTTGTTTCATTGTTTAAATCAGAAATAATCACAGACACTTGTCTGTGAATGAAAATGAAAGTCTGTGTACCGGAAAGTCTTGGCCATAGTCTGACGCCTAAAACCACTACAGTGGAAATGTTGCCGAAATGGAGAGGAAGTTTTGTGGGATAGTATTTATTTTTTCTGTGTGGGCCTTTTGTGGTTTTGCTGGAGTTTTGATTAAATTTGAATAAAATCTTATTTCCTCTTATGAAAGACCTCGATTGCAAGCAGACATTTAATTTCTTCATTCTCATGTCGTGCTTTAAGAAATCTGAAAGCTTTTTCAAATCATATTTTGTCTCAAATTGTCTAAGAATTTTTTACTCTAAAAGTTTATTTATTCTTATTAGTCTGATTAGGGTTCCACCGTATCAGTCGGGTTTCTTTTGATACTGATTCCTAAAACCTAAACTTAGGCTCACTGTGGACACATAGTCTACCTGTAATCTGTAAATCTCCAACTGGAATTATTTGTATTAGTCGGGTTGCATTTGGTTATAAATTTTCACTTTGAATTTTATAATTATATTAGTCACATCATGGCCCAATATATCATCAGCTAAACAAGGTCACCATCAGTGCCAATACCAACCCAGTGCATCACATTGGTGCATTTCTGCAACAATTTTATAACATTACATACTGTTTCACCGTCTGACACACCGATTTAGTCTGCGGACACTGGATTAGCATAGATCTCTTGATTAGAATAAATAAGTCTGAATTTATTCATGCCGACGTGCGGCTGTTTCTCTTTGACCTTCGTAACTCATTTTGCACTTTTTTTTGTGTGTCTGTTTTGATAGAAACAGCCATGCAATCAAATGCCATGAGCAAGCATCATTTTTCTCATTCCACTGCATCTATTCTGGTCATGCAAAGGCGCTGCCTTATTGCATTCCTTGGTGCGCTTTTGTGACTGTCTTGAAAAAAAAATCTGAGTCATTAAGAATGAGTTTGAGTCTAGTCTTTTCTGCTGTGCTTCCACTACCTCTGGTCTTTGTGCTTGGTACCAGAGAGTGGCCTCAGGCAGTACAATGAAGGAGCGAGTCGAGTGAAAGGGTTCGCTATGAAACAACTGGCCAACACTGAGATCACTGCTCCTTGAAGGGAAAGACGACAGCAGCTGTCAGTTAACAGCCCATCTCTCTTTTTACTCTCTCTTGTGCTTTTGTTTTCTTTGTTGCATCTCCACCCTGCAATAATTTCCCTTTGCTGTCTGTCAGACGGACGCCAGCACAAGAGCGGAACATGTCCATCTGATCATCTTGGCTCACGGTCAAGAATGCTACTTTAGGTCGCTGCTTTGACTGATCCTCATTCTTTTCACATTCGAGTTCAGACATGACTCAGTTGTCAAGGGCAAAGGGGGGGGGGGGGGGGGGGGGGGGGAGGGAGAAAACCACAGCAGACAGTGGGGAGTCAGTCTAACAGTGAAAAGACACAGAGGCGGAGGGAAGACGGGGCAGGTTGAGTCCACCTCCATCCTGTGGTCTGGCTTTTATCCACTTGTTGCAATGTGAGGGATCAGGAATTTTCTGGGAAAGAGGGGAAACCCGTGCAGACAGAGGTGGCACAAGCAAATGTCCCGTACAGCATTATATAGAAAGCCTCCATTGTGGTTTTTATAAGCTTTACATACTTTGATGACAAATCTGGGTCACATTCAGAGGACAGCAGCATGCAGATATGCACCAGCTCGGAAAAATGAAAAGTGTTTAAGGCCTCATCTGTAGTGGAAATATTTCCCGCTTTGGTGTATGTGTGTCACCACATCTCTGCGCCATACCAAATAAAGCCAGGTCCCTAACGGGGAAAGGTTTTCAGTGCCGTAAAAACCTTTGCGGTAGTGTGTGTGGGCTTCTCAATAAAACCTGTGTGTGGCCTCTTCTCTGCGTGTCTTCAGACAATGCCAACCATAGTTAAAGAGTGATGGAGAAGCCGGGTGCCTGCCAGGAGCGGGACACAGCAGCAGCAGCAGCCATGTCTGGTGGGGAGCTGCCTCTCTTTGTGCCTCTGACTGCAGACCAGCTTGAGCAATGCTGTAAATTATGTCAGCTGCCATGAAAAGGGACAAATAACAGCGACACACACACCCATGGCAGACACGCAGCCAGATATGAGCGTGCACACACATTCCATTCCATTACATCTAATTTGTACTTGTGTGTTTGTTGACAGTTACTCTCCAGACTACAGACTATTGTGGTGCAATTATAGCTTTAATTATTAAAAAAAAAAAAAAATGCGTCTGAAATCACAGCAGAAACGCATAATCGGCCCTTTTCTCTCTCTCTTGAGACATAGGAGACGGGGTTTCTGTGTTTTAATTAAACTTGTATGGGCTGTTGTGTTTGGCAAAACTATATTGGTGTTTGTGTTTCCTAAGTCGCTGCTTTCATTTTGGTTTACGACCCCGCTTTGAACTGCGTCCCTGCTCCCCCACGACGAAGTTTCCAGACATTGTGGGACTGGAGTGTCTGTGTCGGAGCACTCCCTCTATCATCTCTCACTTCGGATTAGCATTTCATGGATTTATTTTTTGCTTTTCCCAGACCCAGAGTAAACAACGTACCCCCTTTTATGGGTTAACGTAACCATGTATTGTCAAGAAATGTTGTAATTTTGCCCTTCTAACAAAACCACAATGATGCTTTCTCCAATGTTTGACGTGCATATTTACTTAAGGATGCAGCTGATTTGCAGTTCTCCATATTGGTAAAAAGGAATGATACACACAGCTGCTCTCAATTCGGGAGTGCGATCACACCTCAACAGACGTTCTGTTATGATTCCCAAAAACTCAGTGGCCGACTTTAAATTGAGCTCATCCTGCATCTAAATAAGCCCAGAGACGCGGGCTCTGGAAATTGGATTCTGCATGTGATGAATGCAGCTGGTCCTTCAGGGACAAACAAACAACTTCCTTAGCCACCACCACCACCACGGCCACTCCTCAGAAGCATGAGCCTTCAGAAAAGAGAAAACAAGCTTCAAATGCTTCTGTGCCTTTATTTATTTCCTTTGGTTTATGGGTTTCAAGTGGAATGAGATCCGGTGACATGTTAGGTTTTGAATTTCCAAGTGTGTGCGTTTTTCTTCTTTGGTTGTTTATATGTTGTTGTTTATGTATTTTACTTTATTTTGGAGCTGTTTTATGGAATTTTACATTTCATTCCATAGGGAGTTGCCGTAAATGCCAAAACTCCATATTATTTGTATGGTTTATACATAATTTATTCTTACATAGCTGACAAGTCAAATTGTTTTTTAACATTTCATAACATAAATTTATTTTCAAAGGAATTGTTTACCACTATGGAACATATGCCTTGAAACGGGGAATCGGCTTTAACTAACTTTAACTAAACAAGACATGCAGCAATGGGTTTAAGTTACTTTAACAACTAAAACATGTTTTGTTCATCCAACACCTCAACATCAACATCATACTGTGTTTTTCTGCCAGTCCTTTCATGTAAATCCATGAAACATTTATTCCAGGAAATATAGGATGCCATTAACTTAAAATAACCACACAACACATTTAACAGAAACTTGTTACTATACCACATCAAACATATCATGTAAAATCATATAAGACAAAAGACGAATTGTTTTTCCTTCAATCAGGACAGAGACGATATTAAGAATGGTAAGTATGCAGTGGAAAATTCCCAGGCCAAGTTTAGAACCAAACCATGAGTTAAGTGAGGAAAGAGGCTGAATTTCTTTGGGGTTACAAAGAGCAGGGAATATGGATGCTGGGTGGATGTTAGTGGGTTTTTTTGAGGGAGGAGTCGCTGGTTTGTGCAGAGACGAATCGTTGTGAGACTACAGTTCCTCCTTAATTACAGCTCTACTGCTGGACAAGGCCAGGCATGCTCTGTGTGTAGCACTGGAAAAGTCACACATACAGATGTCACTCAGTAGAGCGTATACTTCAGCCAAGGCCAAACAGTCCTACGCGTCTTTCTAGCTCTTATAATAGAACTATTAAAGAAAAAGGGGAAGCTGTCTGATGAATGATTTATGTAAAACATGATCAGCCCTAGCCATAAATAGACATCCAACACAATGTATTGTTGGACTCATAATTGCGTGTACTTTTAAATGTACAAAGGCTGCACTTATATTTTCTAGCAATAAAAAAAAACAGTTCTGTAACAATTAATTTGGAGAAACGCTAATGCAAAGTTTCCTGGAGCTGCCCTTCTATCCAGATCCACCTCAGAATTTAATGGCTTTTTTCTTCTTCTTCTTTTTTCTGACCTTTGCCCCGCCCCTCCAAAAAGTTCCAGGAAATCCATTCAACAGTTGTTTTTTTGTAGAGGGGAAAATGTCAAAAAATGCAACATCCTCTATCCAGATCTGCACCAAACTTTCATGGGTCCTTGACTGACCCATACACAAAGTTTAAAATGAAATCAGTTCCAGTTTTTGTGTATCCCTGCTGACAGACAAACAAACTAACAACACGGATTAAAACATAACCTCCTTGCCAGACGTCATTAACTCAACGTGAGCAAAGGATTCGTGTCCTTTGAGGAAATCCTATTTTCCCTCACATTTTCAAAGCATGTCGGTTGGCTTGAAATAAGCTGGATTATCACTACCAAACATAATATATCATCAATTTGACTTTCTGTAATCATTCACAGGTTTCCCACAACATCCGAGTGTCTGTTGGTGTGTTGGTGTGGCGTCCATTGACTCACTATCTCTATCGTCTCCTAATCCTGTAATCAACAATACATCTATAATACAAAACGATTTACAGCTTCCTGGCTTCAGCACGTTGAGTGTTTGCATGCCAGCACAACATCAGCCTAGTATTGCCTGTGGAAAGGGGTTATTTTGGGAGTCCATAATTACAAAGGAGGGACTGACTTTGCTTCTCAGCTGCTCACCCTCAGCAAACACACTCACCACTGGTAAAGTTGGCTTCATAGCCGTCCACCTTACGTTATGGAGCCCGTTCAAACCTGGCATTACCGCGGGTGCTGAGTGATCTGGTCACCAGTGGGTGTCTGGCTTCACACCTGGCATTTGTAAGGCATCTCCAATGCAGTATATGAATCATACAGTATATGCTACGTATGTGAACAAAATAACTTGATGTATAACATCTGCTGAGTTCTATTAAAAGGCCCAAATTAATTAAGGATTTGTCACAAACGGGGTTTCACAAAGCGTTTCTCCCAGTAGAAGACAGACTGGTTCAGTGATAACATGACAAACCCCTTTTTTTACAAGGAAGGAAAGAATTTAATGTATTGTATCACATTCACAAAAATGCACATGATTTAGAATTTGCTGTGGCCATATTAAAAAGTTGTTCAAGTTTCTCTCATAATTGTGCGATTTTTAAGGGATCTGGAAATATTGTGGTTCATTGGTGACACCACAAACATCTTCTGCTTACCATGGCAGCTAAGAGAGCCCAAATACATGATTTCCAACCAAATGGATGTCAGGCAGCATGTAATCCTTTATGTGCCTGTTGTGGCTTTTGTTTTTTTGTTTTTGTTTTTTGGTTCCAGAGGACGGAGTCAGTTCTTAATTGTGATCCAGGAGACATGACCGTTCACACAGGCTCAGCTTGTCTACAATACCAGGCTCGTGCTAACTGCTGTTTAGCCAATAAACAAGGAGGCCTATCACCCTCCCTCAAAATTCTTGGCTTCCAACTTTGCCTTGAAATGAGAGGAATTTGTCATGCCTACTGCTGCTGGTGCACATGGAAGGTGCATACTATAAATACTGTACAGTGCAGACACACAAAAAGTCATTCAAATCAAATATGGCCAACCTTGAGGCATGTGATGTCATTTATTTTCCCTGTTTGATGACCCTGGTCAGAAGTTCATGGAGGCGAAAACCTTCCAGGACTAAATCAATTTAACACGAAAGCCTGTGCAAACATGGCTGTTTGGGATATGTGCAAATACACAAAGTGAACCTTTCTGTCATTGGCCTGTGTGGACACTTGTGTGTCTGTTTGAGTCAAAGTTCAGGTTTTTTTGTGTTTGGTCAGTAGGACCTCAAGATCCCTTAATGTGGGAAGACTCAAATCATAGACTGTGTGGGGGACAAACTGCATGTGTGTAACATTCACCACCATAAATACATACAGCATGTTCACAGTGAACAGACAATCATGCCCTTAGCATAAAAACAACATGTTTATGTGTCACTTTTTTAGTAGAAGCTTTGGTGTTTTCCTTGATTGAGTTTGATCTGATTTGCTGAGAGGAAGTTTGCTGTTTACAGTTCTTCTTCTGGTATTCCCTGGTGGCCAAACCACACTGATGAAAACAAAAAGCCATGGTGTTGTTGCTGCTGCTGTTGTTCTTGTTTAGGAAGGAGGGCTGAATTTAGTGTTATTTATCACTTTATCTGATTGCAACTGGCTTCCAAAACTCAACCATTTCTGTTTTTCTACATCAAAATGATGATGGTAATATTTGTCTTTGTTTCCCAGAGTACTTGACTTGCTTCTGCATGGCGGTATTTTGTGTGGTGTTAATCAAATGCGTGTGTGCTTGAAGAACAATTACAGCTGACTGAAAGACCGAGCCAAGCCATATATAGGTCATTAGGCTAAAGCAATGAGACAAGCTGCCATGCCCCTCACCAGTCTGGCAGTTGTTCAGCCATAACATGTACTGGAATGACTTGATTGGCTGGAATGGAGCCAGGGGTACTTATGATTGGTTGTCACAAATCACCAGAGCTGGCATTGATTTAAACGGTATCCAAAGCAAACTTAATTTAACATCAAAATAAATCACCCAAGAGGATCTAAAGCACCTGTCGTACTTATTGCTTTTCCATGGTGTCATTGATTAATCTGGCATTTGCTTGTAAATGTTTGCTTTGCTTTATTATAGCCAGTCTCCTGTGTTATCTTATACGAGTCCCTGAACTGACTCTCGGACGTCTGTCAGAAGTAGACGACGCAGAAGATGAGAAGATGCTGCCGGGCTCCCCCACCAACCCCTCCCCTTCGCCCCTATAGACATGTATGCCACAAGTCGGTGGTTGAATCAGACCAGCTCAGCAGTTCGGGATGTTAGAGGAAGGAAAAGAATGGAGGAGGGGAGGAATGAGCCCTCGCTCTTATCCTGATTTGAATTGTCTCTTTGAGACTTGTGGAAACAATGGCCGCTGACAGCTCAAGTGGAAATGCTCCCACAGACAGTTGTGTGCGTGTGCGTGTGTGTGTGTGTGTGTTGGGGGGTGTCATTAGTGATTTGGCTGCAAAGACTAGTATCACAAATGGAGTCCATGGAGCAGAGGAGCAGGAAGAAGCAAGGATATGTGTCAGCACACACAGGAAGTGTTCCGTTACGCTGTGTAAGAGTCTGTTTTCCAGGTGCAGGGGAGGAGGGTACTGTGGCCTGTCCAAGCTTGCAGAGGATTTACCAAACTTCTCATTGACCCGTGTGACGGTCAATAAAGGTGTTTGGGTTACTGGCAGAGCACACAAACTGGCCTAAATCCCCTTCAGAGATCTAGGAATGGTATGGCTACCACTGGATAGAGATTTTCTGGGTTGACTTGTAGTTAAAGCCAGTAGTTAACTGGTCATCAAACATTTTCATTTTCATTTGTTTAGTGTCGTCGTTCAAAACACGGGAATAAATAGCCTCCAACTTCACCAAAACAATACACGGTGCACAATGTATGATGTCAGCTCTGTTCACCCACATGCCCGACTTCAGTTCTGGAGTCTCATTTATAACGATTGCGTACGTGCAAAACGATACCTGAAAGAGGCGTTGGCCACTTCCTACACAGAAGTTATCATGTCTTTTTCGAATTGTTTCCCAGGCTGGGGAAAACCCCTGAATGCCACCATCATTTTTTTTAGTGTGAAGCCGTATCACTGTAAACACATATATACTGTGTTGGTGTGTAGTGCTGCAGGATGGTTGAATGGACTCTCACTGTCCTCACGCTGCTAGAGAACTAAAGGAACAATGTGTGCCTTCTTACCGCCACCAGCAAATATGTTTATTAGGGAAACGTAATGAAGTTTTCTCCTAACATAATGAGGAAATGTTCATTTAAGTGCTTGTCAAGTTGCAAACATGTGGATACAGACCATATTGGTTCATACATGTCGTATCAATAGACAAAGATGTGTGCGTGACTGTGTTTGTGTTTGTCTGCTTGGATATGGATAAAATAATGTCGTTCAGCCTTTGAAGACAACGTTTTCTCTGGCCACTTATGAATCGAGTTGTAACATGAAGGATTATTTTTCTTGCCCACAGTGTGAATGGGATGAATGTCTCCAGGGGCAGCTTCATAACAAAGGATTATTTTTCCTGTGGGTTGATGTAAGAACTTCTCAGCAAGACATCGTCTGTGAGACGGACCATTGGATCCCTTTCTCAATCTTTCTGTTTTCGCTCAAGCCGGCGGTTTAATACAAATAAACTCAGAATTAGCTCAGCGGTATTACGATGAGTCATCGGTGTTTCCACCTGTTTACAAAAGGAAATTTGTCAATGTTCAAGTCTTCGTATTTGTGTTTACTTGCTAAGTTGCCTCATTTCTTAACCTGTCTCCTTACATTCGCCAGCATGACCAGCAAGACTGATCCTAATCTTCCCGTACTGCTTGTTGTCTGTCACCAGCAGCTGATAAAGGATTAGGAAAGTGTTCTTCAGCTGAGATCAGTGCCAACAGCTGAGGAGGATCAAGGTGGAGGTTACAAAGTAGGGCAGCAGAAGAATTTTACTGTAATCAATATCCCTTCTTAGCATCGCAACAGACTGTATTAAGAACCTTAGATGAAAAGAAATTGCTATCAGCCTTATTTTAATTTAATTCACAGATTTTAAGTTGGTTAGAAAAAGGGTTTTCTCTCTGTTGCCCTCTTCTTTATAGGATATTTTATTTTTGACGCACAAGGTGGACAAAAGTACTTTATTTTTTGTAAATTTAGTCTTTTTATATGAACTATTTTTTTTTAAATTAATTTCTATGACTTCATATTCAATCATAGGACATTATTATTAATATTTTTTTGCTTGTTAATCAAGAACAGGTGCTATCTCTTTGTTTTTGTCTCTTTGGTTTTGCCTGCATTCTGGATCCAGTCTAATTATTGATCTCCGCTCCATTGCAATCGGGTTGTTGGGTTCAGGTCGGTTTTCCACAGATCCGTTCAGGATCAGATCTAACATTTTAGACCCTTTAAGGCGTCTATATTCGGTAGTATGGAAGGTTTGCAATGCAGACACAAAGAGTCAACTGAAGTCTCCTTACGTTTATTGTTACTAATATATTGTATAAGTGCAGGATTTGAATGCATTAGTTTCTATATTTGACCTTCAAATATTGAGAATGTTCTCATGTTAGCTGAATATACAGTGAAACATGTTGAGCAAAACTACTGAGATTTACAATAACAAGTTTTGCCACTGAGTCTGTTTGCTAATATTTAAATAGCCTGACTAATTTCAACACTGGATAATTATTAATTTTATTAACCGTAAAACTACAGTATCTCAATAAGCTTTTGCAAATGAACCGTATTCCCCTTTCACTCTCCTGAAGGGAGCCCACATGAATTATATTCACACATGACCCATAAACACTGTCCTTTTCATTAAGCAAATCAAATGGAGAGCAAACATTTTTCAGCCTGGGGCTCATTAAATAGTATTGGATGGTCAAAGAGGCGGAGGCGCTGCCAGTCTTGTGTTTTGGTTGGAATTTAATTTATTCAGCAATTGTTATTATAAGGCTAGACATAGTAACTCTTTTGTGGCGCAGTATAGGCTCTTTATAAGAGACGGTTAATAATAGAAAGACTGCTATCCCGTTTCCTCGTGGTTTTTAATTTTGTCTCTCACACACCCACCAATTTCACGTTGACTCACACAAACAGAAGGCCGGACAGGTGGCGAGGACACAAGTCCAAGTCTGCTGCTGGGTCTTCAGTCAACAGGGCACTGTCACAACCTATTCACCCTGATCCCTTCTTTGCCAAAATCTCTCTCATGTATATTATTTGTCACATGATTACAGGATGTGTGTGTTTTTTTGTTTTTTTTATCTTTACACGTTCCTTGCTCTTTTTCTTTCTGAATAATCTGGCCACTGCTTAAAGCCCTGCATATCTGCAGTAAAAAAGGTTTCCATTTACTTTGTATCCCACAGTTACAGTATTTATATCTTCAAATGGGTAGTATAAGCAGTGAATGCAGACCTGTGGGCCAGATGTCAGTGGAGGCATTGTGGACCTTAAATCTGCAGCATGTGTTTTCTTGGTCTGAAACAGACATGTGCTCAGCAGAGGGGCAGCTGAATTAAAACCAGAAGCAGTAGTATGTTACATTCAATAGAAGGTAGGAGGCAGCCACCACCCACCCCCAACGGTACTGTTTTAAGGGCTGGGAGGACTGTTGATGAAGTGGAGATTGTTCCTTTTTAGAGGTTTGAGGAATGCAAGACCTGTCAACTCCGTCACTCTCCTCTACCTCTTTGATGTTCCTCCTTCCCTTCTGCACTGCATCAACCCCCCAAACACACAAACACACGGACAAGTACAGGTTAATCTCACTTTGTATGCACATGCTGTCTCCCACCCCGTTCTTAAATACCTTTCACTTGATGTTAACATCCATGCCTCTTGTAATTTGCCCCGACATCTGCTTGTGTATTAATGAAGTTGCTTGTGGTGTTGTCTGTGGGTATGTGTGTGTATGATAGGGCTTTTTGATACCTGCAGTGAATTATAAACCTGCGAATCCCTCCCTATACCCAACCACACAGGCCGAGTCAGAGCAGAGCAGTCGAGGCAGCTCCCTTTAACTTGTCCCAGATGTGCAGCCCAGCCCCTGTGTGCCGTGGTAACTGCAAGAAAAATGAGTGCAGGGAGTGAAGGGATGGAGGGGGGTGTGTATGTGTGTGTGTGTGTGTGTGTGTGCAACGTGCTGCCCAGCACATACATGCATGCAAAAGTTTTAGAGCTGCAGACATTTGAACTGAGTCACATCTGATTCTATGTTTTTCTAATCCCAGGTTCTCTTTCCTTTTTTATTTTCCTTCTTTTATTTACAGGAAGTATGAGGCAATGCAAATGCACTCACACATATGATTGTAGTTTTTTGGGGGGTTTTTTTACTCATAAGTTCAAGCTCTAGCTCTTTTCTTGCCATTTCTTTTTGGAACAAGCATGCAAGAGAGTTTCCATAAAAGTAATTGCACTTATGCTTGTGTGTATGGGTGCACCAGTGTGTAGAGTCTGTGGGGCAAGAGGTGGTCAGATCATAGCACAAAGTAAAAAGTACTCTATCGCAGGTAAAAGCCCTGCATTCGAAATGTATTTATGTAAAACTATATAACCAAGTGTTGTATTTTTATCTATGTATCATTTGATTATTGTTATTATTGCAATACATTTACTATTTCATGTCAAAGTTATTGAAAGTGCATCAACTTTTATAAAGTAATCATATATTTTGTATTTTGTAAGGTGAGTGTAAGCTGTCAGTAGATAAATGTAGTAAAGTAACACATACATTAGTGAAGTAGAAGTATACTGCAGCATAAAGTAGAAATACTCAAGTAAAGCACAAGTACCAAGTATTGCACTCTCCAGTGCAGTACTTTAGTAAATGTGCTTTGTTACATTTGTCTGCAAGATAATAAGAAACGTTCCTCCCCAAACCCTTGTTGCAGCTGTCAATTTATAACCACAAGGTTTATCAAGCGTCTCCAAATTTCCACCAAGGCCCTGCCTCAACATCCCCTACAAGAATGTGAAATATGTTTGCATGCTCTTCTTTATACTGCTTTTCTGAATTCCTTTTCCATGTTAGTTTTAGCGTCTTGGCAGGAGTCGGCCCCTAAACACACAGACTTCCCGACCGTCTCCAGTGGGGAAGAGAAGAGTCCAGTGCTAACTGTTCTGATTTTATTCCATACATTCATATGTAAACGTCTCATTGGAAAGGGCCCCCACATGCACTTAACATGGACAAATGTGAAAGCGAATGTATTAGAGGAGAAATGCCTGTTTAAGTATTTGCTGCAGCTTCTTCACATGAGAGCGGAATAGGAATTCACTATTCAGCTCATTTTGCTGTATTTGGCCGTGTTGTATGAAACCGCTGGAGAATCATGAAAACCAGCTATTTCTGAACCCACGCTATGAGAGAAAGCATTACAAAGCGCTCTCTGCATTTCATTAAATTGTGTCTTTTCTAATGCAAACAGGGGGGAAATGCAAATGTGGCTAAAGGAAAAATGTTTCAGTGGACCCAACACAACTTACTGTACTGCATTGTACTCAAGTGTTGCACTTTCTCCTGCATGGCTGTGCTCTGTCATGTGTTGTTTCACCCCCGACTACTTTATGCCATATTCCTGGTGGTTTTGAAAGTGAGGAGCTTCCAGCTCCGTCAGCATGTGTGTATGTGTGTGAATGTCTGTCTTTGGGGCCCAGGAATGAAGTCCACTGCCACAGCATCAAGTGACCTAATGCAAAAGGCAGCAGGGTCTAGCACTATTCACTATTCTCTCTCGTGTGCTTCATCTGTCCCTCTCTCTCAGTGATTATAGCCTCTCCTGTCACTAAGCACTTTGTCACGCTTGGCTGAAAACCATGATGGGGGCTGGGGGGTTGTTGGGGTGCAGGAATGCCACTTGCATAGATGGACTGTATGTAGTAGAGCAGAGAAACAGGCCACAGGGTATGGGCTGTAGTTTTAGCACAGTGTTCAACTAATTATTTTAGTCTATCTCCAAAATGTGAAGTTTTCATGAGCTACGTTTGTGCTGCTTTATATTTCCACTCTTTTGGAAGCAAAATATGGTACTACTCGAATCTATTTGTTAACTAAACTAGACGGCACTCGGAGAGCACAGACCTCCAGCAGGGTAGCTCAGTTTCCCCATTATGTCATTCCACCTAAAAGCAATAGTCCCATGATAGTTTAACCGACATAACATGACTCTTTGATCGTGAAAACCCACTTCTAACATTTTAATATCCTTATTAGTTTAATAGTTATTCAAGAAAAACTAGGTTTCACTCTGATCTAGCTCAGAACCTTTTGAAGATCTGAGAAATCTGCATTGTAGGCATTATCCTTGAAGTTAGTCGCAAAAATCTTGTAAATGCTTCTATCCCGCAATGGTAAAGAATGCTTTAAAGAAAATTCTGGATCCAGATGATGATCTGGATCACCGCTAAAATCTAATGGATCATTCCTTCGGCCATACCCTACACCTCCAAAAAGTTTTAGCAAAATCTGTTGATAAATTATTTGAGTAATCCTAAAACGTTGGCCAAAACAGGACCACCTTGGTGGAGGTAATTTCTAATTACTTTGCTATGCTGCCATCTTGACCAGGACTCCCTGGAAGAGGAGATCCTGTATCTCAATGGACCCTTCCTGGCTAATAAAAATTAAAAAAAAAAAAAATTTAGGTAATTATGAAAATATAAAATCACTCTAATGAACAATTATCATGTATTATTATATATTAAGTTACCCTGCAGTATGCTCCAGTCTGTATGTGGCGCAGTAGCCCTCAGTGTTAATAGGTTATTACTTGTGACTTTCAGGTTGTGGGTGGACAGTGAGTGAGAACACAAAGTGGTGATTACAGAGAGAGGCAAAGGCATCATAGCCAAAAGTAAACTTTTTTTTTATTTTACCAGCAGTCCAACAAAAAATAGACAGATGCTGTTAATCGAAAAAATGCTGAATATCTGATCTGATAATTGGCCATCTTGATAATCCGTCTATTCATACATGAACCCATGGCTGGGATACGGGGGAAACAGCTAGTTTAGCTCTGCCCCAAGGTAACAAAATCAGTCTACCAGCACTTAGAAAGTAATTCACACAGAAGACCATCAATTTCTTTTTTTCTTTTTTCTTTTTTTTTTCCTCTTTTAGATGAAGTTTTGTGGTGGACTATTTTCTGGCCAGGCCAGTTGTCAGACCACCAACAAAGACTTCAGAAAATAACTGATCCCAGCCAGAAATAGTTTGGCACGAAACACCCATTCAATAGCAAATTGTCAACTTAAGCCTTTGGACTTTATATGTGTGTAAGAAATGCAATGTAACGTGTCGATTACTGCTTCTGGTTGTAGCATGCCAGTGTTTTTCCCTAAATGTCAAACTATTTAATTTTAATTAGAATTCCCATATGTCATCGTTATATAAATATATGATAATAAAGTGTATTTTGCATGGTCTTGTTTTAACACTTAGGTTGGCTACATTGCTTGTGTGAAGCGGACTGTAAGGACTGTGTGTTTATAAGTTCCTCAGCTGCGCTGTGAGTGTTTAGGTTATATCACTCAGTAAAAATATCATTACCAAGGGTCACACCCCTAAGAGGCCGCCGCTAAATCTGTTAGCAGGGTGTCGATGCTGCTGCACATACTGTAACATCAAGGCTTTCTGCTTATAAAGTCGCGTTTTAATATCTGAATGTTTTAAGTCAATCTCCTTAAAAACAATACAGAGCTGATTGGAGCATTTTATAAAGATGTGTTTTCCTCCATTATCTGCCCTCCAAGCACAAAGAGTTCTGTTCATACAGACTAACATGTTCATATGCAGTGACGCAGAGGCAGTGTGCATTCACACATGCTTGTGCCTTAAACACAGATCACACACAAACGCTGACAAATCATGACAAATATTATAAATTCTGGCTGTTTTCCTGTCCTTGTAATGGTTTTTTTAACACAGTTATACCTAAAGCAGTTGCTTTCACAAAGCCCCTTGTGAAATATAACACATGAAGCAGGCCCCAAACACCTTCTTCTGAACTCAGTGTTTGTGATGTCGCTGAGGGGAACCAAAAGCATACCAGTCATGTTTAAGCTGTGCTGTTGCTATTCATTTGTGTAAAGCCTGGAGCTAATGCTTTTACCTCCGTTGGAGGAAGTTGTGTAATTGGTGCCATTTGTGTTTGCACATGTGCGTTTGTATGCAGGATAACTCAAAAAGTTTTGAACGGATTTCAACTGAATTTTGTGGAAAGGTGGGCACAAGGGAGGAGAACAGCTAACTGGATTTTGAGGCTTATCTGGGAGGTGGTAAAGGATCCGGGAGGCGACTTTACAAATCCTTTTATGGCAACGGAAGAACTATGATTACGTGAGAAACATCATCGTCATGCCAAGCAAATCAGAGGTAGAGTAGGGCGAGTCATGGCGAAGCCTTCCTCTAGTTGTCTTTTTTGTTTTTTTGTTGTTGTTTTTTCACCTAAGTGCTTGCAGACAGGTGTACTCAGACTCATACACATTTCCTGTTAATTAATATCCTGCGTACAAGTCACATTGTATCACACGTAAGACTAGAAGGCACTCGGCAAAATTTCATTGAAATCTGTTCAAACCTTTTTGAGTTACCCTGCTTAAAGACACACAAATAAACAGTACCAATGACATAACCCCCTCAAACTCTTGTTGGTAGAGGTAAATAACCAAGCATCCAAGAATTTAAACTCATTGTCAAAAGTGTGCTTACAGTTGTGTTGAGTTGGTTATGATTGTTAGAGGACCTGCTAGGAACAAGTGTGCAGAGAGGCCCTAATGGTAGATCATAAAACTCTTCAAATTCCTGTCTTTTATAGGTAACGCTGGAAAAGCGGGAGGACTTTAAAGGGTGTTTTCTTAACAGCTTCGGTTAACTAGAGCTGGGATTCGGTGGAACAAAGATTGTTTTTCCCTCTTCCTCCTTTGCTTTGTAAGCACAAGAACAGCATGAGGCGTTAAATAGCAACCAAGGAACCAGACACAAACCAACTAGCTGGTCTCGAAGTGGGCTGTTCTTTCTTTTCTCCCCAGTGGAACAAACCACACTTCAGGATTCATTTCTATGATTGTCAGGGTTTCGTTCAAGTTAGCAGTGTGGCTGTGAAAAAGATTAGTCGTTTGCCAGTGATGGGTCACATTACTTAAACAGTGTCATGGCAAGTTTGAAGTAGCCATTTGCTTTGGTTCAGCCTGTGCCTGTTTAGATGCAGGACTTCAACCTGCTTGGACATATCTCCAACCACATTTACCACTACATTCCTCGAGCGTCTCACACACACGTAGACTCATGCACATCAGCAGAGAGCAGAATGCAGAAGTCCCCCATAAGTCAGCTTTCCACCTCTGACCTCTTTCCTCTGACCTTTTGCGGGTTGGAGCCACAGAAGTTAGAGTTGTCTGGCATCATGGGGTCTCAGCTCCGGTGTTCCTGAGTAAAACACTTCTTCGTGATTTCTTCATGCTAGTATTGCAAGACAGTTTTAGTTTGCAACGCTGGAAAACGGGGGGACTGAATTTCTGCCAATTGTTCTTTATCCACAAAGCTGTATGGGAGCTCTCATGTTGCCCTCGCTGATGCTCTTTACCACAGATGTTAAGATAATGAATGATTTTTCCATCCCTGTCAGCGTTTAGCCTCACCATTAGCTGCATTGGGAGTGGAATTCCCTAACCTTAAGTTTAATCAGGTTTAAGGTAAATGCTAACAACTGGCATCCTCTCTGTGTGCTCTTTGATTGTGTTCCCCCTAAATTAAATAACATGTTGGAAACATTGAGTAATAGCTCATTGAAGCAGCAAGCTTTTCTAGTAGGTATTAATCTGAGGTGCCGTTAAGCCTGCAGATGCTTGGCAGTGACCCAACAGTCTTTGATTATCAGGTTCACATCGGCTTACCCATCATGCTTCAGTGTAGCAGGGATTAGGTTTGTCAGGAGTTGTTACGATAACCTTTGTGTGATCAGCTGGAACGTGCCCACTTAGCTTAGCTCTGTGTGTGTGTCTGTGTGTGTGTCCATCCCATACTGGGTAGGATTGAGTTTGGATGAGAAAGCTATTGTACCTGATCTTTCATAATTGTGTAGTTTAGCTTCGTAATCAGTTACCTTCATGAGACTGGACTTCTTAGAAAAGAGAGCAGAGTAATTTTCTTGCATCATCCTAGAACTGCTGTCACATTTAGTTAAATCACTAGAGTACAGTTGAACAGGCAAATACAGGTTTACCTTGAAACATGCACACACTTTGTGCTACTGGGTTTGTTCAGCAGCAGGGCTGCAACTAATGATGATTTTATTATCAATTCATCTGCTTTTGTTTGTCTTTTCACAATTAATCGATTCACCGTTTAATCTTTCGAATGTCAAAAGTTTTGGCCCAAAATAACATCTAAAAACTGCTTCTTTTGTCCAACCAACTGTCCAAAGCGCCAAAACTCTTCATTCCAACTCAAACTATCACAAAAAAGCAGCAAATCCTTGCATTTAAGAAGCTGAAACAAGAAAATGTTGACATTCTTGCTTGAAAATTAATCGGACTATTAAATGACTAAACATTGCAGCTCTATTTGGTGGTGGTGGGGGGGGCTTTGCTCTCACAGCAGCAGAGAACACAGTGTTTAACTTTGCAATGGAAAAACCCCTTTTCAGTTTGATGAATGAACTAGTTTTCGATCTGATACCCCAGGGCTGCAGACAGACAGAGACAGAGTTTTGCTGACTCAGTCTGGTTCTTTTACTTGACATCTTAATTTTTTTTGGCATATCCAAATAGTCTAATCCCATGATGCTCTAGTGGTTTTCCTTACCAGGGCTATTTCCAGTGGCTTCAGCCACTTTTGTGATATAAGGCATCGAATGCAACGAAAAGGCTGCAGCTCAACAATTTAATTGTGAAAGTTGCAGTCATGTGGTCAAACCAAGGGAATTGATTTACTACCACTTTTTTTTTAATATTCTGCTGAGAGACTAGTTGATTAACTGACTTTATTTTCATGCTCAAGTGCGCTTAAAGATTGTGTTGAATGTCGTCTCCACTGAAACATAAAGTGACTTCAGGGTTTGCCGTGGCTGTTTTCAATGTTGAATGTCTTCCTCCTTGCTTGCTTGGCTCACATTCTTTCACAAACTATGTGGCATTGCTGGATGTTTGGTAGCTGTCCAGATCAACACATGACGTATGAGACTATATTGATTTAGTTCAACACCCGTCATTCATCTCATCTCTCATGTCATTTGGCTTACACTTGCTTCTGCTAGTCTCCCACCCATTATGATTCCGTCTTGAGTTGAGAGGTGTGTATTTTTATTTGCTATCATTGTTATTTAAATTGCTGAACAGTAAAGGGCATTGGTGAGACAGATTTTGGACACTGTCCCTTTAAATTGTGGAGCTCCCACTGAGTTATGATCAGTGTTATCAGCACAAGGGGTCCCAAAACCCCAGAACCACTCCTTAGCTCTTCTATCTTTAGCTCTTCCCTTGGACACATGAAGCTCACCCCATGTTTCCAAGTTTCTTTGAACAAATTGCAGCAATATGGGCTCTCTATGGGATTTTGTAGAACAGCTGTGAGACATTACAAATGGAAAGCATAGTACAAAAGGATTACTGACTTAAAGATCATAGTCGTACTAAATACATCAGTGTTGTGTTGCGGTACTGGTTTCAGATTGAGGTGAGGGTGCAGAGGGAGGAGGGCATTGTTAGACCTTTAATGAGACTCTCCACTGATTCCCCTCCAACATGGTTCCCACTGGGGAGACTTTCACTCGTGGTAGAGTTTCCAGCCCTGTAGCAAATGCCTTATCTGGATTCAATCAAATGAACCTCTGCAACAACATGCACAGAAAAACTAAGAATACTTTCCACTTCTTTTGATGATATACAGAAGATTTTGCTTAAATTTCTTTTTTTTAAAAATACTAATTTTAAACCAGCAAACGTTGATAAGAGGCATTTTCCCGACTATTTCTTTACCAGGTGTCATGCATTTTTGAGAACGCAGTTTGGCTGAATTTGTGAGCGCACACAAAAAAGTGAGGGCTCACACCAAATTCTGCACTATTTTCCTCCCCAAAGCCTCCACTTTTGAAGTTAAACATGCTGCTTAGTCAACATTCTGCTCAGGAGGAGCTTTGAGGAGGAGGTCGAAGACGAAAACATGTAACAATGATGAGTCAGCATTGAACAGAGAGTTGTATGGCAGATGTACACACCGCTCCGAGGCTGGAGGGATGACTGGCCAGCTGGCTCTGCTCGGAGACTCCATATTTGCTTCAGCGCTCCCTCCCTAGGCAGTGTACTTTGAAGACGGGGCCAAAAATGACAGTGTGCTCTCCCACAATGATTTCATAAAACAGGTGTCCCAAACAGCAAGGCAAAGATGACTCATTAGCATTGCGATGGAAGTGCCAGAGCTGATGCTCCCGCCTGGCGACCCTCACTTCCTTTCACATCAAGTTTTGCTGTGTCCAGATTTCCTGTCTTCCTGAGAAGAGAAGATTAGAGAGCTATTATGTTATTATTGTTGTCATCGTGCAGCACATTCTGTATCATTTCTCATTATTCCACACTGTGTCAGGACCCCAGCTTAATAAACGCGTTTGTTTTTCTCGATTTTAACTCCCCATGGTTATTTCTCAATCCTCCCTCCTTTGTTTTATTTTATCTATGCTAGTGCATGAGCATGTTTGGCAGCAGCTATGCTGTTCTGAGTATGCTGCTCTCTCACTGTAAGGGTGATCTAGTCCTCCTTTTAAGGTTTTCATTGTTTTACCGAGTGTCTCCATATATCTGGTTGAACTTCACTCCACGGCTCAATCTCTCCACATTGTATTATATCCTTCTTCCCTCTTCTTCTAGTTCAGGTGATTGAGTACTATGTTTGTCCTGAGGATAGTACATGTATGTGCCTGTGTGTCTGGGGCAGAAATGCACACTGGGTAATATTACAGCTGCTGACGGGTCGGTCCGCCTCTGTCAGCACAGACAGGAAGGCTCCACACACTCAGCATTTTCTGTTAATAGTCACACAAAGTGAGTCTCGGTATTAATCCAGTTGACATGTTCACGTCATTTTTAATATATGGGTTGGATTTATTGTTAAAAGGTTGCCTTCATGCTTAACTCGATAGTAGGGAAAACAAGCACTCAGGCCTTGTTTATGGCTTCAATATGGGAGCTGTTATTTCGCTTACAGAATAAAATTTGTATAAATCATTAGCAGCTCGTTCATTGGAAAACTATTTTTAAGCCTATCTGTGTATAGCTTGAACAAAGGTTCGTGTACAGGTTTGGTTGTACCAGGATGGAACATGTTTCTATTGTCTGTTTTAACTTTTCAAACTCTTCCCTCATTCTTGTTGTGCCTTCTTAAGTTTTTTTAATTTTCCGTTTTTCACTGTTTGCTTTTAACATTTGGGGTACACGTAGAAGAAAAAATGTTTTCAACCTTTATATTAACAATGATGCAACCTGTGATTGAATATGTCATTTTTAACACTTTCTGTTTCACTGTCTTCCTTTGTTCCTTTGCAGAAGAGGTCGACTATGCAAATTTTGGCACCAACACATTAACTCGTAAGAAGAAGCCGGTGGTCATGCTTCGCAATAATGATGTCAACCGCAAGCGGCCACACATCCGCATTGGCATGCCCCAGGACTTCCGACCCGTCTCCTCCATCATTGATGTGGACATCCTACCTGAATCTCACCGGCGTGTCCGACTTTATCGTCATGGCTCGGACAAACCTCTGGGCTTTTACATCCGAGATGGAACCAGCGTGCGGGTGACGCCACACGGGCTAGAGAAAGTCCCAGGGATCTTCATATCTCGACTGGTGCCTGGAGGTTTGGCAGAGAGCACCGGGCTGCTGGCAGTCAATGATGAGGTGTTGGAGGTGAATGGCATTGAGGTGTCTGGAAAGTCCTTAGATCAGGTAACGGATATGATGATCGCCAACAGCCACAACCTGATTGTGACCGTCAAGCCAGTAAACCAGCGCAATAATGTGGTCCGCGGCAGCAGGATCTCAGGGAGCTCAGGCCAGTCATCAGACAGCAGTGGATCGACTGGTTACCCTAGTTTGTCAGTGGCCTCAGTTGGAGTAATATCCTCTGGAGCACATGGATACCAAGATGACCTGGAGAGTGATGAAGAGACCGATATCGTCATTGAGAACAGCCTCAAGCGGCCGTCTCAGAGGTCCACTGCTTCCCTGGCATCCAGTGTGTCTCGCACACACCAGCAGACGCCAACAACGGCCTCAGGCCCAGCAGCACCTCCAAGCCCTCCCACGCGTCCTTTATCAGTGGTCTCCACTGCCTCTTTCCACTCCCAGCCGAGCCTCAACGGAGGGTCCCATCACCACCAACACAGCAACCTCAGCTACCATCTTCACAGAGACCTGAACCTCCACCACAACCCACACCAACAGTCCCAGCACCGTCATCCCCACGCACAGCCCCCGCATCACAGCAGCAACCCAGCCCTCCGCCACAGCAATGGCAGCCTGCACAAAATCCTCAGCTCCATGAAAACGGACCCACGACACAGTCTTGCACTGCCCAGGGGAGGGGTGGAGGAGGATGGCACCGTCATTACCCTATAATACTTAAAAACACATGCAGAGACAGAAACATCCCAACTGCTCAGAGACTAAAACTGGAGCACCAGACCAGATAAATATGAGCATGAGTGCATTTTGTCGAATACTAATTTTGTAACTTCTGTTTTGTTGCTACAACATAATTGAAAATAGGAAGTTACAAGCCAGGGAACAAGGAAAATGTATATAATTCTTGTATTTTTCCAACTTGTCTTGTCTTCTATCAAAAGATTTGTATGTATGTAATATGCAGCAGAACAAACTGTTTTTAGGAGAGTCCACTGTATTCTGAATGTTTTTACAGCCTAATATCTTTTGTTAGTGACCACTTTTATTAAGATCATTTTCATTCTTACTATTGGGACCAACTTGGGGTTGCTTATGGATGATTTTAAAGGGTAAATCTATATTTCTTATATGCAGAAAAGTGCTGTGTAGAGTATGATTTTTTTTTATAGTTCTTTTATGCATTGATGATTGTGATCAAATCCTTGTATCTGTTTCAATAAATTATTCTAAGTCTCACAGTTTTGCAAAGTAGAAAAGTGATTTTTGGTTACATTTATGGTATGAATAGTATCATTTAAAAGTTCATTTGTATGTTTATAAATGTATTGGAATGGCTTTCATTTGAATGAACTGCTATTGCACTATTATTGTGACAATAGATACAGATATTTCTGTTTTTAACACTAATAAGCAAAACCGTGTTATCATGGAAATAGTATTTTAGAATTGAAGATAGTGATATACTGACTTGGAAAGAAAGAAAACAGAAATGAACATTTGTTTGATTTTATTTGTCTTGGTTTAATCCTAAATTTCACCACATAAATTACGCAGTTGTGTGAGCTTGAATCAGTTACAATTTCACACAATCACAGTAGATGCAGCATTAGCAGAAAAAAAAAACACTGCCTGAACAAAGATGGCATAACATCCTGAGACCTGTCAGCTTTACTGGGTTTTAGGGTTAAAACTCTTCAGGACAACAGAAAACATTACATTTTGTTTTCAGCCCTTCAGAACCGTAAGTCAAAAGCCGTTCTGTAAAGCCACTTTTAACAGTCAGCAAAGCAAATGGTCATGGCAGAGGCTAACATCCTAATTTCTTCATCAACAGCAGTGTCTTAAGATGAGAAATTCAGAACCACAAAACATGTAAGGGCCATGAATTTACCAGTAGTTGTGTTATAATTCTGCAGCCACATTAATACCTTGAAGATATTTGCAACACCTATACTTGCAGCAAACCAGGTAAAGCCACACTGATAATCATAATATAACTTTTCACAGATGAACTCTTCACTGTCACCTCATTCCAGTCATGTATATCTGCAGCTTAAATGCAACAAGCACATACCTGTTGGAGGCAGTTGTGAGGGGAAGTGGGTAGGATTCTTATGTCACGTTTCATCACAAAGCAATTTGTTGTAGACGTCACGGAGTGAAGATGGATTATCTTAGACTTAAATTCCTTTTTTTCAGATTAAATCTTTGTCATCCTCTGGCTATTAACCACAGCCAATAAATTCAACATGGACAGGGAGCAGGAATGCAGCCGTGTCCTGGGTCAGGAGGTGCTCCGGCAGCAGCAGAGTCCTTTCACCTCTCTGCTAATGAATGTTTGTCAGCTGTGTGTACTCAAGATGCCACACTACTCGAACACCTAATAGATCACTGACACCAAACTGGTCTGTTTTGGCTGTAGTCTGCACCACTTATTATTCAATCTAAGTGTATTGACAGACCTAAAATCCTCGATATCTCTCAATCTTTGATATCTCTGGCTTCAACATGGATTCAACCAGTAGGTTCTTGTAGTTTTAGCAATAATCTGTGGTAGAACTACAGTATGTTATGCGACACAGAAGCTCAGCTAGGACTTCTAAGTTTCAAATGTAGACTAATTAAAGTTGACATGTATTTTTAACGTTTAGATGAAGAGTAAAAGGAAATTCACACTTGGATGTGCCAAGAAATAAAGATCAAATTAATGCTACTTTTACCATGTCCAGGTGTATATTTTACATTGAGGGTAAGTAAATGGTAATTTGACAGCGAATCAACTTTATTTTGTATTTTGTGTGCAGAAAGGTGTGATAAACCTTTTGAAACAAATGCCATAGTGATTGACGCCTGACATCAGACCTCGTGATCATGACCATTGTCATGTAGTAATCCTGTCTGCCATCTGCTGGCCAAGTTTGCATTAACATGGTTTCAACAATTTAGACAATCATATCACTAACTTTTGCATTTTGTAATCAATACTACAATGATTTCTCAAGATAGATTGTCAGTCATTTATACTTGAAAGAGTAAACCTATATGTATTAAACAGTACATGAAATTATTGAACAATCAGCCACATAAGCATAATGTGTCCTATTTAAAGAGTCCTTTTTTACACCCTATAATGAACAGTTTTTGAGGATACATCCCAAATGCAGTTTTCTATCAGCTCTTGTGATTATCCTTGTACTTGACTGTCTTTACATTTTCAAAATGTGATATCTCTGCCAACGAGAGTTGGAGTAGGTATGATCTCAATGTTTGTCTGCTAGAGATCTCGATAAAACAAAATCTCATTGTTTTGCAAGTTACAAATAAATGTCAAATGCTAGTTATAAATCATGTCAAAGCCATTAAAGTGTGTGGGGTTTTTTTTTAGTCCAAAACAATTCATTTTGCATGCTTTACCAAATTTAATTCATCTTAAAAATTTAATTATAGGTCATTTTAGGAATTTTAGAAAAATGTAACACACTTGTTGAGGGGTACACTGTAAAGTTCAGTGTACCACTCATGATGAGTACTTCTCATTAAGTGAAAACAGTTGTACAATGCCTCCTGTAGCTCTGGAGGGAGTAATGTACATTTTGAAAATTGGCCCTGATTGTGTCATCCTGTGTACCTTGGCATGCTGTGTCTGTGGCACATTTCTTACCTCAGCCAGGAGAGTTGGAAGTTGTGTGATTACATTCTTTTGTTTGTTGGTTTGTTTGATTGTCTGCAAGATATCTCAAAAAACTGTCAACAGATTCTGATTACATTTTGTGTATGGGTGGAGCTTGACCCAAGGATGAATTGACTGAATTTTGAATCAGATCCAGGTACAGATGCGGATTCTAGGTCACTTTTATCACCATTGCTAGATGGGGCTTTTTCTCTCTTTTTTTATCTTCTTTTGATATATTTTGCTAGCATCAGGAAAAAATAATTATTGGCCAAACAAAATAAAAAACACCCTGGCATGGAAAACTGTTGAATGCCTAAGCAGGGGGTAAAATGTTTCTGAGATGGGTAGACATGGCACTTACACCAGTATGAAGCTGAGGAAATGCAGATTTAGAGTTATTCAAATTGATTTCATGTATCTATGAAAGATAGGAAAGCCTGGAAACTATTTTCTGATTGTTTGGGATACAGTGAGAATGGATTTGTCTCTGAGGGGAAAAAAATCTTTTTACGCGCTGCACTTTTTTGACACAAATGAGCCACCGTCGGCTGCACAAAACATGTGATCTAGTCAGTTGACAAGGTAAAACACGGCAGTAGAGTAGATAGACAGGATGGACTATCATCGAGTAGACAGGGTAGGCCTTCTGTCACCCCTAGAGGAGTCCAGCGCTGAAATAAGCACAGACAGCGGCATTGTTTCCCAAAGTACGAGCAGTTTGTCTGTGGTGAGTGAAATCCTCAGCAGCGGTACCGTGTCACAGAGCCCCAGCTTTGGTGCAGCAGCTAACGCTATTCCTCAAAGCCCCAGTCTGAACGAGGCAGCAGAGCCCGGGACATCTGAACAGTACTACCCAGAGCAGGACGACGATGTTCTGAGACACACCGCCCTCACCTATTCCTCCTACATCAGGGCGACAGCTGGAGAAGAGGTCTGTGTCGATGCCTTTTACAACCTAGTTACGTCAAGCACCGTGCTAGCTCGTAACGTAGCACAATCTTTGCATTACTGCAGTATATGTAGCTAACAAATAGCTTCAAACAATGAACAATGCAGTGACCAACACTCAAGAGATTTAAAAAATGCACCACTGTATCTAATTGCAAATGTTCGTGTGGAAGTAACTGTATTTTGTCCCTTATTCACTTTTATTGATTGTCTTAATTCAATCAGTAGGAAATCCCATGACAAACGCAACACTAAAAACGTCAGCATCGTAAATGTCTCATGTGACACAACTGGAGTGTACAACATTTTGCATAACCGGTAATTACTATGTCCCCATCAGCATTGGATCATATAAGTAATCATCTTCCTCATGGCCTGACACAACCTCTGGATGATGTCATCCTGTGGGATGGCTGCCTTCTCTTTTGTCAGAGCTGCCAGTAGTTCACTCTGTCGTCTGTCAAAGTGACATCATCGTGGTGACATCACCATAGTGTGTGCTATGCCCTGGGTGCAATGCTGCAACAATCAATGAGCTCCTCATGGCGATATAAAACGGATTGCATGCATTGTGCACACTTTCGAGAACGTCCAGTTTTTCTTTCAGTGGCCTGAGTGCTAACAGAAATTACTGAAAGGGTTTTTGATTTTGTTAAGTCAAAAGTCATGACATTCATTACTCAAGACTGACTTGCTTGAATCTTGAATCCAGTCATGTGATGAGAGCTCATACCTCTTGTTTTCGGGTTCACAACTGGAAGCGGATCAGAAATGGCTGAACTGGCACTCGATTAATAGCAATGTCAGCACCAAAAAGGTTTCCTGTGTTCATCCTATAGGGAGAGATTTGTCTATATGTTTAGGTGATGACTATATTTCTTAAGCTTTACTGATGATGGTTGACTGACCAGTTTGCCGTCACTCCTCTGGACATTTATTAAAAAAAAAGCTGAGCCAGCTACTTGCATTAAGAAGACAAAGGCCACTGTGTTTTGGCCCTGTTGTCCTTGCTGACTCCATTTAAAAACATTTTATAAAATTCCAGCTGTAAGTGGTGTGTTGGATTTAATTTGAAGTGCCGATAAACACAGAAGTACAAGGCGGGCTCTGTACATTTTACACATTTGATGTAGCATTGGTTTCTACATTGTTTCTGTGTATATGTATAATTATTTTTTCCTTTCAATTATTTCTCCTCTAG
This sequence comes from Chaunax sp. Z400, assembly GCA_037577475.1. Lineage (NCBI taxonomy): Eukaryota > Metazoa > Chordata > Actinopteri > Lophiiformes > Chaunacidae > Chaunax > Chaunax sp. Z400. Next base: position 13,373,420 of record CM075200.1, on the reverse strand, counting down.
ATCCTATGCTTGGAGAAAAGCTTGGAAGAAATGCTGACCAGAGTCGATGAGTTTGTTGGAATGTTGGATATGGTATGCTAAGTTAGGCTATTTAGACATTAGAAAAGATTATGCATGTCTCGTATGTTATTTTTTATTGAATTCTATGCATGCATTTTATGCACATCCTTTTGTCTTATTCCTCTAGATCCGCACTGATACTTCTCAGATAGTGAATGAAAACCTACCTCAAATCCAGCAGAAGTCTGATGAAATGAGACAAATTTACAGAAGAATTGATAAGTTGGAGGTAAGTGATTATTTTAACTTCACAAGGTTGAAGGTTGCTCTGACTTTATGCAAAAATATTTAGTTGTGTTTTTGTAATGCATGCTTGATCCAGGGAATGGCATATTGTGACCAAGACTGCAAAATGAACAGAGATTCTGAAATGAATGTAACAGGAACCCTGTAATGTAAACAGGATATGAGAAAAGTTTTTTTTTTTTTTTTTTTTTTTTTTTTTTTTACAGTTAACTAAGTGGGATATCCTCCTCACAAGAGGAGGAACTCTGAGTGATATTATGAACAAAGTAATCTTTATTGTCTGACCATTTCCTTGTCTAATAGCAGAAGCAAACACTTGTCTAGGTTTTTACAGTATATTCCTTTTTTCAAATCCTAACTAGAGATGGATGAGAGGTTGCATACCTCCCTCAATGTCTGGCACTAAAACCTGAACAATCTGAAAAAACGTTTCCAGGCTTTGTCAAAATAAAATCCTGTAACAATTGTTTATCAGTAAGCCTCTTAAAGAAGAATTGAGTGTGCTTAATATGTGTATTCCATTTTGTATTACCATGATGAGATCATCCATTGTTGTATCATTGCACCCAGGTTATAACATACACTATGATGATGTTGCCATGATGATGTTGCTTTACTTGAGTCTGCTTCATGCCATATTGAGTAATGCCACCTAATTCCTTGACCCTGGAAACCTACTCTTAGCATGAATCATATCTTTATCATCAATAGCTTGTGAGTTATGAATAAAAAATATGATTTTCCGTCATGACCATTTGCATCTTCTTCCTGTTTTTTTTTATTATCCAGATAAAACTTTTCTACCTTTTACAGATACATGAAATCTATTTGAATGACTCTGGATCTGCATTATCTCAGCTACATATTGGTGGCAGTGCCATGTCTCAGCCCCTCTCTGTTACCATATACTGAAGCAATACATATTGCACCCCTCCAAATATATATTTTAATGCCCCAAATTGGGCGTAATGGTGGGACATCATGAGCTGACCATGCCTGGGTATTTTAGCTTTAATTAGCTTATTATTATTATTTTTATGATATTGGCAAAATGTTGAAGAAAGTGATCCAGAATACACATCAGTACCCGGATCTGCCTTAAAATGTAATCAGCTCTTGGCTCAAGATAATTTCATCAAAATTAATTAACAACACGTTTCTCTATTCATTATAATATTTTAAACATCTGTGTCATTTTTTTACAAAAGATCAAATTAAATTTAAAACCTTTTACAGATTGTGAATTATTTGTCTGCATCACTAAGTAAATGCCTGCATCTTGTGAAACCCTGAGTTTTACATTAAAGTGATAGTGAATTGTCTTGAACGACGCTCAATAATAACATAACGAATCACAATCTTATCATCTTTTTGCGGTAATGTTCTTGTGAACCTGCAGGCCTTTGTAAAGATGGTGGGAGCCAATGTCAGCGCGATGGAGGAACAGGTCACACAGGCAGAGGGAGAACTAGGAACACTGCCAGGTGCTTTCAAGAAGATCCTCCGAACAATGAGTGTCCCTGGCTTTTTAAATGTGAGAGCTCCACTGTGTACTTGTGAATTTGTAGTTCCACAATGTTTTAAATGTTCGAATAAACATTTTAAAAATCCGGCACAGCAGTTGTAATAGTAGTGCAGGTAATAATATTGGATGATTAGGATTAATTTTGTGTCTCTAACAGAAACCGGCCAGCCCAAGAAGACCAGCACCACGTCAGCGTCAAGAGATACCCAGCGTGTTCCGGACAGATGATTATTTCACAACACAGCCAGAACAGTGACATGAAAGAACATTTAACACATCACTTGATTCTAACCTCAGAGGTCTGATGGGTGAAATTGTAGAGACAACTTTTACTGCCACCCATTGCAGAATGATCTATTGGTGCAGTGGCCTCAACAAAGCAATAGTAGCCTTTCTGAACAAGTCACCGGGAGTTAAGTGCGTGAAGACATTCTGCACTTTTCAGTCATTTACCAGGCAGCAACAAAGACTGAACTGTAGCAGTGATTGAGAAAATGATTTTTAAAGTGCCTAAACAGGTCTTATTTCTGTCAGTCTTGTTTTCTTTATTTGTGAAGAAAACTATATCATATTTTGGATTTGTGACATCAGGACATCGCCATCCCAGCTACCAATAGGACACTGTAAAGAAGGTACAATAGGAGGAACTGAATTAATCCAGCTTTTTAAAAAAAAAAAAAAATTACATTCATTCTGGTGGTGTTTGTAAAGACCTGCACGCTGTTATGAATTAATTACTCATCAGCCTCCTCTAGCAATATTGATCTCATCCAGTTAAGCATTTAATGTCTTCCATTTCAAAATATTCAATTTAGCCTTACGGTTGTGGCTGTAGATGGCAGTTTCCTCATTGATATGGGGCTACATCTTTGATGGCACCTTTTCAATAAAAGCACACTATAGATGATGAGTTGTGTTCTCAAGCTGTGGTTGAGCTTTGAAATGAAAACTGGAGGAATCTTGAGGTAGAGATGTGATGTGGCCCTTATTTGTCAAAATAGTTAGAAATAAAGCTTTATTTAGTATTTTAAATTTACTTTGTTTTTAAAGGAATAATTCAAAAATTATTTAGGCAAGATTTTTCTTTTTCTCAATTTTGGCCATAACGGCTATTTATTTATTTATTTATTTTTTACCTCCCTTTGGGGATTTAAAACTAGGGGAGAAAGGAGACTTAGTATACAGGACCCTCGTAAGAGGAGGGCCTATAAAGATTATTAAATGGCTCATTTTGTGAGTGGAATTTGTCTCAGACAAGGGTTTCTGTGGCATAACTCAAAAAATATAAAACACTGAAAAACATACCATAGATGTGGATATGAATACTTTATACTTGTATTTATGTTGGCTAACTATAGAGTAGAAAGTATGCCTTTTTTGTTGATTTTGTTTTGTTTGTTTCATTTTAAAGCTTGACTAAGGATAGTATTGCTTAACACTAGTAGGTGCCTAAGTTACTTTCTGCAAGATGCCCCAGGCACATTGTGTGCCCAATCAGGGGGATACTAATTGTTTCATGCTTGTTTATGTAATTTGAGAGGGACATATCTGCTCAGCTGATATTTAAACAGCAGTAAACGGATAAGCTGATTTACATGAGATATTATGCAAAACGAGGTTGAACCATGACCAGGAATCCAAGATCACCCGTATTAACATTCTAATAAGTCACAATTAAAACAAATTGAGAATGCGTGGAAACTGTTAGGTTTGATATGATAATTTGATATTTCAGAAACCGATCTAATAGATGTGTTTCTGTGATTTCCTGTGCAGACTTGTACAGAAAGCAAATTGTCAGCAGTTTTTTGTGACCGCCCCCTGCTGCTGACGCCTGCTCTCATCCGCTCAGAGTTGGTAAAATTGTTTTTCAAATTGTAAATTGTTTTTACTTTTGTAATTTTGTTTTCAAAATGTGTTTTGCCTTTGGTAAAAGTGTGAAACAAATTGTAAATTTATTTTGCACTTCTGGGCCACCGTAGGGTAGGCTAAAATCAGGTCATAGTTTGAAACGCTATTGGTCTTGATTGGTCGGTTTGCAACCGACGTCATAGGCCTATCATGACTCAGAGGAAGCGGGAACCCCATCTTCCTCTATTTGGCTGGATTTGTCTCCACGCTGGTTGACCGCTGATTGAAAAAGTAAGCTAAAACTTACGGAGAAGGTAACGTACTGGTAGAAGTAAAATGTTTCTCACTAAAAACTTGCCCACCTTTAGCAGCATGGTTTTGTCGAAATGAGTATGGCGAATATAAAGTAATGTTAGAAGCGGCTCCGGGGAAAGCCAATCTGTGCTAACGGTAACGTTAGCCATAAATTGTGTTATCCGTTAAGTTCTGGCGACGGCTCCTGGTGTTAAACATCAGACACGGTTTGGGGTTAACTTCAGTTTTCTATTTGACAATGGCTGTTGCAGCTAATTCCCAACAAGCCCCAGACTTTGTCGGAAACAACTTCTAATTGACCTTAATTTGTTTCTAACATCTCTTGAGCCTCCATTAGCGTTGAAATATGGTTTGGGAGACCTCTGGCATTAGCAGAAAAAAACATCACTTACGCCTGATGTCCCACCACTATGCTTATCACAATCCCCATCTGGGAAATTCATATATAGTCCAAATATATATTTGAATATCCTAGGTGGAGATTATTGGTTCACAATATGCTAACAAAGAGGGATAGAGATATGGCACCACTAGCAATATGTAGCTGATGTATTGCAGAGTCAGTCATTCAAATGGATTTCATCTATCTGTGAAAGTTGAGAAGTTAGATTCATACAAAAAATATATGCAGATCCACAGATATGTAAATTCATATTTTTGTTGATAACTCATACTGCTGATGATAAAAGCATGATTCCAAATGCTAGGTTTCCAGGATCAAGGAATTAAGTAATTACTTAATCTTCCATGAGGCAAAGCAACATCATCATGGTGACATTACCCTGGTTGCTACAATTGATGATCACCTAATGGTGATAGGAAATGTTTCTGAATTGTCACAGATTGTTTTGACATCGCCTCGAAACTGATTGTCCAGGGTTTAGTGATAATGGCATTGGTGGAGGTATGCACTCACTAATTTCCCTCTTTTATAATCTATCCATCCATTTTCTGTAATGGCTGGCATTGTTGTTGGCATTAGGCAAGAGCCAAGTCACCAGTTCATCACTGGACCAAGAAACTACCATTCACATTCACACCTACAGGCAATTTCAAGTTCACTAATTAAATATGGACTGTGGGAGGAAGCCGGAGGTAACCCACGCAGACACAAACTCTACACAGAAAAGTCCCAAGTCCTCAGGTGAATTTGAACCCAGAACCTTCTTGCTGTGAGGCAACCGCACTACCCATATTATATATATATATATATATTACTAAATGTAAGGTCAAAGCACACTGAAGGTTGGTGGATTCTGATTGAGTTAACCTGCAGCAGAGGATACTTAAAGAAGTAATAGTAAATAAGATTTTTTTATGGTTTCATCTCCACAGATTTTCTCCCTTTTTTTTTATCAATTGATTCTCAAAATTTGCCAAGACTAAGCTTTTCTCTATCATCACTAACATTGTGATTTTGTAACTATTGGAATTATTGGCATTCTTAACTGGATTACAAGGCCTACTTTTCAATTCCTTTTCTCTAAAGATGTTGACCACCTTCCACTCATCCATATCTTGTATTTATTTTGTATGGTCATTCCTGAGTTGCTTTATTTGAACATAAGTGGTGTGTTTAAAATGGCGTGTTGAATGAAAAGCCTGCCATGTACAGCAACTTTGAGTGTAGTTAATAATGAGACTCTTTACTTTTTACAGATCCAAAGCTTCACTCATGGCTGGTGAGAAAGAATTATGGCAAAAGATCGGAGAGGGCTTTGTCCAAGAATATTACAACCAGTTTGACAATACCAACAGGATGGGACTGGGTAACCTATATGTAAGTTTGCTCAGTGTCCATTTAATTGCCTGTTTGGATAAAGTTTAAGTGTGAAACATCATGTGATATCAACACTGATTGACCACTTAACTTTCACAGATCAAGTTACTGTTGCAAAACCTATGATGCCTGGTAATATGAATTTTTGTCTGCATGTATTTGATGGAAACATTTATTTGTCTTAGTCTGCTGAAGCCTGTTTGACATGGGAGGGATCAGCTTTTCAAGGAAGAGAAGCCATTACTGGCAAATTAGCAGTAAGTGTTGGTTTGGATTATTCACATATAGTAGTAACAAAGAAGGAGCAGAGCCATTCACTTGCAGCTTCCACTCCAAATATCTTTTTATGTATTTGTGTGTGTGTGTTATTGTGTATTCCATTAATACTAGCGTTTCCAATCCACAGAGCTTGCCTTTCAAGCGTATTAAGCACATTATCACAGAACAAGACTGCCAACCCACAATGGATAGCTGTATCCTCATCATGGTCTTTGGGCAGTTACAGGTAAGATGGTACCTTTTGTTTATAACTTTTGGTTCTGCACCTAGGGCCTGGATCACAAAGGGATTTTAACTTAGTCTGGTTTAACCTGGCCTGCATTCAATGGCGAACTTGATATAAGAACTTTTTCGGGTAACATTTGGTTGCCTTAACACTTTATTCTCATGGAGCGTTTCCAAAATAGAGGACAGTCAGGTGTTTCCACTAATATTAACACAGTTACTTGTAAATTGTAAATTCACCATCCACTGTTTTTGTCTCACTGGAAGTTACCTATGGAGTTGAATCACTGTCTTGTAACACAATGACGAAATGCCCTGTTCATTAAAGAAAACAAAACAGAACGGTCTAAATTTATGTAACACTTTGCTTTTTGAATGCAGGCCATCCTGGGTAACTTTTACCAGGAAGCTGTACTCTGTATAAAAAAGTTTCTACATTACAAGTTACAGTTTCAGGACCTTGAACAATGTACTTCTTATGAAATCAGATGAAATGTGTTTAACTTTCTTTATGGACCGGCTGATGTGAAAATATAAAAGTTTTTTCCTTCTGTTTTGTCACAGATATTACATGTATGGTAAAATATTTAACCCTGCATTGCATGATGTGTGAATATTACATTTCTGCCTGAGTTATTAAACTTACAGATTTTTTATTTTTATTTTTTATTTTTAACATTTTGCTCATAAATACTTCCAAACCTTTTTCTGCAACAGGTAGATGATGATCCACCAATGGCCTTTCATCAAGTGTTCATGTTGAAGGCCCAAAACTGTTCATGGGCTTGCACAAATGATGTGTTCCGGTTGGGTATACACAACATACCAGTGTGACTGTGTCTCTGGATTTGTTAGCTCACACACATTAATATCCAGCTCTGAAGTTATGCCATGGTCATGTTCGAAAACACAGGGAACTGAATACAAAGTTCATCATTTTTACAATGCATCTATTGGCATGTTATTTGTATTAGAAAATGCATTCCTGCTCAATAAAATAATTATCCATCAACTAATGTACTTTTTTTTTAGCATTCTTTGCCAAATTGCTGTATGCTCTTATTTTAATCATTTTTCCAATGTCAAAGGCTGCAGTATGTGGTCTTATACATGGTGTGAAGTCTATGCATGTTTAGGAATCGTCTTTTAAATGAAGATGCACAATGTGTTGTGTATGAACGCTAGAGGCGCCACACCCCCTTGGCTGGCATTTAAAAACTGTTCGATCCACAAGGCTACAGCTACGTTCAGTCTAGTCTGAATACACGGAACCAGCTAGAAGAGCGAAACTGACGCCGACGGTGGACATAAATGTCTTCTCAGGAAATGGATCAAATGGAACTGATTGATCAACCTCAACATCTTAAAGAACCAGTGAGATTGAACAGCTACAGTGTGAATTTCTCAGATAATGATTAATATTGAATGCGTTACCCTCAGCGTGTCAACCTCACTCGATAGATCTTCAGAGACTTTTGTAAAGTCAACAGTTTGGTTTTGTAAATATAACCAGTTTATTGAAATGGAATCGCTTTACATGGTCTATTCTCTGTAAGCTAACAATGAACTTAGCGGATGGGGTTGTGTAAAAGACAGCCGTCTGTAAAATGTAGTTCGAATTGGTAAAACTGTTGATGCAACTTGACAAGTTAATTTAAAGTGAAAATTTATAAGTGACGTCTGTTAATTGGCGTTCAAATGATGTATGCTTTGTTTTGGATCTATGGAGTCTATGCGCAAGCGCAGTAGCCTGTTTGCTATGTCGCGTCCAGGACAGAATAAGAAAATACAGCTCTGATTAGGACTAAATGATTTGAACGCATGGTCAGGTTGGGTTATTTACTCGTAAATTCGTCGCTCCGATTTAACCGACTTGGCGTCATAAACATGGCGGCCCTTTGTCGTGCCCATTGAATATGAATTTATTCTGGAAATAACAATCTCCATTCTCAGGATTTCTTACATTTCAGTGTTCCCAAAGCCCGAACGGAACTTAGAGGGGAAAAAAAGACTTTTAGGTATTTTGCCCCTCATTCTTGGAACAATTGGTGACCCTAAATGAGTTTAAGAAGTTGGTGAAAACTATTGAATCCAGGCTGGGGTTCATGTTTTCTGTGATTTTGTTATTGTATTATGATTTTATGTGAAACTTTGTGTTACTGTTGTTCTTGGCCATGTCTCCCTTGTAAAAGAGATCTCTGATCTCAATGAGAGATACCTGGTAAAATAAAGGCTCAATTTAAAAAGAATCGTGATAACGTATAATTATCTTGCGCACTCAAGTTGTTACTCTGCATTGCATCACAATGCAGGCCACATATCAAATGACTGTATGGATTGTACTTCTTGACACCTGTAATATCAAAATATGTAGAATAGAGAGTGTACAAGCCCTCGATGTTGTTCTCTTTATCAATTCCAACTTTATCTTTCATGGTACAAAGCAACTATTGCGTGACTGTTCAATTTGCCTTTGCAGCAGGAACCCAACGTCATAGGCATCATCACCTTCCTTAAGTATTGTTCTCGGCAGCCATAATGCGTCAGCATGCCTTATTGTAATGCAACTTGGTTGGCTTCTTCACAATGACACCCGACCAACCTGAACAAGTTTGATGAAAACACGCAGTGCGCTCTAATGCGAACACTGTGAACACCTCAGAAAACATGAACGAATACGGATCAAACTAAGTTTTCTACTATATCCGTCACCCAAATTGAACTGTGTAGAATTACATTTAAATCTGAGCTGAGATCTGCACGTTTCCGGTAAACTGTAAATGAGTGCAAGTTACCTTAATTATCTTGTGCACACATGGTAATTATCTTAATAATAACTTGTGCTCAAAAGATCACATGATAGCTAGTGCACACAAGATAATTAATCCATAACCTTTGCTCAAGAGATCACACGGTAATAACTTGTGCTTACAAGATAAAACAATTTCTCTTATGGGACCTTAGGAGCACCATACATTTTAACAAGTTATTTACTGTTGTATGTCATATGTTTTCATTCCTGATATTAGTATATATTAGTGAAGTTTCCGGCATTATAGTTTTTGTAAGAAGTCTGTAATGTATATAAGCCCACTAGTCTACTCGAGCTTTATTGATATGAACGCGGCTATTCCAATCATCAGGGCATCCGTATTGTTTACCGTGTTCATCATGGGAATGCACGTTTTTCAGAGGTCGGCCATGAACGCAGCATCAGTAAAATGCTCAATGCGGTTGTATAGATGGGTCCAAAACCATAGTTGGCATACAATGAAGAATTAAAATAGACCTGATAACATACCAAACTAAATGTGGGGTGAAACATGTTTTCTTACTCACTGTTTAATGACTGGACGCTGGCTCTTTATAGAATTGCTTCAAAGATCAAGACCCGAAGTGTCAAAATGGGTCTGAGACAGAGGACGAACCTTTGCTCCGAGAAAACCCCAGACGGTTTGTAATTTTCCCCATCCAGTACCCTGACATCTGGAGGATGTACAAGCAGTCACAGGCCTCTTTCTGGACAGTGGAGGAGGTGGGTATCAGTTTGACTAAACAGTTCACCAGCAAAAAGGGGAAAAAAACTTAAAAGATGTACACAATATAAAATGATGTTTAATTAATTAAATGCATTTTGTCAAGAGCATAAGTGTCTGGCTATTCAAGGTAAATTGAATTCTACTGAAGTAACAAAACGTTTGAAAACTATTGATTCCCACAAAGACAAAGGAAATGCTGTCGTCTGTGAAAAAACCTGAACAGTCCATGGGACGTATGGGTTTGTTTGTTGTTTTTCAGGTTGATCTATCCAAGGACTTGGTGCACTGGGACGGCTTGAAACCTGGGGAGAAACACTTCATCTCCCATGTCTTGGCCTTCTTTGCTGCAAGTGATGGTATCGTCAACGAGAACCTGGTGAGAGGGGCCAGACGAATGTTATGTAGTTTGTATTCCTCTAAAGAGATGGAACATCATCATCATTAAGCATTCATAAGCTTCAGTTTCAACCCTGTGGTGGGTGTATTATTTGTGTTTGTCTTGTCTAACAGGTGGAAAGGTTCTGCCAGGAGGTGCAGGTCCCTGAAGCGCGCTCCTTCTACAGCTTCCAGATCCTTATAGAGACTGTTCATTCAGAGATGTACAGCATGCTAATCAACACTTACATCAGGGACCTGAACGAGAGGTTAGTTAGTGGTTTCTTCTGGTCAAGCACTCGCCTCTATAAATGTATCACACTTGATGAGCACAGTTTTCTGTAGTGCATGAAAGTAACATGAAATCTAATGTCAGTGTAGTTTGTGATATCAAATTGTTTGATGTTAAAGGTCAAAACATTTTTGGAAAAACAAAAGTATAAAATCAAGTCTAATGCATCAAAATATGTTGCTTTCAATTAGAATAAAAAATTGCTATAGATTGTGACGGTTAGATGGTAAAGATTATGCGTCTCAGCCTCAGTGCCTTAGGTGTATAACCATAGAAAGATAAAGTCTCCCTTTGTATGCAATCATCTGAAGATTCAAAATAAACTGTAAAATGTCTTGCACCTGTTCACAGTGAAGTTTAAACCACTTTGTGGTCATCTCTGTTACATTCCCAGCTGTGATGTACCTACAAATTAGAAAGACACCCACTTCCGGGATTCTGCATCAACCTGATATTCAAGAAATGCTTTCAAACTCCTTATTCATTGACTCACAACATACTGTATTTTTCCTGCATTCATTTCACTCTGTGCAACCATCTTAATTTAGATTTGTTGAGACATGTTTTAAATGTCGTTTCCTCACAAAAAAACAGATCATTTCACCGTTGGGTCTCATGAAAATGTGCAAGGGAGAAGATACTTCTCATAGGTGTTGCATTTGTTATGATGAGGCTGTAATTTAAGTTATTTCTTATTACCTACAGTATTTGTTTCAGGGACTGCTTATTTAATGCCATTCACACCATGCCCTGTGTGAGAAGAAAAGCAGACTGGGCCCTCAAGTGGATAAGTGACAACAAATCCTCCTTTGGTAAGGAAGACACAACATTAAATATATAGTAAATCACATTATAATGAGAGACTCTTAACCTAGAGGAGCTTTCCATTTTTTGTGATGTGAAGGGAATCTAGTGAGCCGAGGCAAAGACTTCTCAGGAGACGGATGATGTCTCAAGCAGAAGTATTTATTGCATGAAATCATACAATAGAATTATTACAGGTCGTGTTATGGTACATCAGCCTTAAATACAACAACATTTATAAAGAAATGGCATGCCCTCATGTAATATTATCAATGAACTAATACAAAATTAAACCTCAATGACCCAGAAATATGAGACTTACTTAATAATAACTTTATTTCCAGAGCACCTTTCAATCTTCTTTAGTTGATATGATTAAAATCACGCAAACTACAAAGTGAAATAGCACTAATAGCACTTTACTGAAAATTAAAGAACCTACATTGTTTCCTTGTTTGTTTTGTTTTCTTCACATCGATTTTGGTCAAAAACCTGAAAAGAAAGCATTCAGTATTTATAACCTAAGAAGACACACAATTGTATTCGGAGTTAAAATTCGGAGAATTTTATATTGGCCCGGAGATGGATCACCATCTCCGGGCCAATATGCAGTAAAAGATACTGTGACAAACAGCCAGTCACTTCTTCTACTTACAAAGGTTCAATCATATTACAATCATCTCTCTGCAATAATACAGGGTAACAAATACAAATGTAATAAACTGTAAAAAAAAGGAGTAATAAAAGTAAAGTAAACAAACAATATTAGTGAATTTACATGAGAAGATAAGTGAAAAGATAACTAAGACATAAAATATCAGTGTAAAAAAAAAACAACAACCCAAGAACGACACCAGCTTTTGTCGTGTACAGCAGAGTACAACAAATCTTCAAAGTTGGTTTCTCCTCCAGAAGCAGGCCAGCCCTGTCAGAGTAAATACAGAGGAGCCAGGCTGTGTGTCATATTACCATCTGAATGACTGAATCAGTCTAATGATGAAAAAATTCTATTACAGTTTGTTTGAAACTTTGCCCTCAGGGGAGCGACTCGTGGCTTTTGCAGCAGTGGAGGGCATCTTCTTCTCCGGCTCATTCGCTTCCATCTATTGGCTGAAGAAGAGGGGACTAATGCCTGGCCTTACCTTCTCCAACGAGCTGATTAGCAGGGATGAGGTGAAATAAATTCACAAAAGAAGACACGTAGTTTAATCTGTCCAAACTACCTTATATTTTGTTTTTCATTGCTCTTGCATAGAACTGTTAGCCACTTGTTTGTCCGTGGAAGCTTTTCCTGCTATTCCAGCCCATTTAACTGAGGTTTACTGTTTGTATTGCCACTCTTCTCATGGTGACTGCTGGCTTGTTCACCTCTTACATCCACACTTGGCTATTTAACATTCTTATTCATTCTGTTTGGATAAGAAATACTGTCATAGTATCTACTAACTATTCTGACATGTAGATGATGTGTTTCTCAGGGCCTGCACTGTAACTTTGCCTGCCTGCTGTACAGCTACCTGGTGAAGAAGCCATCAGAGGACCGGGTGAAGGACATCATCACCAAAGCTGTTTGCATTGAGCAGGTCGGCAAGTGTTGGAGGAAACATGCTCAACCCAAACTTCTTATAAATGATTGTTATATACAATATACAGTCAGCTCCATAAGTATTTGGACAATGACACTTTTTTACTTCTGTACTGCACCACAAGGGATTACAAATAAAGCAATAATTACATGCTTTCAGTGCAGACGTTCAGTTTTAATCTAAGGGTATTGATAGCGCGATCAGGTGAACCGTACAGAAATTACAGCCTTTTTTATACATAGACCCCTCATTTCATGTTATCTAAAGTAATTAGACAAATTAATACAATATAGAATAAGGTAATCATATTTAACACATGTAACACTTGTAAATAATTTGTAATCCATGACTGCCTGGAGTGCTGAACCTGTAGACATCACCAAATGCTGGGTCTGTCAGGCCTCTATTGCATCTGTCTTCAGGTCCTGCTTGTTTCAGGAGCTTCAGCAGGTGAAATGACTGATCCATTGGATTGAAGTCATCCATTGGATCCTGCTGCATTTTTCAGCAGTCATGTCATCAATAAATACGGGGAAACCAGAGTTATACTGGTAGCCGTAGACGTCCATTGCCTCCACCAGACGTGTTGGTAATGGATAATGGGCTGCTTCCATTCCAACACTGTGGTAGTGGTTTATCTTTTTATCAGTCCATAAGATCATGTTCCAGAGCTCTACAGGTTTTTGAGGTAATTCTTGGTAAATTACAAACTGGCTTTTCAGTCCTTCGGTTTTCTAAGTGTTTTGCATTTTGTTGCATTAGTTAATTTAGTAAGCCTACCGTGTCTGCTCTTTCTCTTCATGTATGACCATTACCTTTCTTATTTTGGCCCTGTATCCCACCACAATGGCTTTGACATGAAAAAGTTAGTATTTGATTTCATTTTTCAGCTTTAATTTGAAGGTATTTACATCCAAATTGGAAGAACAGTATAGATATTCTACATATTTGTGGTTCAGCCATTTTAAGGACCAAAAAGTAAATGGACAACTGGCTTTTCAGCTGTTTCTAGGACAAGTATGTGTTATTACATTGTTTGTTAATGCACAAATCAGCTGATGAAAAGCTTAAGAGTTGATTCTAACTGTGGCAGTTTAATTTAGAGTCTGTTGCTGGTATCATGTAAGAAGAGGATCAAAGAGATGAAAATGTCAGCTAAGGAGGCCATCATTCAGCTTAGAAGTTGAAAATACAGTATACTGTATAATAAGCATTATACTTTTGGAGATGACTGTATGCCTGCTTGTTTTTTAGTGTTTGTCTACCTTGACTAGCAGTTTAATAAATCAATATTAGCTTGACATATCACTTTCCCTTTTTTTTACTAATTTTAAATATCTAAATATTGACAGAGAATACCAAGTCTGTGCAAATATAACTTATTATGCGTGTTTGGTGTCACAGGAGTTTTTGACAGAGGCCTTGCCGGTGGACCTGATTGGAATGAACTGTGGTCTTATGAAGCAGTACATTGAGTTTGTCGCCGACCGGCTTCTTGCTGACCTCGGATTGATGAAGGTAATTCATATAAATCGATGGAATGATGTAAGATATAATGAAAGCCACATGGTCATTACTCATTCAATCCCTTTATACTGTGGTAGCTGCTGTGTTAAAGCAGAATGTACCTGAAATGTCACTATAAATCATAGTCCTTTTCAGATAATATAAAAGCATATGATTATACATTAGTTAACTACAGAAATGTAATTCAGTAACATCAAAATGTGTTCATAAATGATTCCTTTTTTCCCTGTCCTTTAATCCAAGGTATACAATGCTGAAAATCCTTTTGACTTCATGGAGTCCATTTCACTAGAGGGGAAAACAAACTTCTTTGAGAAACGAGTAGCAGAGTATCAAAGATTTGGAGTAATGTCCAACACAATGGACTGTAAATTCACTCTGGATGCAGATTTCTGAAAGTGAAATGATGTTGTCACATTTTACCTATTTATTTTGTTCCTTAGCATTTGTTGACCATAAAATCTTGTTACAACACAACCACAAAATTACAAAGGACAAACTGTCAGGTTAAAGATATGCATTTACACAGATATATGCAATTTATTGGTGAAAGGGAGAATTGCACTTTGACTTTATTAGCAACTAGTAGCAGCAGCTAGTGGAAAACGTGGAGAAATGGGCTTTTCATGGACCTCATGGCTGTTTTTGACCATATGGGACTACAAGACAGGTGTAATCATTAGGAATGAAGGGAAGTAATCTGTACTTCATTGGAAAAGTAAAGAGATTTATATGTAGAATATACTTGATTCAGTGTACAGTTTAGCAGTTTTGACTGCTGGCTGGTAAGATTGTCATTTCTATGTTCAATAAAATGTTTTAAAAAACAAATGTGTATATAATTTCATTTATTCTGATCTATAAATCATAAAGCCACCAGAGGGCAAACTTCAGTAGGTTTATTTTTCAGATATGAACTAGTTATAAACATGGTTTGAATACATGATTTAGGTATAGATAAACCCCTAAAACTAGCTAATATGGCTGATTTAAAAACTGTCAGTATAAAGCAGTATTTATACATGGCTAATTGGTTTTATACTGATATTTCTTTTCAGTAGTTTTTTTCAGACTAGATTAGCCACGCCTTCTTTAGCATACGGATGCCGGTGGGCAATGATGCTAACAGTTAGCTTGGTCTCGCGATTTGGAAACATGGCTGGGGACTTACAGGGTTTTGCGCTGGAAAAAGCCGAGCTACTTTCCAGCCGTTTGAAGGAGGTCCTGTCAACGGGACAAGGATATGTTCGGGCTCAGTTCGGAGTGGATTTGGGTCTGAAGCCCGAGTTGTACCCGACGTGGGTTATCCTGTCTACGACTGCCGTGGGTCTGCTGCTGCTCCTCAGTCTGTCATGGGCCGCTGTCTGTGGCGGTCTACTCCTTGGGAAAAAGCGGGGATCCACAGTCACCCAGAACAGCTGTGAGCCTGACAAGGCCAATTCAGCTAACGTTTCCAAACCAGAAGAACAGAAGAAAAGGAACAAAAAGAAAACATTTGAAAAGGTACCACTGACAATATTAATGAGCTCTTGAATCACTGTGGGTCAATCAAAACATGTGCGTCTATTCATTGACGTGTCTACGACCAATTAATGGTAAACGACAAAAAAAGTGTATGCATTTGCTAGTGCTAGGCTAATTTCCGCATTTATCGCCATTATTATTTGATTTGTAACTCAATTTAGCTATCTCACTCACCCTGAAATAACTAGGTAAGCTGACGCTAGCGCTTGCGGCACAACGTGTTTGTTTATAAACACAACAGATTAAGATATCAAGGGACCGTGTTCACCATTTACAAAATGACAAAATTAATCCAGATCTTGTTTACGAAATGATGCTCAGTAGCTGTGTGTAAAGACAGACGTCAAGCCACCAATGGTTGTCAACACGGTTGCTAACATAATGCTAGCGTTGGCTAGTGAAACTGAAGGCAGACTGCTGGCCTTCACTTCGGATCAATAGATGTGTATGACGTTACAACACACTGTTTTTCACACATCTGCGAACAAGGGTTTCTGCCAAAAAAGTAATTATTCAGTCACTGATGTTTATCTCAGAAACTTAAGTCAGATCCTGTTTATAGTAGTTTAATGGTTAATTTGAATTATTGCAAGGACTCATGTTGAAAATGAAAGTTGTTTGCAATACGAGTGGATCAACAGTATACAAATTAAGCACCAGCCAAATAGTGACTATCCTTTGAGTGGTTGGTATTTGTGCTGGTTTACTAAAGAATCACACCCATATTATGCTTTTTATATGATGTCTTTTATCCCCAGAAAACTCAGTCTAATGGACAACCAGTGGCTGTTGCTCGGGAGGAAGTTGAAGTGACTGAGGCCATTTCCACACTAGCCCCACACATCAAAACTGAGAAGGTTTGTTCGAGCAGCTGTTGCTAAAATTACGGGAGCCTGAAACAGTTTGTCATAGTAGATGGACAGGGCAGCCACAAGATTTGTTTATTTTCCTCAGTTTTGTGAGAGTTTTGTGAGAGTTTTGTTATTGGGGGAATATTCCTGAAACTCCGCTGTTACCCATTGCCTGTTTGCCATCTTTTTTTGGAACCCCATACTTTACTTCAACTTTTCACTTTATACACAGGTGAATGAAGTACAGGCCCCAGTGCAGGTCAGAAAGAGCAAGAAGAAAACCAAGACAGATGTGAAACCAGTCCAACATTTGTCTACAAATGATGTGAAGGAAACTGATGACGGTAAGACTCTACCCATGTTAAAGGAGATTTCACAATAACTTCTCATGACTCTTGAGTTTTATACCCTACAAGTTTTCAGTATTTATACCCTTCTTCACCTCTCCAGTCTGTGTTTAGTGTCACTTACTACACTTACCATTTCTGTGGAAACCCCCCCTGGTCAAATAATCGACAATCAAAAATACTTTTTTATCATTGCCTTTCACAGATCAAGTGACGCAATCATTCAATGTTGTTTCTTTGTGTCAACCAGGTACATGGGAGACCAAGGTCAGTAACAGAGAGAAGAAGCAGCAGCGCCGGAAGGACAAGGGCTCTGAGGACTCTGGCAGTCCCGGAGGATTGGAGGCTCCAAAGACCAATGCGGAGGCACCTGTAGCCACAGCACCTACCAGCACCAAGAAGAACCGAGGAAACCATGGTATTCATCTAGCAAATGTTAGAATGGGGGGGATTTAGTGTGACACTCAAAACCAGAGTCTTAGGCTTTTGGCAGGGTTCACTCATGCAATTATCTGCTACTGAAGCCTTTTTTTCACACATTTCAGAGTCCCTGCATTCAAGATCCACTGGAAAGGGGGATGCTGCCAGTGGAGCTGGTAAAGACAAAGCTAAATCATTATTTTGTGTGAATGGGGAAAATTGTTTTATGGCTCGCTTTTCTTTATTTTTTTCTTTATTTTCCCATGTAAAGCTTTCTCTAATGCAGGATATATGAATATAATTTGGGTCCTAACACAAAAAAAGAGCTTTTGCTTGACTGAAATTTGTCACTAGTTGACGGAATTGCCAGTTTGACTTCCTGTCTTCCTACAATGTGTGTCACTTAAGTGTCCTCAAGCTGGAGAGAGGAGCCATCAGTCAATGGTGGAGGTTGGACCAACATTTCTATGAAGATACCAGGACAGATGGGGGTGACAGAGGGTCCCAAATGGAGCAGCATCCAGACGGCTACACATTACAGGGCCCAATCTAAGCATCAATCCTGGGCCCAAGAGACACAGGGTACCGCCTCGACCTGTACAGACCCCTTTACTGCTCAAATATGAATATTTATAGTGAAGTATGCCACAGCAGAATCTACAACACAGACTGTGACTGGTTAGTTCTTTCAAATAATTAGGCTGTCCTTAAGTTGCTGTTTAGCTCAGTCGGTAGAGCATAACACCCCATGTGTGAAGGCTAAGTCCTCCAGCGATGGCCACAGGTCCAGTTCTACCAATGGCCCTTTGCCACATGTCTTCCCCCTGCTTTCTCCCATGTTTCCCGTCATCTCCTCAGCTGTCCTATCAATAGACGCCAAAAAGCCAGAAAAAATAACTAAAAAATAGTTTGGCTATCATAAATGCAGGGTAAAATAACAGAATAATGCAAATTTGACAGCAAAAATTTAAAAAAAGACATTTACATTATAGTTCGGTTTAATTTCACTGAGCAAACTCTGTATTCAATATTGCCATCTGCTGGACAAAACTTGTATTGTGAGAAAAATTAAATGGCAGGAATGACATTATAAGAACTTAAGCTAATATGTGTTAATTGCGGTTAACAGGTGGTGAAATCATTGAAAGTTTGAATCATCCGGCAAAGCACAAAATGACAGTGAGCCATTATTTGCTGGCTAATTTCCCCTTATCATCATTGTGGATCTCAGGCGAACACAGTGCAGCTGTAAAATAGTAGTAGTAATCTGTGATAAAATATGATTAATGCTTTGTATGTACAGTTTCATTAAATCACTTTTAAGACCATGTTAAGTGTTTGCACACTGTAAGTGAATGATCGGGAGCACACAATTCTAGGAACGATCGAAAGTAGTCCTTGATATCTCTATCAGCACTGATTGTTGAAATCAGTAAAACTAGTATGATGCTGCCAAATCTGAGCTCCACAGTGTTGTTGCCAGGACACCATTCTAACCATCAAGTCTGCGTTTTTGTGTGCTCTCACCAGCATCATGGAGTGGAATTGATGGCCATATAAAGACTGACCTCAACCCTGTGTCCTTCTCCATGCTGGGACGAAACGCCACGGGTTTGTATTGTGATTAACTGCCAGCTTTATCACCGAGTCATAACAAAAATACTGTGTAATAATGAGTAAGCTACAGAATGTCAGATCTACTTTTTTTTTCCACTTTACTTCAACAGCTTCCAGTAGTTTAAGTCACTAATTATGATTTACCAAATTTGCTAAAGAGTATTTACTTACTCTGGCGCTCTCTCAATCATCCTCCGTCTCTCTTAGACCCTGTATCACATTCAATGGAGCTGCAGTGGAACCAACCGGATGCTGATGATGAATGGTCTGGTTTCAGTAAGTACTTCACCAACCCTTTCCACATAAGACACCCTTCTAAATAACTGTGGATCATTAAAGAAAACATTTCTAATCTGGCAATGATTTTCTGAGATATGTGACACGTGCATGTACTTTTCAATTTGCAATTGCTATACTGTTGATGTGGATTTTTTTTTAAAGATGGGATTGCAGCAGTGAACCCCAGCGCAGACTGGAATGCACCAGCAGAGCATTGGGGAAACTACGAAGATGTTGTTATGACACTAGGGCCGCCACAAAAGGAACAGCCTGTCCCCAACAAGGTTACTATCCACATGGTTTATTATTTCTGATCCTAAATTATCCCTACGCAAGGCCAAAACGTATCGCTGAGAAAAGAAACACAAAAGTCAAGATTTGAAAACTTGCCAAAATAGAAACATTTGCGACATTGCCTGTGGTAGTCCCTCCTGGTTGCTTTCTGCCATGGACATCACTGCAACCAGAAATCAGTGTTCCTCACCTTCAGATAACCTGAATGACTGTTTTTGTTATTGCAGGTACCAGAGGTTGAGAAGGACACTGAAGATCCCTCTGATGGAGCAGCCAAATCCAAGAAGAAGAGGAAGAAGAAGAAGAAAACAGAAGGGGAAGTTGCATCTGAGGCTCAGGCAAGGAAAAAAAACATCAAACTAACTGATTAATATCTGGCTCAGAAGTATAAAAACAGATCTGTACATATTCACATCAGTGTTTCCATGTTTTGGTAGTATCAGTTCATTTGTTTGATTGTAGACGGCGAGCGCAGAACCCCAAGAGCTTCCTGTGCTGACCTCCAAAAAGCAGAATCCCAGCATATCTTCCTCTCAGAGTATGTTTCAACAGTTCCGTCTGAATTTGTATTCATGCTCAGTGAGGAAAAAGTTAGTTCAAGCAGTGCAGTAGTAGTACTCACAACTGTTCATTCAGTCTCAGTATATTTCCATAATGTTGTATTATATGTGTAAAACAGCGACGGCTCCAAACACATCTTTCTCATTGTCCCTTTTCCTTTTTAATCTACTTGCAGAAAAGTCTGAGCAGATTGTGGAGCCTCTGAAGCCCTCCCAGAAGAAAAAGGTCCGAAGGGACACATGAAGTCACATCACGGGTCCATGCAAAGCATATGCAAATGATTGTTAAATGTGTCACATGCAATAATTACCAGGTACAGGTGTTTCTTTCTGAGATACGTCAACAGTTTATCAGTTACCAAAACAAAAAGAAAACAAGCAGTGGATATCACCTGCTTGTCTAAATATAGCGATGAAATGCAGTCCTGTGGACTGCAATCTCAAAACTAATTTGCACTATTTTGCTACACTGCAGCCAGAGTGGAGTTTCAGGGCAGGTGGATTTGCAGTGGAGGTACATGTTTGTGTAATTATTTTTGTTTTAATGACATCAAATTTATTTTTTTTTCCTTCCAGGCACTATATGTTTATAATTGTTGACCCAAAAATACAAGACGGGTTTTAATTTTATTATTTGCTGTATGAAAATTTACGTTAAAGAAGTCAAAAGAATATTTGCTCCATAGAATATTGCACTTTGTTCTGTTGGCCTTGCTGCTGGCCCTATATCAGTTACTGAAATGTGTGGGAGCAAAGCTGCATGTGAGGGCTGGTCTCAGATCAGGATAGTTTCATATATTTTACATCATCACTGTAGCACACTCAGATGCCCATATGTACAATGAAAGAGTTCATGGTTGCTGTAATCATCCCAACTCTCCATACTGACCATGAAGTGATATCCTTATAGAGCAACTGCTCTGATGAGCTGATGGTATTTGGATTTTGTAGCCAAATAGATGTTTTCCAGTATTTGGGTGTTTTTTGTACAAAATACCCTCATTGTTTTTTTTCCGCCACACAATGTTTTCTTTCTCAGATGTGACGGATACGTCCTGACAGCTATGTATAGGTTTGTTTCCCAGACACTTAACTTAAATGTGATTGCCAGGACAAATGGACCCGCCTGATTTGGCTATTTTCAGACTGCTGAAGCTTCGTAGTTTTAGCAGGACTCTGGCAGTCTCTATTAAGGTATCACTGCATGTCCAGAATGGACAGCAAACCTAGACTTGTGTGAGATAGGTTGACCACTTTTAAAGTGATGTTTCTCAAAAATCTGTCCAGCCGTGTTTAGGTTGAATTCCATGTCAGTTACAGTCACAGCAGAAAAAAAAGGATCTTTGGCCATAGAAGTTTCTCTACAAACACTCCTGCAGTATAATCCACCTCTTCACCGTCCATCCCTGCGATAGTTTGTTCCAAACAATTGTTCAGTCAAAATGTCATTTAAATATGCTGCTTCCTGAGCTTCAGCGCTGTGGGGAGAGGCATTGCAAGACACTCAAGCGGTGCATTAAATCAGATTTAGTTTGAACCTAGATGACCGTTTGCAACATTATTTTGAAGAGGATGCAAAATTTTAAATTTGGACATTGTAAACTGATAGTGAATTCAACCTGGGGACTGTTTATTTAGAGAACATACTAGCTGGTAGGAACCACAAGGAGGCACTGTGATTTGGAGGAGAGGAGTAGTGGGATTATTACATAAAGCAGGAGCACCATTAACTGTTGTCCCACTACTTCAGCCATTCTGAGTGTGTCTGTCTTCATCTGAGTAGACTGTGCGTTGATTTCCCTAGACTTGATTGTCCCTTCTGCACTCTGTGATTTAGTTTTTAATATTTTCTTCCGGTTCTTGTGCTAGAAAAAGCCATACCATATGTACAGACCGTAAGGGCTTTTTCCCGTTCTGTGATTGCACTGTCCAAAAAGGCTGTATTTACTTCTTTTTGATGGTAATGAATTGTTTTTTACTATGTTTTTGCAGAATGTGAAATGTGTAACTATTTTTTTGTTTGTTCCTGACTTCCAGGATGTATAATTGGGGAATTCGTTTTATGACAAATTGAGAAAGAAGACATGCTTAGACATATGATACAGATTTATACATATATAAATGGAATTTAATTCCATTGCCTTAATTTGTAGGTGTTTAGAAAGTGCATCCTTTTTATGGTTTGCATTCACTTGATTGATTGATGTCATAAACTAAATTGATCTTGCATGACTTTGATAATAGTACTTGTGTACATGAATTTAAAAGAAAATTCTCTCTTTAACTGTTAGTACTTGGTCCTGAAGTACCACCAGTGTGTATACTGTAATAGTATTTCTAAAGAAAACAAGTTACGGCTTCTTTGTGGGCATGCAATTAAGCAGACATTACCAGGAGTCTGTGGTTAGTGGGCCAAGAGCCTTAGTGCTTCGAGGTGTTGATCAGCTGGTGTTTGTAGAACTGATAGAGCAAAATCCTAGGTTGGCTTCATGCACCCTTTTTTTGGTTTCCTTTTTACTATTGATTAAGATGCATTCAATCAATGTATTTATAGACTTAAGAAATGGTTATGTGAAGGATTTTGTTTAATGAAGAGATACAATTTAAGTTTGTATGTTTGTTTGGTTAAAAATGTGAAATAAATGACAATTTGCTTGAAATTTTGATTGTCATAGAAATGCATTTTATGTTTAAGGCATTTGAAATTGTTTTTTTAATTATTATTATTATGACTTATTGAAATTATGGTCTGCAAAATTGTTGTTTTTTCAAGGGTCATTCTATGTCTAGAAAACCAGGAAAGATGTAACCATATCCAGAGTTATTTTTGGATTTTTCCTTTCAAGTTCAGGATTTCTATGGGTTGTAGAGTTTTTTTAAATGTTGCTTAGTGGAAAAAAGGATGAAAAGAACTGTATGCAATATTTAAAGATGAAACTGAATAGAATGGAAACTGTGCTCACAGATACTGTGATGCTACTTAAAGACCATAAATAACAGTAACATGCTCCCCTCTGACTAAATAAATAATCAATTCAATAATAAATGACAAAATATTTAAGTAAATTAATTACTATGTACATTTCTGTTTGGCTAAGGAATTAATGAAGTAACCAAGTAAAATGGTAACTAAATCAATATCCAGGTAAATTGCAAAGTAAGTAAATACAACTGCAACTATAAACAGATTACTGCTGATTTTGCCATTTTAATTACGTTTTCATGCCAAAATAAGCTCAAAGTATGAATTAGAGGGATATTCTTTTAGTAGAATTCTGCACAATCTCCACTGACATCATTTTTCATGTTTTTCTGTTAAACTAATCTCAAATCTGTGATTAATACAATACGGACTCACTATATTCCATGGTGCACAACTGTGCCAAGAGCCAGGCTTATGATAGGCCCTGGTTGCAATAACCTGTCTGACACCAAACTACTGCCCCAGTAAATATGGCGAAGCAGTCGCATGGCACACTTACAGTGCCTGACCTCCTTCATCTCATCAGTCTCTCCAGTCTTTATCTCTCAGTTCTATTAGGATTTACCAGCTTTTAATCTGTCACAGTCTCTGGTACACTATCTATTCACCTTCACTTCAGAGGGATATCATGTTTTTGTTTTTTTTGTTTTTTTCCATTCTTTCCTGCCAGAGGATTGCTTGAAATTGCATGAAAGGCAGAGATATTAACAGTCAAGGTCAGTCTCTAATGCATTGTACTGCTGATGCTCAAAGCATTGCTATGGAAATCACTCATTAATGATGGTCATGTCTGTAGTGCAGACACATAGTGCTATCCTGAAACACGTCAGTAGAGTGTGGCAACATTACGCAACCAAAATAACAAATGAATTCACCCAAACACTGGATTTGGGTTTGAACTGTTCTGCAGCAATTCTGAGAAAAAACGATTAGAAGGCTCTGTGTTTCCGCTCATTGTGTCAGAGCTCTCTGTGCACATACATGAATGCTTATGTTTGGTAAATCAAACACCCTCTTTATAGGAGTATCTATCTTTAGGCTGGGAAAATGGACCATCACTGAGATTTTCCCATTAAAATTGGACTTCAGCGTTCAAAGAGGTAGCAGCCTGGTCAGTATTAAGTCACAGGGTAGGAAAATCCCCTAATGTGACGATGATGCAGTCCACCCACCAGAGCTTAGAGCTGTAGTCATTGGCCCATCTGTCAGGCTTGATCCAGAATGTTTGCACACACAGAGGGACAAACTGACATCAAATGAAGACTTGTGTCATGTTCTAACATTGCAAAAAAACACATTAATCTGGAGCACGGCCAGAATAAGCTGTGGAGCCCTGGAGCAAACATGAGCTACTGCGCCTCTATTAAACCCTCATTCCTTCTCCTCTCCAAGCACTGGGTACAGTATTCCCATGCCAGAACAATAAATGGACAGGACACATCCACCATATTGTTTCCTGTATTGTGAGACTGAAAAAACTCGGATCAATCTGTTCAACTAGGAAGCGCTGATCAAATTTGAAACATAATCCTTTTTGTTGCCTATTTCTCACCTCAAGTATTTTCAGAAGTTTTAGTGCTCTGTGTAGCTATAATACAAAGTTGTTTGTAACCAACCAGTCCTCATGCTGTTTCCTGTTTGGAAATGGACAAGCCAAAACCGAGCACCAGAGATATTCCAATAGTAGCACTGCCCAAGCACTTTTTATTGGTTCAGTGTGATGCACCGCATCCTGGTTGTTGCAGATTTTTTTTAACATTTTGAGCAAAAGGGAATGCCATAGCCTTTTTTTCCTCTTTTTTCTCTCTGGTCACGCGGCATTAATTTCAGAAATATTTGCATCTTTCTGCAGAAAAGACAGTTTTATAAGAGGACAATCTTTCCATCAGTGAAACACTTTGATTTCGGTAGGATTTATGCATCATGTAAGCACAATGTTAGTGATTTAGAGCCCCTTTTCAAGTCTCAAGAACCAGTAAAAGCAGCACACGCTTGATGGCCCCCTTTCATGTTCACTGTCTAAGTGCTGTGTTTAAAAGTCGTATTTTCAGGGAATGTTCAGTGCTGCCAACATTCATGCTACATCTTTTTTGGCACTTGATACAAAGGGAAAACTGTTGTGGCTGTCATTTTTCATGACTTATGTACAAGAAAACTCTGTCTGATAAAACACATTTACTTAGATTTAAATAACTTTGGTTTGACTAATCTATATTATTTTTATTTTAATGTTTTTTGTCAGGCGTGACGGACTGGCAGCCCTCTTTATTTTAAAGTGTCAAGCCCACTACAAAATTCTTTCTAAATAGTGCAATTCAAAGCATCTGGTGGAAATTCCTTTGTCATATAGCAAGATACATGTCATAGAAAAGGAAAACAGTCAGTTCTTTACAATATCGTGTATCCTAGTTTACTCCTAGCCCTCAAAATGTCTGTGCATGGCCCTTCTGGGTTATCAAGTTCTTGACACCCAGGTTGGGAACCACTGCTCTGGTCAAGGATTCTCCCACAAATGATTAAAAAAAAACATACATTTTTCCTCATAGACTTTAGATGTGAGCTGTATGGAGCGACTCTATTTAAATTTCTCCCAAAATATAAGTGCCACTAAAGAAAGGATTTTTAATGCTGTTAGAGTGACTTTGACTGGTAAACTCATGGGGCTCAGTGAGATTTCCTCTGGGATGATTATAATGAACCTTTTTGCATCCATCCCTCGGACCGTGGTCAGAATCCTGCCCTGATCACGTGACTCCGGGATGAGCCAGGCGGATTAACAGAAGTCCACTTGCGGAAACAGTCGGACATCATTTCAAACATAAGCTGGGTGTCCTAGCAAGAGGGACGCCAACTATAAACTGACGTTTGAGGGCATAGTCTTCTTAAATAATTCATTTACGCCAGCATTCATGAAATAGCTTGAAATTCACACCAGGATAAACAATGATTTCGCCGTGGGACCGGTGGTACTCGACGAGCTGCTGCCTTTGCTGCCATGTTCGGACGGGCACCATTATCCTGGGAATATGGTATATGGTAAGTCAAATTTTCCATTCAGTGTCAAGCTCAAATATCTGTAAATATGGCTAAATATTCGGTGATAAACATCCAAGTGCCACAAAGTTTTTACAGCAGTAGCTAAGTTAGCTAGCTACCACTGTTAATCATTTATTTTTCGGCACTCATTTTTTGATTTGCCATTTTGGTCATGTCCTCAGTTTTTAGATTTAAGGTAATCCTAAACATTTAAACTATACTTATAGTTTTGGGTAATTAAGCGCCATAATTTAAATTTAAGGCTTCCATTTTTCGCTATACAGACAGGCCACATTTTAATTAAAAATAAGCCTAGCAAATAATTAAAAACATTAGCAGTTTGTAGCTGTTCATGGACATCCTTAGTAAGCTAACGTTAACGTCACATTTTATTACCGATTAAATATAGAGTTTGCTTCTGTTTTTACCCACAGGATAACCTAAAGTTCTTAACATAGTTCAATAAGCCTGAGAAATCCTTAGCCTATACTAAGAATTTTCCGTTCGACCTTACTACTCATCGTATATGTCGCCTAATGTAGCTAAGCTAGGAAAAGCAGCCAAATATTCTACACCTCTAATAGAAGTTTTACGTCACGTTAAGGTGAAAACAATGACGTCAGTAAGGTCATTTGTTTTCTGATTATGCTGATAGGGAGAGGTGCTGTTCTGGTCCTGTGCTGAATCTGTTTGAACTATTTAGATCATCAAGACATCTTTTTAGTCGCTTGGAGCATTTTTAGATGTGGATATTTGATGAATTCCTTCATATTATTATTTTATACATTTTTTTTATATTATGTTAATTAAAAGTCTTTGTATTTTGGACTGTTAGTTGGACAAAACAAGAAATTTGTATCTTAAATTCAAAAACATTATCTAATAAGTTCCTCACCTGTCGTTATTTTTTTCCATTTGAATTTCTGTCCAAGAAAAAAAACCTTGATCCATCTAATACATTTTATTCTGAGGGTTAACCTAAGATTTGAAAGATGGCACAGTAATATTTATATCTTTATCTTAATTTCCCCCACAGCTCATCAATGCGGTGGTCCTACTCATCTTGTTGTCGGCTCTCAATGACCCAGTTCAATACCGCTACCACCTTACCAGCTCTGAGCTGGGAACTGACATTGATGTCATGGACGATGCAAGTGAGTGCAACTCGTCCTCTCATTGTTACGTATCTGATCCAGCATGTATTGAAGAGCAAGTATAAGATGTATCTGTCTGAGTTGAGATCTCATGAACCACTTAAATGAGCTCACCTTGCTTTTCCCTTTAGTTCTCTCTCCTCACACACATACAGCTACATCCCTGGTCTCTGACTGCACTGACCAGCTTGACCCACCCCTCCTTTTTCATTTTCTCTCTCTCTGTCTGCTTTGTTGACTTTCTTCGTCAGCAGTATGTTTTATAAGATCCTAAAAAAAAACACAACATATTTTTGCTTTTTTTTCCCCCTTGCAATTCCATTTTCACAACAGCAGGTGAGCCCTGAGAGGAGGAGGCTTGTTGTTAATGGCTTAGATTATTGACATGATCTAAAACAACATGGTACTAAATGACATCTCACCAACCAGGCGCACTTACAAGCTTAAAACAATGGCCCAAATTTACTGGGAAAATTTCTCTCATTCTCTCTCTGTTTCTCTGCAGAGCATGTGTGATAATAAGTAGACAGGAGGACTAGAGTGAAGGGAGATTGTCCATCAGTTGACTGATTGCAGATGGCATTGTTATATTTGACACAAAACATTATTATAAATTGTAAGATGGGGCACCAAATATACTTTGGTGGCTGTTTACATACCTGTGTGTAACACATGATGTGTTTGTGACAGAGTTGGTGAGAGGGGGTCACACTGCTCCAAAAATAGAAGATTAATATGTGACAGATAGCCACAAATATGGGAAGCCATGTTGTATCTCCTAACTCTTTGAGTGCCAACATCATGTCCATAAAGCCCCATGTGTTTGAGCAGCTCTAAAATCCCATCTCCTTTCTGCCCGCCACTTCTTTTCCCAGAGTGCTGCTGTCAGCACAGACATAGCTGAGTAGGCTGGGCTCCATCGAGAACAAATCAGAGTGCATGTGTCTTTTCAGTGCTTCCCCTCCAGCTGCTATCATCATCACAGTCGCCCTCTGGAATACCCCAGACTCTGTCACTGGCTACTCTGATTAAACATGACTGCTTTAATTCTCCATTGGATTAGAACGGCCACCTTGACCGACTCCCCTTCATTGTTGCTCGTGCAGCAACAGTCCGGGAGACTGAATCGGTAGAAAAGGATTGAAACATCCGGATCTCATCTTTTGTAATAGGCAGCTGTCAATACTACGAATGTCACTGTGATCATATATGCAAAGAAATCATGAAATGAAACCTCAGGTGTGTGAATGACATATAGATGAGGGCAGACCTTTATATATGCTCATGGATTATTTATAATATATATGGTATGTTTGAACTTTTATATCTGTGCAATTGTGTGAGGATTAAGCCATTTTAAGGTTTCAAGGTTTCATCTGTTTTAACACAGTATCAGTACTGCATTACCCAAATGTAAGGGTATATTAGCAGTCAGAAGTTGCGTTTTTTTTTCCAGTTTAAATTTTATAAAATTTTAAATTCTAAAAGGGATGTATTGATCCCACTGTTCCAAAGCCAGTGCTCTTTCTGAATACCAAGTTCAATCACTTCCACTGCTGCACGTTGGATCCATTTTACCACACAGCACATATTCAGGTATGAATATGCTTTTCCACACTGGCACTCAGTCCCTCATCAGTTCGTTTTCACAATTGAAATGTCAGTATGAGAGGAGTATTAGGTTTAGCCAAATTTAGCTCTCTTGCACAACAATTACTCGCGAGCTACTGCTCATGTTTTGTCCAAAGCAGATTGGTTGCTAAAAATAGTGAGGTTACTTAAGGCGCTTTGTTTTTGTAAAAGTCCATGACCTCATTAGGAATTAGTACTAGTTTGATGTTTTAAGTGTGTGCCTTCCGCGTATATTTGTTTGTGGTTTTTAAACTAAAGGCGTGTAATTCCATCATTAAATACCCAAAGGTAAAAAACGTAGCACAAAACAAAACTTCACAACAAGTGGAAAAACTGTTCTTCGCTGTTGATCTCAGTTCTCTCTTCTCACGCTCTGCTCGTTTGTGTTTTCTTTCTGTAGACATATGCATAGCCACTGCAATATCCCTACTTATGATTCTCATATGTGGCATGGCAACATACGGTGCATATAAGGTAAATAACCAAATCATACAAATGCCAATAAATATGAGATACACACAAAGTATGAACTGGAGAAATGATCCGCATTTCTTCTCTCTTTGTTTCCTCTTCTGTTCTCAATTTCTCCCATACAGCAACATGCAGCTTGGATCATTCCATTCTTCTGCTACCAGATCTTTGACTTCGCCCTTAACACACTGGTAGCCATTAGCGTGGTTGTTTATCCCAACACGGTGCAAGACTACCTCCAGCAGCTGGTGAGAATTGCTCCAACCCAAACACCTTTACTTCTGTCATTTCAGGCTTCTTTTGGTTCTTGAAATATAGTCAAAGCGACGAAATTGAAAACCATGGAATATTTCACTGCATTTAAACTAAGTTTGTGATAACTTCTCAGTGAGAAGGCAAAGTCAGAATTCATCTTTTGAGGAGCACTGCTAAAGAAGAATCATTCAGTGAGAACAGGTCATCCAAGCATAATACAGGTCTTTATTATTAGGTGTCAATTTTAAATTCCATAGTTGTTTTGGACAGAAAGGTTAAGTTTTACCAGATGCTAATGTGTTAAAGGACATTCTTACTTTTTGTCTTATGTTTTCTCTCTGTTGATTTTTCCTTCTACCCCTCTCCATCCCCTCCAGCCAGGGACATTCCCTTACAAAGAGGACATCATGTCCACCAACAACATGTGCCTAGTTTTTGCAGTCCTCCTCTTTATTGGCTGCATCCTTTCCTTCAAGGTAAGCCCACAGAGTCTCTGTATCACTTCAGGTTCTCTCAATTGTCTTTAGCTTTTTTCTTTTTTTTCTTTCTGTCTAAAAATGGACAGATGCATAGAAAAAAAGTATTCTTATAAAACAAAATGATATATGCAACAAACTAAACCAACTCACTGAATATCTGTTCCCTGTAGAACTGTCTTTTTATAGATACTGCAGTGTGATTAAGGGTGTCAAATCTGACACTGTGCACATCCCATGCAATATGAACCATATGGCATGTATAATGAAACTACCAGTGTGAACATTGTCAATGTTCTTCATAAGATTATCACACAGTCAGAGAGCAGCGGGTCAGGGACAACAGGAAACTTCCTGTCAAGCTAATTTTCCCTTAATGCATGGATGAGTCTCCGGGCGCAGTAATGCTCTGGGGCTCTGGGATGAGATGGGACATGGAAGTTGCAGTCATCTGTACAATCAAATCAAGTTTTTCCCTCCTCTCAACTCAGATTGGAAATCCTGTTGGCATATAGTCAGAGCGTAACGGGAATTGAGCTGCTTTTTGCTTTCAGCAATACAAGTCAAATATAGCAGCTGTGTGTTTGCTTTAAACAGAAGATATAATCTTAAAAATTTTGCAAAGCAAAATGGAATAGAACCCATTTTCTCCTGGAGTGGTAGACACGTAGACTGTTGGCCACCTAGTCGAGTCCGTTCCCTGGAGAAGGAGCAGATCTGACGCCGTTAGGACACATTCAGCTCTCGGCACAGAGGCAACACCTGCTGAACTTCCTGCTGAAAGCCAACATCCTCCACTTGACATAAATGACAGATACAGACAGGCAGGAAGAAGGAGATCTGGAGAGGAGAGAGCTGAGAGAGCTGTAGATGGACAGATGGTTCGGATGAATAAAAAGACTGAGATGGAACGACATGGGCAAGATGGTAGAACTCAGACTTTGTAGCAATATGTACTGCAACCTTACCTTAAAAACAAATATAACATTTCAATAACAAATATAACAACATTCATCTACAGTAAATAATGATGTGCGATGGTTCTTTTCTGTTGTTAGCTGTATTATCATCATTATTAGCATGTTTTAAAGGTAATGTGTGCATTCAGAAACACCTAAACCTCAGTGCTAATTCATTTTCAGCATGTAGGTTGATAGCACGGAGGTTGTTGACTGGTGACACAAAGAGAACCGGAGAAAACAACCTCCTTCCCGTCAGTCGGACTACCGTCATCCCTAACCTTGATGAATGGATGAGATCACAGAGGGCAGCATCAGCAATGATGAATAGTGGACACAATTTTACTAAAGGTCATTGTGTGTGTTCTTTGTTTCCAATAGGCCTACCTGATTGGCTGTGTGTGGAACTGCTACAGATTTGTGAGTGGCAGGGGCACCACGGAGGTCCTGGTTTATGTCACCACCAATGACACCACTGTAAGTCTACACATCCACCCTCTAGCCCCTCACCACAAGGACATATTGGCACTTCCACCCTTTAGGCTGACAACATTCCATTATATAAAGCCAAGAGCTGAGAACGGCTTTGAAAACGTTTCAGCACTGTGCTCTATGCATATTAACTTGTGTATCAACATTCCTCCACTTATGTTAAGCTGTACTAAAATATAGATTATGTTGTTGCAGTTCAATGAGTTGATACCATTAAATATACAAGGTAAGCATTATAGACATTACTTGTAAAGTTCATGATCGTGATTATATAGCTTTAATATGTGCGTAGAGCAGCAACTTAGAGCCTGAAAACTAATCACATATTTTATTTTTAAAGCAAGGAAATGCAAAAGTCTCAAAACACCTCATTAACCTCAACCTCTAGACCACAGTCTTAAAGGGAAAAGTAAAAACTGTTGGAGTTTCTTTATTTGCATTTTGCATATGAACCAACAATCTAGAATAAAACTTTCCAAAATGAAATTGTGGTATTTCAGTATATATAATAGTGTATATACAGTATGTTGTTTATTTAATTGTAGTGTTTTATTAAAGTATTGAAGACATTTGAATCCCCAAGAGGTTCTGGTTTAGGAGGTCCAGCTTTAAAACTGTCATAAGTTATGAAGTAGAATAGCTGTCATGTCACAGTCCCTGCATAGACAAGTGAAAATGCTATGTGTAGTATTTTAACCCTTACGGCAAAATTAGAGATGGGACACAAAAATGAAAGACATCAGAGAAAACCGGGATTTGCTTCATATTAAGATCATCATGCATGAAATGTGTTACGTTAATTATTGACTCTTTAAAATCCTACACATACCACAAAAAGTTAACTTTCAAATTATTAGTAGAACAGAACTGTAAAGCACATAATAGTAATCCCTCATTGTTCCTCTTAGTAGTTTACAGTGTATCAGAGACACTGGTAGAATAGTTTAGACGGGGACAGATTCTCAGCGTTGTTACTCTAAGGTTTATATATTTATTGGCTGACATTCAATGTAATGACATTGTTGCTGTGGGTAGCAGTACAGTAGGAGCTGACGGTCATCCTAAAGAGTGAGTTACTGACTGTGCAGAGCTGGGTGTCATCAATCCCACTTGTCCTCCTCAGTGTTGACTCATGGGGTTTCTGAGAGGCTTTAGCATAGTCACAGTTTCCATTTGTCTATCTGTAATCCCCCACAGTGATGCATAAGACATTAATCTTCCTCACACCCGCTGCCGTCTCAATACGCAGCACTTCATCTGTCCGCAACCTTGTCCTTGTTGTTGTGGTTCACACTGACGTTATTCCCCTTACGAAACAGCTTCTACATGCCAGTAGGGTCTGATATTATATTGTGTATCACATGACCTTTAAGAAAATTTATTGGATGTGTGCCGGTCAGTTTTTGTCCCCTGCAGGTATGATGGACAGAAGGAATTTGCTTCTTTTCCTCAAACAAAATTTTGAAATGAATGAAACAGGAAGAGGCTATATCAGACTATATCAGAGGCTACACCGGCAATACTTGGTAGTAGGATCAATTCATTGTTGTCTTTGTTCTTCTCTTTTGGATTGGTTTGGTAAAATATAGAGTATTGTCAGCCTTCTCATTTAAAACACAATTCTCTGTGAAAATAAAAGATGTCATTGAAAGTACAGGAATCTGGCTGAATTAAATGTCTAATATATTATTTACTTTATTTTATAAATGTTCCTTGAGTGAACACGTCAAAGGAATTCATGTAATATTGACACTAGATGTCTTTAAGCTAGTGGAAACAGAAAATAAATCTATATATTCATGTGGAATCTATACTAGGAAATCAATTGTTTATTCAAGAGTATACATTTAAACAAAATGAAACAA
Organism: Chaunax sp. Z400; assembly: GCA_037577475.1. Lineage (NCBI taxonomy): Eukaryota > Metazoa > Chordata > Actinopteri > Lophiiformes > Chaunacidae > Chaunax > Chaunax sp. Z400. The sequence goes on along the minus strand of CM075200.1, from coordinate 13,339,801 downwards.
AATGAAATCAAAATGAAACAAACAACTGAGGCAGTCAGGGCAACATGAAGGCTTCAGCGATGTGAATTAGAATTTCGATTAGATATTTAAATGAAACAAATATTTGTGGTAGGTTGTTTACACAGGTTGGAAGCCTGAATGTTCACACCATGTTTTTGTCCCTGCATTCCTTCTCTCCACACATACAGCGGAGTGAATAGACCACTCTGTCTATTTTTACTATTAGAAAGCTGCTAGTGTGTCTAAATGGCTTTTTACTGCCTCGAACATCAAGTACCCAGCTGCTTATCTGCCACGCTTTTATATAAATGTCATTAAAATGCACAAGGGTCGGCTCTCTCTCTCTCTTTTTCCCCCCCCTCCTCCCTCTATATATCTCTGTCCGTACTCCCCTTTTCATCTGGACATGTTACATAATTGTCTGCTTGTCCGCTTCATTTCAAATCCTCCCCCCCCCCAGTGATGTGTTTGCCGGCCCTCCCTGGCTGTTTCACAATTCCGTCCCCTCTGAGCATATTCTCTCTCTCACCGAATTAGCAGCCGGGCTGGTTTTATAACACCATTTACAGAAAAAGGCTTCTGATGGAGAGAAGGCAATCTGGCTTCTAAAGCACAGGGATGGTGTGTGGTTGTTATCCTTGCAGCTAGTAATGCCTTCTTTAGGAATGTAATGAAGAGTATGAAAGAGGAGGAATCCCACAACAGGTGCTAAGGCTGTGTTTGAAATCACTTCCTCTTTATTAATAAAGTACTATGTTAACTGTCCACAATTTGATTTGAGTCCCTCTGTGTGTGGACTTTTCTGTATTAAATATTTTCCTCAGAAATTGCCCTCTTGAATGCAAAAAATAGTAATCATGACTTTCGCTAATAACAATTCAGCAACGTACTGTATTTTATAAATGTGAAAAAGGGGCGGATCTAGGATTTTTCTAACTCAGGGGCCACATTTTACACAAAGGGGCCGAATATATATCCAACATCCATACACATTTCCTTATTCAGCGAGATGTATACATTTCATTTCTTGCTTGTCATTGGCTTCATAGCTTTGCGAAAAGAGACACATAATTAGGAATATTTTGCAAATTGTGCCTTGTTGATGCACATCGAGAACGTCAAAAAAGGTTAGGATATGAAAAGTCTTAACTTTCATGCTGAAAAAACTTAATACATAAGACCCTTTTTTTCCCAAATATTTAACACATTGATTTAAAACAGGTAATGCATATTATTACAGCATATAGAACAATTTAGAACAAACAAATCTGACAGCTAAGCCACTGAGGTGAGGGTACTTTTGAATGTTGTTTCCAAACAAGGACAAATCCTACTAATGACTTTAAAGTCAGAAGTCTAAAAAAAAATGTTGTTGTTTTTGTTTTTAAGTTAGGGAAAAAAGTCAGACTTCTGCCTTTAATCTAAGAATTCTGACTTTCTTCTCAGAATGTGTGCATTATCATTAATGGCATGCTGAATTCAAGCTAGGACTCACTTCCATCATACTTTTTCAAGCATTGATTTAATTTACTGAGCGATGGTTGTGGCATGACTGAGACATTATTTTACAAATAAGAAGAGTGCCCCTCTGGCCCCACCCCTGGATCCGCCCATGATGTGAAATCACAGTTGTGCAGCAGTAATGTAAAATGTTTTACAAGTGTTCAAAATGTCCCATACTGCTCAGTAGAGAGTACTACACCACTCACTACGCTACTACTGGTCATACCGGATAATTGTGTCAGGTGTGACCAGAATAAGTGTCACCGCTGAACCTAATAACTTAAGTGTCTTTTGGATTTCCTTTACATTTCAGGTTCTGCTGCCACCGTACGAGGAAGCCATCGCCATAACCCCAAAGGAGCCCCCTCCCCAGTATATGGAGGCATGAGAGATGTCCTCACTTAGGAGCTACATGGATGATGTTAGCAGCATTCTTCAGACAGTCACCGTATGAGGAGGCCATCCCTATAACCCCAAGGAGCCCCCTTCCCAGTATTTGGAGGCATGAGAGACATACGCGCTGCTGCATCCCTTACCCCAAATGACCACAGACACCAAACACATGTCCCTCCTAAAGTAGATCCCAGACTCTTGCCTCCCAGGCAACCCCTGCCGTGACATATTTTGCTTCCCTCTCATCTCCTCTGTCTTCTTCCAAAGACAATATCACTGAAATGTCATCCACTCCCAACAAACACCTACACCTCCCTCCTGGCAACTGCTGGCAGCCCCTGGCAGCATCTAAACTCTTGCATACCCTGACCACCCTGTCCCAAATTGATTTGCACTTTTCTGCGAGTGAATCGTGCACCAGTATGGCAAACAACTGTTAACCCCCAATACTGTGAATCTCCCTCATGGTCTTTGTCTAGAAACAAACAATCTGAAGAGAGGGGAGAGAGAGAGAGAGAGAAAGTGTGCGAGGAGGAAAGTGACATGTATGATATGTTATGCAAGAGCACTTGTTTTTGACAAATTCCTTCATCGAATGTAATGTTGACATATTTTTGTATGACTTTTTTGTATGACCGTGAAAACGTGTGTGAAAGTAATAAGGAGTAGTGAAAGCCTTACCCACCAGTGACCTGGTAGCCTCCGGGAAGCACCCCTGTTTGACTACGAAGCAAGCATGAGGGAACAAAACCCACCGGCTCTCCGAGAGGCTGGGTGAAAGAAGGGCCAACCGGGACAGATCAAGAGGTAATGACAGGATCTAATTGGGACATCGGGAAAATCCTCCAAGAGTTTTCATGTGGATGGGAGAAGGTGACATCACGCAGGGGCCGACACATCCATCAGTGGAGGATGACATAGATATGGTTGGAAACATCAGTGAACGGCAGCCTCCACCTGATCAGATCTAAGGCCAGCGATGGAGATGTGACAGAACAGGAAAGAACACCTCACCTGTAAAATAATCTAAAGGCTGTCCTGTTGTGATAAAAAATACAATCTGTGTACTGATGTAGCTTGTTCTGCAGGAATTTTTTAGGATATTTAACAAGTACTCTAAATCTGTAATCCATTGACTGCCAGTGAACACTTATACTCCCCTGTTGATTTCTATCACAATATTCCAGTTTGCCTTCCTATCCATGTTTGTCTGTTTCAAGAACTGGAAAGTATTAATTACATTAATGTAATCATCCAGCAAAAGCACTTATAACAGAACTAATGTGTTACTCATTCACACCCTAGTTTCACATCCAAAACGGTAATACATATACTGGAAAATCTAAAATGTTTAAACAGTGGTGAGTGGAAATGTTTCTGAGAACGTCTGTTTTCCCCTTGTGTTGCAGCAGCAACAGCAACGGTCTGTGTTTGTTTTTTTACATGGATCACGGTGCATAATCTGATCTTTTTAGTTGAGCTAATTTAGCTGGACTGAGGGCACTTTCCTATAAAGACGTGGTGACATGCTGCTGCACATGCAGAAATTGTTTTGTCTGTGTGTGTGTGTGTTTGCCTGAAAGCTGTGATGTAACTCCTAGGCCCTTTATATGTAGTGACATTTCTTTTGCACATGTAGCGACATCATGTTGAGATACAGTGTTTCCTGTGTTTGTGACATTTTAGAGATTAACGCTGGAAGGAAACCCAAAGCAGTGGTTTAGCTTTAGAATCGTAGCACAAAATTTAAATGTACGGAATATGCAGCTAAGAGAAGCTAGATGCTCATGTTCTGGCTCAAACTATTTAGGCAATAAGTTGATTAATTATAATGGATCAAAGGATATTAGATATACCTAATCACTCTTTTTTCTAATTACTCCTAAGTATCAAGAGAAAAACCTTCAATCAGTAACATTTTTGTCAGACTATGCAACAGTACCTTCAACAACTCTTTAGATTTAGAAATACTTGTACCATGAAATAGTATTCCAATAGATACTTGTATTATAGTTGATAGCCATTTGTTGGCTCCCTCATCTTTGTCCCTGTGTAAATTGTTACCACTGCTTTTGCAAATCCAACAAAGCTAAAAATGACATTGCACTTTAAAGTTGGTGTGAGCTCCCTTAAGAACTGAGGTTTGTGTTTTTGCTTGTCGTCACACATTATGCTGTATGAGCAGCCACCCTCTACTGGATGATACAAGCTCTAAAACATGACATGAACAAGTCCGTTTATTTCATTGTATAATGTGACTCAATATCTAACAGATTTTAATGTCGTAAGTTGAGAATTTCGTGCAGGGGCGTGCAGGGTTAAGAACAAAAAGGCTCGTATAGTATCTGGACCAGTGTGTTGGTGGATTTTTGACTCATAAAACCACCTCTAGACTGCTGTCTGTTCTGTTCACACACATCCTCTTGTTGGATCTACATGAGCTCGTCTTCTATTCTGAATAATAAAAAGCAAAATAAATCAGTGTCTCTTGCTGGATTTATTTATGAAGTCTAATGGTCATTTGTATGCCGCCGCCAAAGGGGGCATATAAGGGTTATGTACATGTGGAATCCACATCTCAAACGCAGCAGGACAGAATTTAAGGAACCTGCAGACATGCTTTGTAGGTGCAATGTGTTTGTTTATACATTTTAGGCACGTTTAAACTTTTTTTTTAAAACAATTTTGATGTCAGTTTGCTCATATTGACCTATGCTAGGGGCTATGGTTTATCCACATCTGCACAGATTGAGCTTTTCTAGTAGCGGGGGCATCTGAGGGGCATATTCAAGCTTTTGTCATCATCTTGAAAATGATTTTTAAAAAGGCCACTCAGTGCATTCCTTCACCAAAGCCCAACAGTCCCTTTTAATTAAATTAAACGTAACCTAATAAACCTATCGATATTATAACTTGCTGATCATAGCCACTATTCTCCAAATAATGTGGGAAATAACATGGTTCAATGGTTCTTTTTTTGGCACAGGCTCTACTCTAACACTAAGTTTATGGCCACGCTGATGTGTGTGTGTGTCCTGCTGCCCTCAGATATTCAGTATCCCTCATCAAGGAAAAACAAGCTGGCAGATGAGCAAGGATTTAACCGTGTGCATCAAAATGGTGACTGGCATTACCTTGTGTCTGACAGTAGGCTACCAGACAGACACACTCACCTACTTTCTGCGGCGGGGATGAGGCAATGAAAAAAAAAGAAAACATATCATGCGGGTCACATTGTGTCTCCTCTCTTGCTGAAATGCTGGATGATGATCTCTATCTGACGATAAGCTCCATTTATGGGGCATATTTACTCTTTGTTTAGACATGTTGATTCAAATCTGATTCCGCAACCTCTTTAGATGTCCTCATTCAGAAAAGGGAATATGCAGCACGTGAAACAGATCATCTGGGATGATTTCATTTCTGGGATTTAATTGGGAATCAAGACAACGGCTTAGGGAAGCAGTGAGTGGAAAAAATGGGCCAAACCACTCAATGGATGATGGGCAGCTTATATCTGTCTCTGGGCAGATACACAGGCCTGTCTGTTTGGCCATAAACATCTGATCTTGACATATATGGGATGAAATTAGTTTATTATTGCCAGTTCATGATTGTTGCCGCTCTGACTTCAAGTAGTATCCTGTTGGTATTCTAGCATCCTCATCACATTTACTGTAATCATTCATAACCATTTATATTTGATTATATTGATTATATAAATGAGCCATGCCATGCTTGGTTTGATGTCCAGCATGGGTTATAGATTAAAGGTTTGATGGACTTCATCCACCAAAATGCCAAATTACCCTTAAGACATGTAGGTCCAAGAGGCCTTCAGTCCAAAGCGTCTTTCATACCAACAAATATCCAACATCATTTTAAGTTTCACTAGTGCTGCAATGGCTGTCACATAATTTGAAGCATTCAAGCTTTTTGCATTTTCTCTTGGTAGTTAACTCATCAGGTCATAAAATGTCAACACCCAACATGACTGCTTTTATTTTTTAATGATCAGCAGACATTATTTGAAAGACATTTTCTCATTTTCATTTATTCAAGACACTCAGTGAGCCATTTTGCACCACTGTGAATTTAGAAACATGGGGAAAAGTTTTACCAGCACGCCACTTGGTTGTGAATATTCAAACACATCAATGGTATGTATCTAGGGCAGCCATCACCCTGTAAATACTTTAATATCCTTGAAAAGGGTTCCTTATTTGATTAGACAAAGGCTGCAGCTGATGATCATCCCCTAGGGTTTATGTAAGTGAGAGAAACATCCTCAAAGGCCAGAAGTTGCGTAGTTTTAAAATCGTCATAAGCAGTCAGCTGGGTGGATTGTCCTGTACACAAGCAGATGTTTTCATTCATTACACAAGTCTCTGAAGAGATCAACTGGTTTTCAAGAATTATTTCCACGCTGACAGCCTTATGGTGTAAACAGCTCTACAGAGACAAGAAAATCTCTCAAACAGACCTTGAAAATATTGAGGGGAAACCTCATTTGGGAAAACCAAAGAGCAAGATGGTGCTCTCTGGTGGAGACATGCATGTTATCAGACATGAAAAGGACGACAGCATGTACTGTTTACACCGATTTTATTTATAACAATGTGGTGGGGGAACAGCTCTACTGGGGTGGTTGCTGCTGATCTGGCATGCTCCTGATGATGTCAGAATCACCTGAAGGAAAGAAGAACAAAAGGTCAGCTTATCTAAATAAAAATACCATATATACACACCAAAAAGACAAAACCTCGCAATTTACATAAGGGTAAATATGTCACCAATGAAGCGTTTATGAAATGCCCAGAAAACACTGGCAGTTCATCAGCATCCTGAAAAGGACCACTTTGATGAGCAGGTCCAACAGGGGGCAAACATTTGCAGAGGAAGTGCAAGTGGGAGGCAATGAAAAATGTAATGAAAACTTTTACCACCTTTTGCTGTAATTCCACATATTTTAACAATTACAGTCGCAGGAGACATTTTTGCAGTCTACAGTTTGTTTGAAAGATAATTCCGAACAAGTTCTTCATTTGAAAACAATATGGTTCCTGTCCTGTAGTGATATTGATGAATGGATGTTGTTAAAGGTTACAAGACATAAATCCAGACCAACCAACCATGGGAAAATATTTTGAGTAGCACAATAGTGTGATGTCAGTTCACACACGCACACAATACTGTTATTCCTGCAGCAGGTGCTCCCACTTTTTTTTTTTTTATCCTGCTACTACCAGCTCCTCTCATTACGGTTATGGGTTTGGCTGCAATAATGTTTATGACTATGAATGCGGACAATATAATTTAACGTTTTGCCAACTTAAATGAATTGTGAACAAGTAAGCTAGCTTACAAGTAATGTAACAGACTAATGCTGTTAAATATTTTCCCAAAGTTGTCGGGTCTGCATCAACTTAATTCACAATCATCATTTCAACTCTCCTCATCCACCACAGCCTGTTTACCTTTGCAAACAATCTCTTGAAATGATTGAGATTACACGTTTGTCAATCACCATTGTTTGAACCGTGCTTTGCACAAGCTTGTGCCAGAAACATCCCTTATGTTGATTAAATATTTCAGTATGGGTCCACCCTATTATGAATTAGCCAAAGAACAAGCTCAAAGTTTGTGAAAGTAGAGGAATAACTCGGGAATTAACTGCAGCGTTAAAGTAGACGGTGCCCAAATCATATGCAAGTACTCACCAGGATCAATGATGGCCAGTGTGCACACCCTATAGTATTTTCCGCAGGCTGTGCCGAGCTCAATGTTGTTTCCACTGTAGTGGTGGACACCAGTCTTGGCCAGCATGGCATAGTACTCAATCTCAGATTTCCTAGACAGCACAGATATGAAGGAAAATGAGAGTCAAGGCAGCAGACAAAAATATAGTAAATCTAATGAGGGACAGGGCATCCAAATAAAATGATTATTTTTTTTTTAAAAACACCTAAAAGTTGCTGTCAGATAGGCCTCATAAATATTACATAACCAAGTGATATAGATTATTTGAGCTGACCACAATTATTATGCATAATCGATAGGATTGCTTCCAATCATCTGTATAAAAACAGCTGATTGAAACAGGAATGTCATATTTCAAACACTATTTTCACATCATTTTCCACTGTTTCATGTTTGACTGGTGCCTGTTAATGATGTCATTAAGTTGTGCTTATTCTTCTATGAGGGAAGCATTAAATTAGCATTTAGAGCCACCGACAGTCTCTCAGGGTGTTTACAACATATGTTGAAAAGTTGTCAACGGATATTGATGAAATTTTGTGCTTAACTTTTCGATGAACCATTGTACAAAACATAATTTTGCTTGAGCGCCATATTGTGAAAGCAGTGTGATGTTATTTTAGTGTGAAAGAATATTTACTCCCTGGACCCTTACATTATACAACATGAAAGCCATCTGAATATGCAGCCACAAGCATGACAATTTTGCAGATATAGCATTAATATTCTTTATATATATTTTTTGGGACAGTCCTATAACAAGGAATATCTCATGAAACCTGAGTGTTTGACAATACACGCTCATCTGTCTACAAGTTGTTATACACAAAAGCCATAGACAAACCACACAACTCAACAAAATCAGAGGGGCACTATGCCAAGGCCCAACAGTCCCTTTAAGGGGGGACCCTTCATCCAAATTGCAACTATTAACCTAACCTAATAAAGCTATCCATTAAAGTGAATGAACATAGCCACCTTGTGTTGGTCTGCAACTGAAATATCAGGCAGGCGACAAAGATTTGCCTTTGTCTGGATCTGCTCCAAATTTTGACTTGGCGTTGACCCATCCACCCTACCACACAGTTCCATAGTAATCTGTCATGTAGATTGTATGTGGGATTGACAAAAACTGTGAAAGAAGCACTAGCTTACAACATTTAAACAAAAGTAGGAAAAATTCCTGAATCTAGAATTTCAGGGGGTTCTTCCCTGCTACATGCACACCCCTCCCACCAATGAAAATCTGATCAGTAGTGTGTGTAACACTGCTAATAGAGTAAATATCCGCAACAACAACAAAAATGACAATTCTTTCATTAAATCGATTGAACATATTGTTCATCTTCATGTACCTGAGAGCTGGACAGTTGTTTGCCAGGATAACCAGCTTGGCTTTACCCTGACGGATCATCTTCTGAGACTGCTTGTAGCCCAGGACATATTTTCCACTCTTCATCACCAGCTGGAGACGGGAGTTGATAGACTCCATGGACTTTTTCTGAGCAGACAAATAATACTCAAGTTAGTGACGGTACATAAGCTTCACAGCTAATTTCACGTTACACCACTCGTCCATCGCTGTGCTCATGTAAAAACTAACATAAGCAAGGATACGAACATGTTAGCACATCAAATATGCATTATACTAATAGGAACTACAAGTGAAGTAGCAGTGGCAGCACTGCCGGTGTTAACACAGTACTACTCCAGCTACAAACGTCAGCCGACGTGAAACTGATGGACGGCAGTAAAATGAGGCTAACACAGGTGATTATTCACAGCAGCGATAAATTGGCGAAAAAACTATTCATTTTGGGGTGCTAATTGTGCGTTTGGACATTGAACAACAGTGTTAGCTAGCAGGCCCTGACAGAAACATTCTCCACGTGAAGCAGCAGCTTGCCCGTCGAAAGCGCGTGCATTTCAGTAGGAGCTAACGCCACTCACCGTTTTCTTTGCTGCCACCATTTTTGCGGTTTAGTCCGGACCGGCCAACCTGTAACCGAGAGGAGGGAAGGAGAAGACTGTCGTTAAAGTCCTGATTCTGACAAAATGTTACGATTAACAAATACCAGAGATTTTTTTATTTGAAAACTCGGAGCTCGCCTTAATGTGAGTCAACTCCAATATGGCCTCGGAGAGAAAGGAAGTTCCATGGTGCATTGCGCTGCTATCTGTCGCTGGCCTTGCGCACTCGAGTACTGCGCAGATCATTTACAAATCAGTGGGCCTACATGAGAATGTATGAATACACAAGTTTACAGCATTCTCATTTCTCAGAATAAAAAATGTATCATGATAACAGCAAATACCATCATACCATTACTGACATACTATAAATAGACTCAATTTTACATTGCAGTCAAACATCCACAACCAATAACTCTTCAGTTCTTCCATGAGTATCTGATGTAATCTAACTAAGACACAGATGAAAAGTGACTCAAACCATGAGTTGAAATGGTGAAGGCCATTACCAGCAAGTAAAATTGTAGATAACCAGGTAGCAGACAGAGCACATTACCCTAGAATAATTTTTTTTCTTTTTCTTTTTGCTGTTTAAGACACACGGACTTTTTATTGTGTCATAATCAAACCAGATGCAAATCTGATAGAAGTAAGATGAGTGAAAATTACAACAAGAAGCCTAAAAGATGGACTGAAATGTGATTGTTCCAATCACCTCTGGGGATGGTTAAGACACACTCTTGCCATATTTTGAAAAGATGTGTATGCATTTTGAAGGTGTTCACTGTGCTTTTGTAGTATTGATTCAATCCCTTCTCAGCACAACTGTTCTGTGATGTATTAAAGTGAGGGAGCAGCATCAATAAGAGTCAGTGATGACTAGCTCATAGTAAAGCCATGAAAGGAAGTCGCCCATTTTTAATTTACTGTGCAAATTAGGTGTATTTGTCACATGTTTCAGGTGTTAAACTTTAAAGAATTCCTCCTATAGATTGCACCCGATGGACATAAAATTTCATGAGCACAGATAATTTACAGACACATGTATACATTCCATAATTTAAAGAAAACAATTACAGGTGTGACTGTAATGATACAAAAATGACCTTTTAAATTGTTCAAATGTAGTAAGAGAATGTAACTTCAAACATGTTTGAAGGTCATTCCATTTGTATGCAACGTAGTATTTGAACCTACCTCTGCCAAGTTCAATGTGAACAGGAGGTACAACTAATTTTAAAATGTCCTGTGACCTGACAATGTGGGTACTGTGTTTAAATTCAATCAGACAGCAGAGGTAACTCTGTAGTTTAAATAGTAGGGCCTTAGAAATAAACAACATGCAACACTGCTCCCTTCTGTTTGGTGCAATGGTGAGTGAGGAATGTATCACCTGTGATGAAACCAAACATGCTGTGATAAACAACGTCAAGAGGACAGAATTGTAGATTGTTGACCAGCATAAGGAAAACATGATTTTTCAGTTTACTTGAGAGTTGCTCCACATGGGTCTTAAAGGTAAGACACTGGAAAACACTGTGGATTCAGCACCATCAGGTCATAACACAGTTTACCATTAGACATCACTGAGACACCATCTGGAAGTGTGGTGCACCCGAATGTGCCACCACATTTATTTTAATTTATAAGGTAATTGGCAAAAAGGTATCTTCTTGCGACTTTTTGATTTAAATTTGACCTTAATTATAAGAGGTTATAATCACATACCTTTATATGTCTAATGTTTATGTATGTACATTAAATGAACAGTATTCTACAATGAGCATTAATGACTCATAAATAAAATCAGACAGGGAAGGCAATTTGGCCAAATGAATACAAGCAACCTTAACAGACAATTAAGATATTATATTATTAAAATAAATAAAATAAAATGCAAAATAAAAACAGAACCACTGACCCACGCCTACAGTGATTAAAGATTATATGGACTATTAATTACTCACAAATATATGCAAAAATAAACAATAGTATCCATTCCATTTCTGACATAACAGGAATCTCTTGAAATCCTTTTTTCCATCCATCAATTTTACCATTTTACTTACAAAACACATTGTCATTTATAGAATATAACGCAGTTATAGATTAAACTATCAACATGCAAACTATATAAGGGAAGCCATTTCGATGTAAACCAGACACAACATTAAAATATTACTTTTAGATTAATGCATTGAAAGTGTCAACACACTCTGTCAGGGGTCCTCCTTATGCCTAATGGGTGTGTACTTATTTTTGTTATACTTTAAGAACATTGAATTGGTAATAAAATTTGGACTTTTTTGTACTTTTGTAACTTTGAATGCACGACTTTCACTTCAAATTGAGTATTTTAATATAGTAGGATGTTGCTTCATTTCTGAGCTCATTACTTCTACCATAGGGCAGATGGGTTATTTGTTAAATTTTTTTTTTTTACCACACGTCCACTGGAAATTTCGCTTCTCCAGTAAATGTATTACCTCGCTGGCTATGAAAAATGCTACTGTTAACTTTCCCCGCCCCAATAGGTTACCATTGACTGAATAATGTATTTTTGTCCCTGCGCCAGCCCCCTGGGAACAGCCTAAGTTACAGCACACAACAAAAGCCCACATTTCATCTGCGCTTCCAGCTGCTTGGAGACTTGTAGCAACGACACAAACAGCCAGGCGCGTTTCTTGGGGGAACCACGACGCGCATTTACGCACGGGACTAAAGGAATTTGACGACGAGACTGTCATTTTCTTTCTCCTTCAGGGGATTCGCTGTCCATAGTTTTGAGTCCTCTTCATTTATTGAAACGATATCGACACACGACGTCATCAGTGAAGCTACAGCCTCTCCTTGCCTAACTCTGAAGTTAACCATCCAAACCTCTATGTGCACAGGACAGGATGGGGTGCTCCACCAGTTCCCAAACTTCAGCGGTAGATACAACTCGACCCAGCACTAAACCCGAGGAGAGTAACGGAGCCAGCACAACAGGTGATCCACAAAACGTAACACGTAAACTGTAAATTAATAAATGTCGACATATGTGGAAAATATAGATAATATATGTTTCGTTTAGTTAGCCTTCAAACACAAATAATGATAATAATAATAATAATAATAATAATACAGTACTGTTTTTTTGGCATACTGTGAAATCATCTATGTCTATAATTTTAAGCAGTAGGGCTCTGAAAAAACCTGGAATCACTATATTATAGCAATGGCTGTGACATATCTGAAAATATCTATTTTCTATTATGATACCACACAGATTATGTCTAAAATGATGTCAAAAGTATTAATCAATAGTTATTTTTTATTTGTCTTAATAGTATGAATAGCCTTACAACATATTGGTGGAAATAGTGCCTTTAAAGATGCCCACTGCCATTGTATGAGGGTTGCATCATACACTGAATTATACTGTGGGGAACACTGCTGAGATAAGCAGGACCCAGTCTACATGCAAATGATCATCAGTTCTGTGGGTACAGTATCTGATGTCTCCTAATGCTCTACAGTGGCAGGGTGGGAAAGTTTATTGTGATTATTTAACAGCGGATTCTGGCCCTGTTCTCCCTTAGAGACAGTGGCATGCAAGCAGATTTAGTGACAGTCTATGGTTTCAACAGGAAATAGAGAAGACACTCCATTGCTGTAGTGGGTCAGAGATTGCCTGGCTGTGGTGCAAACTAGTAGACGTTTCAAGGTACAACACCAATAATGGATCCTGTGTTTGCATTTAGCAAAGTTAAGGAAGAGAGGAAATGTATACATATGTGCAGGACAAACGTAATTTACCGAAAGAGGCTGTTTAAGATATTTAAGTTATTTTTTTTAATTTTTGCCAGTTATATTTTGGACAATTACAAAAGGTGACTTTGCAGTTCTGCCAACTTGAGCATTATTTGACAGAACAAAGAATAACTAGTGAAAAACTGGAAAGGTTCACTAAGTGGGTCCACCTCTGAGAAGGTGTCTCTTGCTCTCATTCTCTACATCCATTAAAGGGATATTACAGGTATATTAGTCCAACAACAGCAGTTAGGCACATACATACATATAATGTAAATATATAATGTATATATATATTTATATATGTCAAACATATAAAGAATACATTTTTTTAAGGAAAATATAGTCACAAATGTCATGCAAAATGTTTCTAAAATGTTGGAAGAGACAGCTCATTCATAAAAAATAAAATAAAAAAGACATAGAGGGTCAGCAGTCAAGAAAATCTATGCAAATACCTGCAATGCAAATCCTTCAGAATAAAGCCCAGAAAGGAAGTGATATCACTTATCACACATGGTAACCAGTTCACAGAGCTGAGAGCTGTGTGGTAGGAGGCCCTTAAGGTTTATCGAGAACAGTTCACACAATCATTAACTCTTTGTACTTCCAATTATGTGTCAGTGAAAGTCTCTTCATATTTCTTACTTCATACTGAATGGTCTTTGACAAAGAGCAGATGATGATTTATAATTTTCTCCATTAGTTCATGAAGGAACAGATGATCAGTGATGATTCTGTTTTTATAGAGATGCTAACACATTTATTGCTCTTTTTTTGTTTAGGTAAAAGTCGTACGTTTGCATGGTTCAGTGGTCAGAAACTGGAGTTTAATCCTAGGATGTTGGTTGTCATTTTGTCTCCAAACCTATAACATATAATTGCATTTTTTTTTTTTTGCCACAGACACTCAGACACATATAGTTTGAACATTCTCCAAATGAATCCTGCACAATTTCACAAGATGCCTGAATAGTTGCTTTCAGTGTTGCATGGCAGCCGTATTAATATGAGTTACTTGTTAACTCTCGGGCTTTTGGTTAAGTCAACTCTGTGACCATACAAGGCCAAAGTAGACTAAAAGAATTGGAAACATGTTTGGAAAGAGATTTCCGGAAATGAGGGAGAGAAAGATTTAACAAATGGCGAGGGCATGAGGTCAGCATGTAAGCCACGGGGGCACCCTGTGAAGTGGGAGACTTTAACACAACTCAATGTATACACATTAGGAAAGTTTCTTTTTTTTGTATTATTATTTATATTATTCAAAAGGGACAACATCCAATTCAAACATGAATGTTTCCAGTTGATGCACTGTACCAGATTATAGCTTCAAGCTCATTTGCATCTACAGTCCCTTCGCAGGTCTTGGCAAAAACAAAAAACAACAACACAAACAGCGCAGATAGATTGAGGCTGAACAATTATTCAAAATGCCACCGAGATCACAAGGTGGCCAAAAGCAGAATCCAAAACCCGTCACGACAAAACAATTACAACATGACTTCTGAGTCTTATCACTCAGGCCCAGCACAGAGAAAAACAACGTATAAAGTTATCATAAGAGGACAAACAAGACATACAATAAAAACTACACAAAATGGCACATCACAAGTCTGTGCTTATCAAGTAAAAGCAAGTCTTAATCCCTTAAGATAGTATAGAATCAGCGAGTGCACAGCTGAACAGCTTTAACAGACATTTCAAACTGGCTTTGAACGTGCTGATAGAGCTGCAGCTCCTCACATCATCAGGCAGGGTGTTCCACAGGGTGTTCCACACAAAGTCACGTAATGGCGGAGGGGCCAAGCTATTTAAAATTGTTTACACAAGACACAAACTGGAAAATAATCTGAAATTCTCTAAGCTCAGTAAGCTGTGTTTCTCCTGTATCTTCTGATGAAAATGGTTAGGCTTTTCATACAAGGACTCAAAAGGTTTTATAGTTGTTTCACCAGCCTGCCCCCAACATGTAATGCAATGAAACACATGAGAAAGGATCATAGCATGTATAAATGTCCTGGCTACATCCAGTGAGACACAGTTTCTCAGGTCTCTAAAGTTTACTACCTTGTACTTAACGGTCGTAATCACTGATTTAACATGTTTCTTAAAGTTCAAGTTTGGCTCTAAAGTCATAATAAGATATTTGAATATCAACATTAGGGGGTTGTACCATGGATCTAGAGAAGTACATACCAAAAGCAGACAAAAACCATCATTAGAGGCTCATTTATCCCCAGTGAAACCAAATACTGCATTGACCCTTGACCCATACTGTACCCCGCTGTGTAATGATCATCCTGTGCCTCACATAATTAATCATTGATGTGTAATAATAATGGAACACTTATTGTTGTTACTTTCATAGATTTCGCCAAAGAATATTAACAGCAACACAATGGTATTGTTGATGTATATATAGGCCACTTTAATTTAGATATACTGAAACACATTAAGACAGGTGTGCTTGAACAAACAGACCTCAGTGAAACATGATTGAGTGATTCATGAATTAAGTAGATTTTACAGCAGTGTCATTAAATCTTGAGTGAACAAGTGTATATATTTTAGTTTTATGTTGTCTTCAAACATTTTGGGTGTTTTGATCACATGCTGCGTTCATACTTATGTTCCTGAAAGGGGCAGCCAGTGAAAACGGGAAAGTAGCTGAGGACAGCGAAACTATTCCGGACCAGACACCTGCTCAGGTCAGCGATGTAAAGCCTGCAGATGAACCTGCCGCTGCTGCAACGTCTGCAAACAGCACCACTGCAGCTCCACCTGCAGGGGAGCAGCCTCAGCCCACTGCAGCCAGTCCGCCTGTAGGAGCATCAGCAGCACCTGTGGAAGCTCCAGCAGCAGCAGACAGCAGCGCAGAGACAGCCGGCAGCTCCTCAGAGCCTGCAGCTGCAGCTCCTGAGCAAGGTACTTTAGAGTCACATTGTAACTAAGTACTTGTACTCAAGTACTGTGCTTGAATACAGTTTTCAGGTACTGAAGTATTTTTATTATGTTAAGCCACATATTCATATATTTATTGATTAACACCACCTTTAGCACCTCTACCTGCAAAATGTAAGTGATGTTTATGCATGAACATCACTAAATATAATGCATTGATGCAAGATCTTGAAATAGGTCATTCTGCATTATGAGTACTTTTTATACTGCACTTTTGGTACTTAAGTTATATTTTGATACTAATACCTCTACACTCTTATTTGAATAAGATTTTGAATGTCCTAGTGGGTCATAAGTGATGATTGAGAGGTGGTTGAGGCTGTCGCTTTAGTACAATGATGCACAACCATATTTTATAACAGCTTAACGATTATAATATGGACATATTTCAACACATATAGTGGTTGTGCTTGCAGATTCACAGTATAATAGAGGAGTGGACTATTGGTCTTGGAGGAGGTATGCATTGTCTAGTTATGTAATTAAAATACCTAATTATTTTTATAAATTTTTCTTTTTTTTTCAAACAAGATCACCACGTTGCATGACATTTGCCCATGTATAGAAATGAATTCATACATTAGAATCATGGCCCATTTCGTTTGATTGATTATTTCTTTTGAAATAATCTTCATTTTACCTGTCAAACCAGATTTGTCAGATCAGCTCTTGAAAAGGCTTTAAGCAGGTATTCATTTTCTCTACAAATGACACATTCTCCTAAACACAACTATCACACTGACTGATCACTAAGTTACTAAGTTATAAAGGTGATAAGGATGGAGTTGCATACCTTTGTGTGTGTGTGTGTGTGTGAGAGAGAGAGAGAGAGAGAGCTTCATCAATTTACTGTTTTAAATGACAGAAATAACATTTTTAGGCATTTAAACCTCCAGACAACCAAAGAGTTCAAATCTGCAGTGCCAGACAATTGGTTGGACACTCTGTCACATTCACCTGAGTGGGAAACTGTGTCCAAACTTCTGACTGATACTGTATATCTGTGAAACTGATCATTCAAAATTGTTGCAATACAATAGCAATACAACAGTCACAATTTATGTGCCGAGAGATGGGGAACTTATCTTGGACAAAATATACAATTGTTCCCATTGACGAGCAGTAACCTGAGCTCTGTATGCGAAGGCGGAGGCCTCCTGCATAGTGACCAAATGAACACAGGTTACTGCAGCACCCAGGTACATAATGTCCCTTCCATCTTTCCCTAGACTCCACACAGTCCCACTGACATGTAACCAGGCGGTATCCAACAACACCCAGACGTGACTTTGGCCACTAATGAACACACCGGGGGGGGGGGGGATCACAGGAATGTATTTATAAGTCGCACACTATTTAATTTTTAATTTTAATTTTTAAGACTCTGTATCGACATTATAAGTTTTGGTTAAGTTTACCTGATCAGGTAACAATTATTTCAATGATATTCCTATTTGAGGTGATTAGAGAGTCTTTTCATTGATCTGCAGTTTTAAAGAAATTAAGCTAACTATACCTTAACTATTGTTAAGGCATATAGACAAACAATAAAAACCTTAGAGTCACAGTTTTGCTGAAATAACAAAATACATTTCAGACTGCTAGAAGCCTTGATTTATGATGTTTAACCAGTCGGTCTAGGATCAGCTCCTGATTTGCTTTAGTTGTCTGTAAAAACTTGTTTTTTTTTAGGCTTTTTTAATTTGTATGATTGTGTACAGAGATAATGTGAGGCCATCGCATGTTAAAATTTGATTAGCCACCTCTGTTGTAAGGGGGCAGCATTGACTTTTCCTCCCACACTAGGTACATGAACGATATTCAAAAAGATAATTGCTATTATTTGGACAGATATTGCAAATGCGTAATTGCAATTCTCACAATTTGAATAGGACTGGTATTTTTTCTGCATTAAAAAGAATGACAGTGATGGGATTTTAATAATAACTGTGTGATATTGTACACAGTGAAAGTGGATTTTATTCCACCATGAAAGTCTGATACCACTACAACCTTAAGTGCAACATACTGATCCAGTCTCTAAATTCCAAAAGGGCACTTCAGAGCGACGGTAGGACAGCACAGTCATAATCTCTCTTCTTTCTTTCCTCTAAATGATTGGCTATACTTGGAAGTGCTCAACGGGGAGCTACATGCAGCATCACATTTATTGCTATCAGTTTATTGCTTCAATATGCAAATCATGACAAGCAGCCAATAGGGTCATGAGGTCAGTTCTTCATTTTCCTCTTTGTCTCATGCAAAGTGTCTACCACTGTAATGTGGAAAGAAAGGTGGACAAGGTAGCAAAGCCAATACACTGTGCACTTACAGAGGAAGAAATCAAGTATTGCAACCTTTGATTAGTGTATGTTGCCTCCAAAGATTTATTTCTGTTGTTGTGGTTTACCCATAATTTCAGTAAGATTAGAAGCTGTGAGACTTGGTAATTCTGTTGCCTGACATATTAATTTTGACAGCCATTCTGTGTGGATGTCATTCCTTCTTTAGATATTTAAATCTTTTGTCCAACTTGACTCATCCTCAGTTTGCGCATCTTTACCGCAGCCCCGTTTGTGGCCAGCATACAGCGCCTGTGTGTTGCCAACACTATGTTGTCACCATGGTCTCATTAAGGTGCAATCTGAGTCCACAGAGAAACTAGAGCATGCCAACATATATAGGCTGTCCACTGGCCACGAGCGAAGCCTCTGATTCACAGCCAATGAGGAGAGAAGATTAAGTTTCACATGTGCAGAGTGGCAGCTCATCCACCTCTGGATCTGTTAGTGGTCAGTCTTGAGATTGGTTTGGTGGAAATCATCGGCGGTGACGAGTCTTTGATGGGAAAGTTATGAAAAATGTGATTGAATGTAAATATGCAGTTCTCTGATGTGTTTCACATGTTTTGATTAACTGTTGTAGGTTTTTGGTGTAAGTTAAAAGCGTCAGTTCACTCAATACTACAAATAAACATATTTATTCACTTAGCTATAGTCATGCAGGTTTTATTTGCCTGGGTTTTGAGATTTAGGCTGCAAACGCAACCCGTCTTGAAAGTTTTAGTGTTATTGTTGTGTTTGTTGTTATTGTTGTTGTGAACGAACGTGTTGTTGTTGTATTGGGCTATGTAAATTACAATTGAGTTGACCTGACTTAAAGGTAATTGTATTTTGTGGTGCTCACAGCATTGAAAAAGACATTTCAAAAATGTAACAGTAGTATGGCTTAGCATAGATAATGTGTCTGTTAATCTGTCATTTCCCTCTTAACAGAAAAAGCAGCGACTGATTCAGAGCCCAAAACAGAGGAGGCAACAGGTGAGTGCCACTTTAACACTTAGAGTCATATAAAAATGTCTATGCTAACTCTTAAAAGGTTTCCCCTCTTCTTGTTTTCAGCTCAGAGTCAGCTGATAGACGTGTCTTACCTTGTTTATGCATGAATGAAAGTACAGTATGTGAAGGTGTGCATCTGAAAGACATGACCCTGTGATAACCCCTTTTCATCCACTCTTCCTCAGTCCTCACTGTACCTTCTTCCTCTCATGTATGGCTGCAATTTCTACTCACACAAATTGAATTTATCATCCCACAGAAATCGAAATTTTTTTGAAGCATATATATATATGAAGATATATATATATCTTAAACTTGAACCTAAGAGTCCATTGATCCATTGATGATGATCATTGTGTACCCTTCCAGAAAACTGTAATTCTAAGAAAATCAAAGTCAAAATATATTTGATTTGCTAAACTAAAAACCTTTTTAGGTAGCCGGCTTTGGTTTACGTACATGTTTACTATGAATATATATATATATATATATATGTGTGTGTGTGTATAGAATGATTTAGTCTTTCCTGTGTCATCTGAAAATATAGATTCAGTCAAATCTGCCACACTGGTCTTGGATCAGGGTGACTGAAAATGCCAATGACAAAATACTTAATACAGTGAAAGAGATCTGCAGATAGAAGCACGACAGAGCGACAACTGAAACTAAAATATGTTCTGTTTCACATCAAACATCCAAAGATACAAAAGTGGAAAGTATTGTTCTCGCAACTCGATTGATCAAAACCCTTTTTTTTTTAAATCAAACACAGCATAAACATGTCATGTGATCTTCTACTTCAGTACACTTAATAATGCAATATCCAGGAATTCACATCAGAGACAGAACCTCTTACCCCTGTAACAAACAGACTACAATTTCCCTTATTGATTATAGGCAGCCCATCCATATACAAAGCTTTGACCTAGTTTTGTTCCTCATCCGAACAGAAGGTCTACAGCTACAGTGTTGTATACTATACAGCCCCTTGAGGCATATTAGTGTTGTTATATTGGGCTATAAATAAAAGTGACTTTACAGGACTTAACTTGAATAGAATTAATGTCTTTTCCTTCTAAACAGAAAAAGCAGAGACCACGGTGACTGATTCAGAACCCAAAACAGAGGCGGCACCAGGTGAGTGGCGCCTTAACACAATAACACACGATCCATATGAAAACTCTTTAACATGTTTCCCCTCCTTTTTGTTGTCAGCTCCCAGTGAGTGAAGGTCAACAGGACTGACTGCACAGATAAGTCTGATGGAAGTGTCCTACCTTGTTTGTTATGCACGTTTGAAAAAAATGTGAAGGTGTGTGTCATCACCTTTTTGCCAAGATGTAAACCCTGTGATAATGCCTTCAGTCGGGGTTCATCAGTCATCACTGTGCCTTCTTCCTCTCATGTATGGCTGCAATTTCTACTCACAAACTGTATATAGACAGCACTTACTTTATTTTCAAAGGATGTCAGAATAACTTGAAATTTCTATTTATTACCCATAGAGAAATTTAAAGTAGCAGAGTTTCTGAAACATTATATGTTTTTAACTTGAACTCCTGAGTCCATTGTGCACTTTTCTACAATATTATTATTATAATAATAAGAAAACCAAAGCCAAAATGACTTCACTTATTTAAGTATTCATCTTTGTAGGTAGCAGGCTTTGATTTTGCAAATATGTTTGTAATGACTACAAGTAGCTGACACTTTAGGACTGTCCTGATTTCAAAGTGGAAACAGACAACTTTTCAGCTCCCCCTTTGTGAAACATGTGGCTTCCTTTCAGCTCCTGGTTTGTTTCCTGGCTGCTAGTGTTAGCAACATGGTTACCGTTTGGCTGCCTGGCTGCTGTCAAAAGCAAGAAGCATCCGCAAGGATCCCAATTTGAACTGGAAACTCTGAATCAGTTTTACCCACCCATTTCTATTAATAAGTAATAGTAGAAAGAATGCCAACTCAATGTCAGTTTCAGGGTAACACATATTGCAGAGTGACAGATTTCTGGAGAGAATGGCATTCAGGGCACCGATATAATGGATGGTGTCATTCTTCCATATCTGGTGTTATTATTGTTTACTTCATATTGATACAATTGAACATAAGAGTTTTCTTTTTCCACTTTAAGCATTAATGTAAGTTTCTGATGAGATAAGAGTACATGTGAGGCCCTTTTTTTTTGTTTTTGATGTATCATGATTTATCTCTGGGAAAATAATCCCAAAATCTGCAATAACCTATGAACTGTGAAAAAATTAAAAAGACCCCTTAAAAAACAACATCTAATACATGTACTTATTTATATCTTAATTTAGGATGAAGAGGCTACATATGATGGATGTGACATTTTTTATACCTTAATTTAGGATGAATTGGCTACATGTGATGGATGTGACATTTTTTATACCTTAATTTAGGATGCATCAGCTACATATGATGGATGTGACATTTAGGGAGTCTTTGCTATATCATCTGAAAATACAATTAGGCCTCAAGTGTGCAGCTATAATGTCACATGATGGTTAGACTACAACTTGTTTGCAATATTGTCAGCTAGTGGGGAGTCTGAGAGAGGACTGAGAACAGCAACTGCCTCAATTTCTACCAATCCACCCTGTAGAGAAAAAGGAGACAGATACAGTATATTGAGGACAAAGGTAAGAAACCAACTCCAATGAAATGTTCAAAAAGAGAATATACAGCCATGCTTGTGGCTTTAAGAGGTTGTACTTATCAGTAACTAACACTAAAATACAACAGCTGAAGATATGTCATTAGTTTTGCATGTATTTGGTTATAAACTAAGCACTGAACGGAAGCATAGTCTGACCTGACCTGACATCAACTGATGATGGTAAAGAAGAAGTTAAAGAATCACCACCATAATTATTACAACCCATCCTGTCGGGGTCATGAATGTCTGTACAAAACATTATGGTGGTCCATCATCACTTAGTGCACATGAACAATGTACCACAAGGTACTGCAGTTCTACTTCAGTCGAAAGGTTTTCTTTGTACTCACTCTGGGCAGAGCGGCAACCTGGTAGGCAGCTCTGGCAGGGAAGTTACTGCTGAAAACTGGAAGGAGAGCATTTACATTATATTTAAAATATATAAAAAATAATACTGGGAAGCTACTAATAGACAATTAGACCCTCTGATGATGCACATATTTTAATTAAGTGTTTATAATGTGTTATTACAGGATTTACTGATAGTTAACATTATATTAATGTCATAGAACCCTAAAGCAAATCCCTTTGTCAGGTGTTTAACATGTTTGTCTTTTTACTTTAAATAGGGTCACTTTATTTAGTATGTTACTCATCTACAAGCATTATAATATAATAATAATAAATCATTGTAATAACTATATAGAAAAAAATAAAAATATGAGCGGTTATAAGCACTTTATAAACTTTTAATAATGGTTTTTAACTCACTATTAATGTTATTGTACACAGAAATGAGGATTTTTTTGTGTTTAATAATGTAAATTCTATGAATAACTTTATAAACCAGCCTCCACTTATTCTGTATTGGGAATTTTACAGAAGACAAAGGTCATTTTAAAATAGAGGCAAATCTGAAATGCAAATATGAGTTAACAACATTTATCAGACTTGGTCAAAACTTCGGCTGCTGGCTAAGTTTGATTATAAAGTGAGAGTCTGGGAACTTAAACATCAACCATGACTTTGGATCACAGTGGACATATGTCCTGTCCTTCCTCTTAACAGGGTCAGGGAAAGTTCCTCGGCTGTGGTTTAGGGTTGGGTAGAGAAGGGAGAGAGGTATAGGCCTATACCCGAGTCAATGGCCCGCACAGGAAAGCTTGCTAAAAAGGGTTGGGTTACATCTGTGCGCCTGCACAGCGGTGTCCATTTACACATCACTGGGCTCTGCAGCTTCCATTACACCCGTCTGTTGTGATCCAGACGGAAATGCCCAGAATGAGCCGCCTTTGAGAGGAAGCTACAGTCATGGAGCGGAGGAAGGACTGAGTGAACCTCTCTGTCAGATGACTGCTCCACCTGTCAGCAGCCATCCTCAGTGAAAGGCACTGCATGGATGCTGGAGCATGCAGTGTTGTAACCTGTTACTAAATTGTGTGCTGGATTTGATTTATTATTTAGGTGGAATTAAAGCAATTTGCCTATAATTTACCACAATGATGGAACGGAAACTGTAAATGTTAAATCAGGAATCGGTTATATTGTGATATGGAATATGATTCAATTCCACTTTTAGATATTCATTTAAAGAAAGAAGCAAATAACATTATTAAGTGGCAAATCTAGAAATGCCTTTTTACTTTGAGTCTTTTTTACTTTGAGTTTTGAATAATGCATCATTTAAATACAAAGTTCATAAACCAAGTTATAATAGCTTTTTAAAATAGTTCAGCGTGTAATTTTATTGTAATTATAATTTTTCTAGGACTAGGTGTTTCAATCCCTTGGTAGTTGCACTATCCTAATAGCACATGAGCTTGTGGGTGGGAGACGGTGGAGCTGGTGGGGGGTGGAGGCCTTGTTTGGAGCCAGTTGCATCTTCTGTATGCGTTGGTCCAGGATGAGGTCATCAGGACTATTTAGATCCGTTTAATTCCTTTAATCATATCTTAAACTAAATGTCAAGTGATGTCCTGAATGAGAATCGTGCGTTTTGACGATCTCCCTCCAGACAAAACACATTCGCTGGCTACAAATCAGTACATTTGGAGATGGTAGACATTCAGTGCTGTGCTCAAGTTCACTTCAGTAGATTACATTAGTTCCTGATATGCGTGTCTGAATCCACTTCCTCTACTTGACGAGCAGCCTCCTCATTCATAACCCCATTAACAATTTAAAACTCTATACAAGGAAGAACGTGATGAGGAGGAAACAAGCCGCTGGATTATACCCCACCCTTATAGAATGAACCCAGGAGGACTACAACAATAATGCCTGTATAATGTGAATAAACTAGGCTGTTTATATAGGACCACTGATTTAACAGTAGCTCCGACAATCTTAGTTAAAAGCTGCCCCCATGTGGTGACCTTTATATATTTAGAAGACTATAAAGAGAGAAAAGCATTAGGTCCATTTGATCTTTTCAATGAAATTGCACTTGTGTTATTTTTCATTATAATCTATTTCCTAGCATGATATTTAAGGCATCTGGTGTGGGAATTAATGATACAGTCTTACATGTTTTGTACACCTCGTTGACGCTGTTAAAGTCATTTATGTCTGCAAGTAGCACAGTCGTCTTCACAACTGAAACCAAAGAGAGTTTGTTAAGTTTGAACATTCAAATCATACAAAACATATGAGTATTGAGTACTGAATTCTCACCATTGGTGTAGTCACAGCCAGCAGCTTGAAGGATTTCCCCCATATTGATGAGAGCCTGAGGGATGAGAGGAAGAGATCAATATTTAATGTAGCCTTTCATGTTTGGATTTTCTTTACATGTATTGGTTAGTTGTTGTTTTTTTCTAGTGGGGGGTTTGAAAATACTTTCTCAAAATACAATGAAAGTAAACAGAGAGCAATCAGGTAAAAAATATTGCAAGAACAAAAATGCATCTTTAGTGTAATTTTAATTTGTGTAAATCCACCATAATAATATTCAATCTGTGTTTGAACATTAGTTGTTTGGTTTTAGTCTAACAACCATCTCAGCCAATAGAAATACCTGACAGATGTTAGAATAAGTGTTGTAACATCTGATGTTCAAACATGGTCGACCATCACTACCATCATAGGCCCCTGGGAACCTCACCTGTTTGGCCTGAGCCTGTACTCCTCCATCTACCAGCTGACCAGAGGCCACATCCAGCCCCAGCTGACCAGAGATATACATTGTTCGGTCCACAACCACCGCCTGGCTGAGGATGAGACAGAACACACACCTCATTTCATTTCACATTTCATCCTG
The DNA here is from genome assembly GCA_037577475.1 of Chaunax sp. Z400. Lineage (NCBI taxonomy): Eukaryota > Metazoa > Chordata > Actinopteri > Lophiiformes > Chaunacidae > Chaunax > Chaunax sp. Z400. The sequence continues at coordinate 13,314,144 of CM075200.1, read as the reverse complement.
GATTAAATTATCAAACTGTTTGGTGTGTGTGCCCACTCTCTTTATGTGCTTTACTTACGTATTAACACATCTATGATATCTTATTTTTCTCATAAATTAACTTTCTGCATGGATATTTTAATGTAGTAAATTATCTTTTATACATGACTACTGAACACTACTAAAAAGTCTTGATCTTGCAACAAAGCTAAACTGTATTTGCACCTGAAATATCTCACTGACATTATATATAATATAATATAATGACATATATAGTCAAAGATAACCTGAAACCTAAATTTCATTATCTACTGTACCCCACAGTCCTTCAGTGCTACAGAGTCTGTTTTGTGTTTGATTATTAAGTCAAATGTAATAACAGCTGGAAGATATGGGAGATGTGTATGTAAACTTTTGTTTTTTGTTGTTGTTTTTTTTCAAACTTTGTTTATTGAGTTTTCAAAACAACACAGTTGCGTCATCAGAGCATTACAAAATATGTATATATAAATATATATATATGGATATGTATAGATAAACAAATATTATGTAAACTTTTGTGAGAATAAATAAATAAAGAATAATCTATTAATGCCTATAGAACCCTAAAGCAAATCTCTTTAACAGTTAATGAGTTATGCCACCGGAAACCCTCATGTCACACAAATCCCGCTGACAGGATGAGTCAAAATTCAACTTGTAACAATGAAAAAAAATATAAAAGTTCCTAAATAGCAAAAAGTACCACTTCAGTACTTGGCTGTTGTGTGTATAACGTTTTGTGAAAAAGAAATGACAGTTTTTGAGTTATATTCCGGAAACGAAATCCTATTTCCACCTCCACACTTCCTTTGTGGTGGGGGATAATTAGCACAATTAATTCCCAGACGATAAGACGTCATTCAAAGTCTGACGTAAATCCACCCGTTGACAGCCAATTGGTCAGAACAGGAACACCCCTTAATTTGTGAAACTGCATAGATTGAATTAAACAAGAAAACATAACAGGTGACTACATTTTTTTTGGTCATATTAATTTATGATTTCTCTCCACTTCTGTATATTTTAATTTGAGAGCAATTCACTTTTTTTTTTTTCTAAAGATAAAGGTCAATCTAGGGTGCAAATATATTTCACAAGAAATTAATACTTACCTATATATTCCCTTTCTCACAGGCGCTTTTGGTGTGTAAACAATTTGTCGATGAATAGTTGCCATTGCCAGTCTGCAGATGTCTGATAGAGAGAACTACTGACTGCAGTCGCCACTTCTGCTCTGCTAAAAGTTCAACTTTGGAACTACTTACATCCGGGTCACTGAGCTGTGTCAGTCAAAACTCATTAGCCAATGGGGACGCAACCCTGAAAAAAACCGCCCACTCCAGAGGTTTGTGTCAGAACTGCAACCAAAAACTCAGGGAGTGCAAACACAAAGCTAAAGATCAATAATTTACACGATTACACAAATAATTCGATTATAAGTTATAAGTTTTACTTTTGAGATGACATTTCTTTTGCTTCAGTGAGTTTTATTCTCTCTCAAATTCTTGTTTTTGTTTGACATTGAAGAAGTTTTGCTTGATCTTTTTGACACAAATCTGATTCCATACCCGTCTAGCAGGTGAATTCATTGTAGTAAATGTGTAAATAAGTCCTGCCCCTGATCAAATTCTGCTGTCCTTGAGTTTCCAATTTATACCAGTACAACCCACGAGGATGTGCTGCTGACTTTCCCCGGTACCTGCTGGCACATGTTGCAGTTTGGGCCGGGACTTAAAGTCACTTTTATATAGTCCCAGATAAGATAAAAACTGTCCACTGAAGTTCTGGTTAGCTAGTAACTTTTATTATTTCTTGCATGTTTTCAAATCTTTCTAAAGTATTACAAACAAAAGATAATAAATTAAGCGGTTCAGACAAATGCTTCCATTCCACTCTATGTAATTATATAGCAGAAATAACAGTGAAATAAATGCAAAAACATGTAGCTATTGATCCAAAAGTGATTCCAGATAAGGAGGCTTTTTTTTATTGTTAAAAGAAAATAGTTTTTGTAAAAGCTGAAAATGCAGCTTCAATAACAATTATCTCTGTAGTTAATACAATAGCGTTCCACTAAGAAGCAAACATTATAAACATGCATAGTCTAAAACACACAGAAATCAAGTCACATATACTGTATATGACAAAGGGCAAAAAATATAAACAGCCAAATTAGCTACCATATTTGAACCAGTGTCACAAAAAGGAAACTTTTTAAAACCCATTTAATAAATAAAAGAATGACGGTTTGTATGAAGACTGTGCTGCAGATTTGATTTTTGAAAATTGTTCATGGCATGAATCCTAAACATTTCTGTGACGGAACAGTTCACTTGCATGCAGTAGAAAAGCAAGCATACAGACATGATCATTCAGAAGCTGAGATCGTACTGATTGTAATTTAGATTCAGGCATTTATAAAGTCAACTCATTTTCATCACACTGCCCATCAGATGAGATATAAGACCGTGTAACAGTTTTACTTTTAGATTAAGGTATTATTAAAATGATCAATCAATATGCAGTAAGTGTGAGCTGAACCACACCCTCAAGACATACTGCATCTACATGCATTTAAAGTCATATTTCATTCAAAAGGTCATTATTAGCAAAAGTGTAAATCAATGTCAACAGAAAAACCAAACCGCATCCACAACAGAGTAGTTTCTGTCATGAAGAGACCAAATATGTTACAACCAGACAATCAATCGCCGCACTCAACAGTTTTGTCTCAATAGTTTTTAGCTATCTAAAAGACACACAGCATATCTTCAATCCTTCATTACAAACATGAGAAAAATGTAAAAAAAAACAAAAAAAAACACATTCTCAAGCATAAATTACTGAAACACATTAAAAATGTGGGGAAATTTGGTGGAGATTTTAATGCAACTTTAAAACTTAGCTGATGAAATTCAGATATTAGACGTGTAGCTGATGTTGTTGGTCTGTTTTACTTAAGTTTACTATATCGGTCATTCACTTGAGTCTGTTTCACAAACTGATGTTTTTTCATCTTAAACTGCAGGCATCAAACTGTTTATATGACTAGTTGTATAATTTGATCTTCTCCACTGAACACTGAAGTGTAATTTTCTTCTTCACCTCTTAACACAAAAGAGGATCCACATCTGGTTTAAATGTTTTAGAAAATCATAATCTGTAGTGAATCAATCATAGTGTGAAATTATTACCAAAAACGACAGCCTTGAAATGAGCCTACAGTTTTTGAAGACTAAAATGGGAGTCATGCAGTACTTAGGAATGCTCGTAAAGAAATTGTGTTTTGTTTACAATTAGGAATGAATCATGGTGCCAACTCTGGTTTGAATTCAAGCAGGTTATTTTGTGAATTAAAAGATAAGATTTTAAATTCACGTGGAGTGCTTGGAAAGCTCGGAAAGCGATGTAAAACTGGGACAGATGTGTCACTAGGAGTCTCTCAACATACTTGGTGAACTTGATACTTGAAATCAACAAAATTAAACAAATGATTAAGACTAATGAAATAAGTTTAGATTTTTTTTTGTGTGCATCCACCAGTGATTAAAAACATGAACAAACTTTTCCCCTTCCACATGATTACTGTAATTTATGTCCATTCTTACAGTTTCACACAGTCTACTTCCAACACCTACATGTTAAGAAACTGATGCAACCATTCGATGGCTCGTTTTATTACATTGCCTATTTTGAAAGAAAAAAAATATATATATATTTTAAGGCATTTTCAACTTAATCCACTTCATCTTTATTGTCTTTGGTCAAAGAAAAGCTTCCACAGCTTTTTGTTGCAGGTATTTCCAAACTAGGCTCTATATCATACATATGTATTCATAAAGAAGTGAAAAGGAACTTCACATCAACCTGGTGAAAACACTGCTGCTGCTGCCAGAGGATAGCCTCCTCAATGTGTTGATGGTGAATCCCAGAGGGTTTTTTTTTCTGCATTTGGGGGAAATTTATTTTGAGACTTTCGGATACATAATTGCCACGTCTTTCGCTCTCTCCTCGTCCGTAGTTTACGGTAAAGCAACTTTACAGAATCTGGTGAAAAAAAAATATAAGATCTAGAATGACAAAACAGTATCTAGTGTTAGAAAGAGGGCATATGAGTGTAGATTCCAGGAGCCAAGGGGTTGTCACCCAGTAAGAAGAAGTATCTGACTTCATCAAGAGACCAGTTGGCAGTCAGTCACAACAGCAGTGGACTTCCAATAAAGACAATAAGGTCATAGTTCCACTGGCTCAACGGAGTCAGACATTTAGGCGACAGGGGAAACCGAGATAGAAGTGACCAGGTGACAGGGACGAGCGCTCAGAAGTTCTGTTGCCGTCTCTTTTTGGCATCCATGGCATCCAGGATGGGCTGCCTTTTGGCTGTGTAACGCTGTCTGAGCTCCTCGATCTCCCGCTCCATCATGGGATCCAAGGCACTCAAGCGCATCTGCAGCTCCTCAAAGTCCAGGTTCTTCAGCTGGGTGACAGCACACAAAGAGAAAGACATAAACAACAAAGGAGAGGGGCTGAGTCATATTTAGTGTCTTGCTGTGGAACTGCTCCCATTTTGCTATATATATTTTTTTTTTTAACCACTGAAGTACAGACATACACAGCCAATCAAAACTTTGGGCACAGTTAATGGGATACTGTGTCCAAACTTTTGATTGGCACTGTATATTCCTTTAGATCAAACCCAATTAATTACATGTTCATGGAGGATTTTACTCACAAAGTCAAAGTCTCCGTCCTGGGGCACCTTCCAGTTGTCAGGGAAGACATTCTTGGACTGGATGTGGTAGCCCGGCGGCTCCTGTGGCTGGTTGTGGTTGTAGTTCTCCTGCTGCTGCGCTGCCTTGTTCGAGTCCTGCTTGTCAAAATAGTCCATGAAGGATGGACGTATCGGCTGCTGGGGGGTGGCGTGCCCTGTACAGGGGGAAGAGGGTTGCTTTTGATTTCTTGAAGGAAACACCTTTCAGATTATTTTCATTATGTACATTTCAAACATTTTGAGATAGGCAAAATAAAAGCTCACTTCTCATGGATCTCTGGTCTTCCTCCTCCTCTTCATCATCATCACTGTTGATGACCATAGTGCCCAAGTCTGACTCTAGCATGGTCCTGCCGTGTTCAATCATGGTCTGGGCCCCATCACTCATGGTGCCGGTGGCTCGCATGGTTCCTGCACCCTCTGAGCCTGACTTCACCATAGTGTGGGAGTCCACCTCAGTTTCTTCCTCCTGGATGACACAAGACATTTGATCATATAGCCTCTGCATACAGCCATCTAATCAAGTAATTTAAATCTGGTGGTTGCTTTAACTCAAAATCTATGGTTGCTTTAACCTAAACTTTATTGTTGACCTCTCAGAATACGTACAGAGTTGTCATCCTCTTCCTCCAACTCTCTCTGTTGCTCCTGCTGCCTCTTGGCCTTCATCTCCATGGCCTCGGTTATCAGGTCTCTAAGGATTGAGACCGGCTTGGCCTGGCTGATAAATGAGTGCTGGACATTGACAAAAACAAAAGAGTTGTTTTGTGTTAACATTTCATGGCTTAGTGGATCTACCACTTAAATGTTTTCATCTATATATATACAGTACCAGTCAATAGTTTGGACATACCTTCCCATCCACTTGAATGGGAAACTGTGTCCAAATTTTTGACTGGTACTGTATATGTACTTCCTTTCTCCAACCTGTAGGAGCTGTGTGGCAGTCGCTCTCTGCTCTGGATTCTTGACGAGGCATTTCTTTACAAAGTCTGTGAACTCATCTGACCAAAGCTCTGGCTTCCTAAACGTTGGAGGAGGGTTGGTGGGGATCATGAAGATAGCCTGGAAAAACATGAGGAGGTTTCAAAAAGTCAGGTTGCATAACAAAGAAAAAGAAAAAAAGACAACATATCAGCTGTTTATTCCTTATGGGTTAGGTCTAAGTACCAATCTCTTCAAAAAACAAAAAAACAAAAACAAACATGTTTACACTCACTCTCATGGGATGGATGTCAGCATAGGGAGGTTTGCCCTCTGCCATTTCTATGGACGTGATGCCCAGGGACCAGATGTCAGCAACACAGTTGTAGCCAATCTCCTGGATCACCTCTGGGGCCATCCAAAATGGAGTACCAATCACAGTGTTTCTCTTTGCCATGGTGTCCTTCAGAGATAAGGCAATACTACTATTGTTGCTATGAGGTGAAAATCAGTGAAAGATTATACAATCCAAATGTATTTTTTTAGTGGTATTTTTTTTCTGGCATTTTAAACTTTTTAATTAATAGGACAGCCAAGGAATTGACAGGACATGCGGGAGAGAGAGGAGGGGTGGACATGCGGCAAAGGGCTACGGGCGGAATCGAACCCGCTCTACTGACTGAGCTAAACGCACCCCATGCGATCTAAACGGACTTTGCCGTGACTCACACAAACCCTCAAATATCTACTACAATATTACCGTGAGTTGCCCAGCAACTCCAAAGTCTGCGAGTTTGGCGTGTCCCTCGGTGTTGAGGAGGATGTTTCCTGCCTTGATGTCCCGATGAATCTTCCTCATGAAGTGAAGGTACTCAAGACCTTTCAGTGTCGACTTCAGGATTGTGGCAATCTCTTCTTCTGTCAACTGATGTGAGATGGAACCATACGACACAATGGTGAAATACTGTGTAACGGAGGTACGCAAGGCAAGTTTGACTAAGGAATAGCTGATAGGGATTTTGTTTTGTTTTTTTTGCTCTCACTGCTGCCTAAATGAGCTTTGCAAATAATTATACGTGGCCATCCTGTCAGGTTTTTATGTGAACTTATAACTTTATAAAAACCTGAATAGTCATCTGGTCACTTAACACCATCAAAAGCATTAAAGAGAAATGTCTTGTTAACATAAGTGACTGCGAAACTGCAGCACTCTATGTTAGTATTTGTATGCCAGTCTAAGATATGCATGACAATCTGTTAAATATGAATAAAATATATAATTGAAATATATAATCTGATCATTTGTGAAGTATTAACATATTAGTACCACCACTCAAATACCAAAACGGTATTTCTTTGTAGGCACCCACCGTCTTGTTGCGCAGTCTGATGATGTCAGAGACAGAACCAGCACCACAGTACTCCATGACAATCCACAGGTCTGTGTTCTTGAAGTAGCTGCCATAGTACTTCACTACATAGGGGCTAGGAGGAAACGCCAATCAGAGAGGTTATGAAAAGAGAAGATAAGGTTTCGTTCAGGACAAAAACAGCAGAAGTGAGAAAACCAAGTAGGAGCTGCAGCAGCTAATAGCATATGTTAATTCATATGTATAACACTTTGAGAACAATAAGGGATGTTTAATCTCATCTATGTGGTGAAATTTGTTTTGTTAATAAGTTTAGGAAAAGCTGTGTTCTATTTTAACCTGTCACACTGCTGCATGATGGAAATCTCCTTTATGATCTCCTGCAGATCAGACTCCACAGGAACCTGCTTGATGGCCACAACCTGGCCTGACTCCTTATGGATGGCTTTGAACACACTGCCATAGGAACTAAACACACACACAACAGTTTAGTCACAATATTATCCATTGTGCATTCCATAAATGACAGCATTAACAAATTAATGCATTATGAGATCAAATAATCTGCTGTGACAGATGGACTCAAAGTGTCTCCATTCAATGGCACACATTCAATGGAAATGGGAGTGTCATAACAAAACATCTTACCCTTCACCGAGTTTCTCTAGAACATCAAACACTTCCTCTGGTTGCTTAGTCAAGCTGTCCTCACTCAGCTTTTTCAGCTTGCTGTGGAAATGGAACAAATGCATTGCAATCTCTGTGATCAAAAAACAAGAATTGAAACCAAAACTAAAACACTACAGCATAGGAGCATCTGGAGTCCAAATTGCAATGGTTTCCAACACCTAGCATTAAGTTATACATATCTATGAATGAAAAGCTGGGAATGCTGTACTCATACAACCAAAACAAAGTATTACAATGTAAACAACACAAATGTTTAAACATTTTTTTTACTTAAAAAAACATTAGAGCAAGGGATTTTATTAAATGATAGAATTGTAAATGACCAAACAACATACTTTCTAACGTTTGGTAGACTAAGCAATCTATCAATTGGCAAAAACAATTACATAGATTGACAATGAAAATAATATTGTGCCGAAGCGATAATCTTACTCCTTATACGTAACGAAATTTTAAGTTAGGTAGAAGGTGCGAAATTAGGGAAAGAACAAAATGTTAGTAATAGCACATCGCCCATTTCTCCCTAAAGAGCTATAGAAGCGCCTCCTCAGATACATTAGCTCCTGTGATATTTAGTTGAAAAGACATCCAATGTACACATGCCTCTCCATAGCAAAAATTAATAAAATGGTCACCGATGATCACTATTTGTGGTGTGAGACTGTTACAATTTTCACATAATTCAATCGTGTATCCAAATATTAACGTAGATCAAAAGGCTCCAGGGTATGTATGAAGTTAGCAGTTCATTAGCTAACACAGAAACGACACGAAAGCCATTAAATGCTTAAACACGTGGCTTGTGATGTTGGCCAAGAGAGAACACTAAAAATGTTAGCTAAATTTCACTGAACGGAAAGTTTGATAGAAAACAGATAAAGCTAACTATGATAGCAACCGCTAATTATAGTTGAACGACAGCTACCGCCTACGTTAGCATTTTAGCTAGCTGGTTTTTGACTAACAAACACGTTTTAAACCAGGCGGATGATCACAGACCTTTTGGGCGCAGACGGTTCCATGATGTATAACTTCAAAGATTAAAAAGTAAACGGACTAATATTATGCTACAGCAGTTTGGGGGCCAATAGTCAAGATGCGAACATTGTCGACAGTGTCGTTGTTGTCAAAACTATTGAAGGGCCAGCTGAGTTATCGTCAGATGATGGACATTTTAGACATGCGATTGTCCACACCGCCCCCATTTGGTCGGAGTGCAAAATAACAGCATAACAATTTCTAACCTAGAAACCATTAAGAACCCACAATAAATAAACCACAAACAATACTACAAAGAAAAAAATCTTTCATATATTTACCTCCATCAGCGTTGTGTTGCAAAAAACATAAATACGCCAAATTTGACAAAGTATCTTCTGACCAATCACAAACCACTTTGCTTTGAGGTGGATGTCGGTTGTGCGCATGTGCTGTACCGGCAGAGTGTAATACGAAAACAGCTAACAGGTAGCGTGTTGAAACGGTGAGATTTCGTATTTTTATCTTTTCTTTTTTCTGTATTTCATGTTCACTATATTTTCACTGTACATTATGAGATATTTCAAAGATCTTTATTCCCCACTGCCACCACTGGCTGTCATGGTTTAGCCTAAACCTGTACCACCACCATGCTGTTTCTGTATTAGCATGCTGTACATGTATGCAGATGTAATTTAATCAACATTCCTTGCTGTTTTTGTTTTTATAGAAAATATCATGGATGCACAGAAAGATGTACAACCACCCAAGCAACAGCCCATGTTCTACATATGTGGAGGTAAATGACAGGTTTACTTGATTACAGTTAGCTACAATCTTTAGTCCTGCTAACTTACCTCAACCCTATATCCTCTAACGTTACTCTAGCCAGTGTCCATTTAGCATCGTCTATTATTGCTAGTGCAACCATAGCCACTTCTGTTTTTGGTGTTTAGTACTACTACTATAACTATACTTATGTATTGTATTTCCGTTACTCTTTATTACTACAATAACATTACATAAAGTTTTAGTTGAACTGGGTTAACAGTAGTGTTGTTTGTACTTTAATGATTGCCAAATGCTGCTGCATTTTGAAAGCTTATGTATTGTTCTGTTCCTCTGGCCATGAATGAATATTTTGACTAAATAGCATGGTTTTATACAATGAATGTATTAAGTCTTCATCACTGTGTCATGCATACAGCTCTGCTCATACCACATAGGGTTATAGGACACTACAAAAATGATCTAATTATGTATCCAGAATGTAGTGCATATGTTTCTTTAAAGATGATACTTTAAAAAGAGTGAGAAGACAGAGAAAACCAAGTAAATCTATCAGAAATTTGTCTGCAACAAAGCTATTACAGAACTACAGCAAAATTAGGAAGTCACTGACAGAGCCGATTGTGTCTGAATATAACCTAAATATTATAGCGACTCAATTATAGATTAACAACTCAGTATTGCCTTCTTTCTCACATATTTTAGACAAAATTTGCACATACAAGAATTAAACAACCACTACAAGTTTGGACATCTGTACACCTGAATATTTGAAGATTTGTTTTTTAGCTAGTTCATGATAGGTAGCTGAGACAGTTCAAATCAATGCAACTTAAGGAAACACATACAAATAGACAAAACACAAATCAATTAAGCATCTTCATAAATTTGACGACATATAAGCTGCAAACACACAACACAACCAAACAGACAAACACACTGCAAATATTCACGATGCATATAGATAGACAAATATGTCGCAGATTCTCAAAACAAAACCAGATAGACAAATACACTGTAAATTCTTACAATACAACCAAATTGACACAACCATCACTATCTGTTTTTCCTTTCAATTATTTGAATTGGCAGGTTAATAATAAGGCTGTGGCTCAGGAAGTAGAGCAGTCATTTACAGAGCGAAAAGGTCGGTGGTTCTGATCCCCAGCCCCGGCAAGTCTACAAGTTGAAGTATCCTTGAGCAAGATACTGAATCCCAATTTGCTCCCCAGGCGCCGCAATGTAGTAGCAGCCCACTGCTCCTCAGGGATGGGTCAAATGCAGAGAAAGAATTTCCCCCTGTGGGATGAATACAGTATCTCAAAAAAAAAAAAAGGCTAAGGCTAGGCTAACAGCAGATATTTGCCATGATATCTGAATCATGCCATCACCAGTCTTGGGGAAGATACTTTGAAAACAAAGCTTTGCAAACTACCATTACATAACACTTGAGGAAGCTGACTTTACTGTAAAACATACCAACATGGTCATAAATTATATGTAAACCAAAAAAATTAAATACCTCACTATTCATGTCAATGTGCAACGACATCTGCATTTCAGAAACTTGTTGTCATCTGTGCAACTTGCAGCACTTGTCTGTAGTTTGTTGTATTGTTAGTATTTGCGGGATGTTTGTTTATTTGCTTTTATTTTGTCTGTTTTTCATCTATTTTCTTTAAGTTGAAGTGCAATATTATTATAGTGTCTTGACTTATAGATAAGCAAAATTCAAAACTATATCTTTCTCATTTTAATTCTGTATTATTGACTTGGTTTTAATGCAATCCACTGGGCTCCATTGTGCATGTTTGCTCATCTCCATCAGTCAACCAACAATCTTTCTGTCTTTACTTGCAGATTGTCACACTGAAAATGAAATTAAGGCCCGCGATCCAATCCGTTGTAGAGAGTGTGGCTACAGGATCATGTACAAGAAGAGAACCAAGAGATGTATCCTTTAATTTGTATTCATATGTGTGTGTGTGTGTGTGTGTGTGTGTGTGTGTGTGTGTGTGTGTGTGTGTGTGTGTGTGTGTGTGTGTGTGTGTGTGTGTGTGTGTGTGAGAGAGACAGGAAATTTGATCTGTGTTTTTAACATTTAAGGTATATTCAACAATTAAGAATAACAATGGATGACTTATAGTTGTATGTAGAAAGGAAGTATTAAAAGCATTTGCATTATTCCTTAGATTAGTATGGTATTAATGATATATCTTTGTATATTACTTTATTACTATTACTAGTTACTAACATCAATGTAAGCAAAGCTCCTGAAAACATTAAGACCTAACAAGTATTACTGTATTTGATATTAAATATTAGTCAAATATTGATGATTGGTCAAATAGTATGGAATGACAAAAGGCCCTTTATTCTAAATCATATGAATGAATTGAGTTTTAGACCTGAAGATTTCCTTAACTGTTGGATTTCAGTGGTTGTTTTTGATGCCCGATAAAGAAGTGGAGAGGAGCAATTTCTGCTGATCATTGTTCTGTACTATTTTTGTAGTGTTTGACCATGTAAATATATAAACTGGCTCCAGATTTCCAAATGATACTGTCAACTCACAATTTTCTTGTCTGCTCAAAAAGTGCCATGGATTAAAAATGATGGATTAAAGTTTTGGTTTATTCAAACATGATTTTATTCTTTCTTTCTGAACTGGACTGTTTCCCTCATTTGTTACTTCTAGATAAACACAAGCATGAATTCTGAAATTTAGTATTTAAAAAGCTACTTTCTCAATTCTAATCATTCATTATCTTTGAATTGCTTTAAGAATTTCATGTTCAATTATTCAATTAGAATTTATGGTTTATGAGGCCTTAAAACAAATCCGGGTCTATTTTTCTGATACCACTCTCACAACTGGAAATGAGGAAAGAGCTGGCTTGACTCAGCTCAAAGGTAAACTCCTACCTACTCCTTATTTGTTAAACTTGTACAAAAACCCAACTATACAAACACCTATTCGTTGTTCTACTGGGGGTCAGCGTCATGTGCGTTACTACTCCTAGGCTAGAGGAAGTTTCCAGCCAACCACAATAGATATTTAGGCATGTCATAGCAGAAAAAGTGCAGGTGTAGCTTAATTGATGACATGAAAATTACTGCATATCATTTAGGTAAGTTAGGTCCAGGGTCCTGGTGCTGTGCATATTACCTCTGGTTTACTGAGGCACGTAATGGAAATGAGTCACCTTTACTAAATGAACACCTATGGCCTTTGTGTGTTCTGACAACCCAGCATGTCTGCTGTAAAAAATAGTCCCTTAGTTAGATTTAGATTTAGATTTATAGATTTAAAAAAAAAATTATCTAAAAAAGTGTTAGAAATGAATGATAAAATTCAGCACAAGGATGAGTAGGTAGTAAAAGCACATGTTTCTAATAACATTACCAATAAAAAAAAATATGATGGCTCTTTTTTATTCAAGCATTCCATAAGTTATGTGACAATGAGCCAGCATACCTAGAGCATAAAACTAAAACAATTATTTTTATTACTTAAAGCTTTGCTTTACCTACTTTGACTTGTAAAAAAAATCCTTTATAGAAAAAAAAGTATTATAGTAGAGTTTATGATTAAATAAAACCAGAAAAGAAGCAACTCTTATCTTTGTGAGGGCGCAAAGACCAAATGTTTGGTCATTTCACTTGATAAATAGGAATAAAAAGGGTTTAAAACAGTATAGCATCAAAACTGTAATTTGTTGTTTCCCTGTTATTCAGAGTCTGTATTGAAGTGCCTTGTATTCGGCCATTTCATCATACATTTTTTCATATTTGTGTCTGTATTCCTGCATTTCTGTCCAGCCACCAGAGTCTTTAGCTCTGAAGTCTAATCTGAAGCTGTCCCATCAAAGCTATCCTACTGCAGCGCTGCATCGCTGTGGCACTTCCCCCCATCAGTGATGTCACACATGACATCTCATCCAGGGGGTGTGTCCTAAAGAAATCCCCAGCCAGGCTCAGATGTATAGCTGCAGATCTGCTGAAAGGGAGAGGCAGGGTGGGAGGAAGAGTTTGAACACACTGCAGAGGGAGTGCAGCTATGGGAAACACACAGGAGAAACCCCCAGGCAGTGGAGGAGGGGGAGGTAGATCGGATCAGGCCACGGCAAGCAGTGGGACGAGAAACCGGCATGGAGGCAGCGTGGCAAAGCCTCAGACTCACCGAGCTGCAGAGAAAGGGGTTGGCAATGGCAGACAAAACAGCCCTGCAGTGGACAGAAGTTACCTGGATGCCCCTGCTGGAGCCCTTCCTCCTCACCTGGCTCGGCTCAAGAATGAAGGGAATCATCTCTTCAAACATGGCCAATTTGGGGATGCCTTGGAGAAGTACTCACAGGCCATTGATGGATGTACTGAAGCAGGTGAGAAAGATATGAAGAGTCAATGTATTTTTTTTTCAGAATTCAACTTGTGGGCTGTATTATACCCACATCTATTGATTAGTCAAATCTAGCTTACAAAACATATATTACCCTCAGCTTTGTATTGTACAGGAGATTCTTTATTGTTAAATCCAGCATGAGCAAAATCCAGTGCCACCAACACATCGTCAATAACATGATTTGACATCAGTCAGTTCCAGTAATAGTTGGATGCCACATGATTGATAATGTATGCTTGAATATTACAGTAAGGAGCAGGCCTGCAACTAGCATTTATTTTCTTGATTGATCCATTCATATTTCAGTCAATGAAATGTCAGAAATTAATTTAAAAGACCCAAACGCTTGAAAAGCATTCAGTTTCTAATCACTGAGGATGGAGAAAACCAGGATAAATTCCCAGTCAAGAAGGTAGAATCAGAGGATTTCTAATTTTTTGTTTTTAGAAAAGTAGGAGGCAATTGTTTCATTATCAAAATAATTGCTGATTAATCTTCTGTTGATCAACCAATTGGCTAATCGGCTAATTGTTTCAGATTTAGTAAGGAGAAATACAGTCAGAACTACACGTAGAGAGTGCAAACCTCTGCCAAGGTAGCTCAGTATCCCTATTATGTCACTGCATCTAAAGACAATAGTCCTGTGATAGTTTGATCCCCATCATATGACCCCTTGATCAAACCAACCGCTAGAATTTGGAATCACATTGGTATCATTATTGATTTCATGGTTAGTTCATGGTTAGTTCAAGGGGGTTTTTGTCAGGATCTAGCTCAGTGACTTTTGAAGTTACGTCAAATTTGGCACCTAAATGAATCAGCACAGTTTCAGCTACAGTTTTGATCTTAGTTGCAAGTCTGTAGTGTTATTATTTGTTATCTCACAGTAGCAAAACTTCCTTGAGGCCCATAAATGTAAACATTCTGGATCATCAGATCATTCCGGATCCAGATCAGACTTTAATGTGTAATAATGATGTGTAACTGCTGTCTAAGCAATGTAGGCATTCGGTGAAGCTAGAAGCAAACATCTTGCCCCTATCACGCAATAATAAAGAATTCCTTAAAAAGAAATTTTATTTCGGATACAAAATTGACTCCGAGTGTCATCCTATTCCAGAATCCAGGGTACGTCATGTCAATGTTGAATATTATTATGCTAGTACAGAACACTTCTTTTCTTTTCACCAAATAAATATGCGATTGCTCCACTATCCTACATCCCATAGGATGAGTGAAGGTCACTTTTCAGTCCTGTCACTGCCATGAATTAGTGAACTGTAATCAGTCTTACGATCAAACATACAAAAAGAGCAGCGTAGACATGAGTCATTAGTGATTTGTGACTTTTAGCACAAGACATCACCACTGACTATAGATAGGAGTCATGTGCTGGGGGTGCATGGGGCTTTTAGGCAAGACTGAATGTCATGCTGCACCTTTAAGTACATTCAGACAGCTTTTATGCTCATAGTGGACATGAGAGATAGTGTTCTCTGCAGCAATGGGGACAGGGTTAACAAAGGAGACAGGGTAAACAAGAAGACGTCATGTCATCCCAGACATAACAGTGAGACCCTCAAAAGGAAGCACAAAAACAATGTGTTTATGTCTCTGTTTATATAAATACATATAGAGAGGTATCAGCACTGTTGACATTGTTTTTTGAGCACTGATGCAGCCTAGGTGGCACAATGGTGCCTCACAGCAAGAAGGTCCTGGGTTCAAATCCAACTTGAGGACCTAGGACTTTTCTGTGTGGAGTTTGCATGTTCTCCCTGTGTCTGCATGGGTTCCCTCCAGGTTCTCCGGCTTCCTCCCACCATCAAAAACATGCAATATAGGTGAATTGATGACTCTAAATTGACCATAGGCGTGAATGTGAGTGTGAATGGTTGTTTGTTGTTCTATGTGGCCCTTGTCCAGGATGTACCCCGCCTCCAGCCCAAAGTCAGCTAGGATAGGCTCCAGACCCTACACAGGATAAGCGGTTACAGAAAATGAATGCATGAATGAATGAACGATGCAGCCTATAAATAATGATGCTTTGCTGGCAGTTGTGAAACTGCAATGGAGGCTTACAGGAGGAACATGAATAGAAAAAGACTACCAGAGGAACTGAGAACAAATCCATATAACCGTGTACCAGGCCAGTCTGCACTTTACACACAGTAAAAGTACAGTACAGTAAAAGTTTTTTTAAAAAGCCGTTCTAGATATGAAACACCAGGGTGTTCTTTCTGCATCTGGTGTGTTTGTTTGTCTCTCTGCAGGTACTGATAGTCCAGAAGACCTGTGTATTCTCTACTCTAACAGAGCAGCCTGTTATCTGAAGGATGGAAACAGCACAGACTGCATTCAGGACTGTACCAAGTATGTGACAAATGTCAAATCTGTGCATGTGTGCTTCTGGCTCTGTGTGATCATCTGCAGATGTTCTTTGTTTTTTGCGTCCATTTCAATATAATTTATGTCTGATTTAAGGAGCACTCCACCGATTAACTCCTTTATTATTGTCAGGCTACGATGTGGGCACTTTTAAAGCGATCCAGAGAACCAGAGAAATCACGTTTGTTGTTCCATGCATTCTTTTTACTTGACAAAACCTGGTTCCTACATTACCCACAATGCAACTTGACTGCCAACATTTTGGTGCGTTCTGATAGTGATGGCTAATGTAGCATCAAGCTGCTGTCGTCAAGCAGAGATGAAGAGAAGGCAAGAGAGATCTGCTAATTTCTCCTCTCTCTGCATCCATACCTCCAGATTTATTTCATTTTCACACTTGTCGTCTTCAGCCCTCGAAGACGTGAGGCAATTCATCAGATTGCACACAGTTCCCTCTTGGGCCACAGAGGGCTTCAAATGCAGAAGTACTTCAACACACTTGATTTAGCAAATTCCCAGGAGTTCCCCTTGAAGATAGTGTTTGGTGGTATTGCATTTTCCTGTGTATCAAAAAAGGTTTCAGCGTTTGCAGTAAAGTTGTATTTTGATATTTAAACTGTAGAGCTTTGTATGAGGTAAGTAAACATGCCATCATTACATAAACACACTACATGATTGTGGTGTCAGGAGGCTGCAGGATTCTGTTAATAAATACATGTTTATGAATGGAGGGATACAGATCAGCCCAGTTAAACCTATGACACAATGTTCAGGTGTAGGCACTTTGATCCTCTGTGCGTCTCTCTGATCCTCTTAGGGCTTTGGAGCTGCAGCCCTACTCCTTGAAGGCCCTGCTGCGCAGAGCTGTGGCCTATGAGTCACTGGAGCGCTACAGAAAAGCTTATGTGGATTACAAGACCGTTCTGCAGATAGACAACGGGGTGCAGGCAGCTCATGACAGCGTGCACAGGTCAGCTGAAAACAGTCAAACATACAAGTTTTTAAATAATATATAGGGGTTTCCAGTTCTTTGAAAAGCGCTGAAGTCATTCATATCATGCTTACCGGTTGTTGTTTTTATCATGTGTCGTCAATGCCTGAGAGTTTGCACATTTGTCAGCCGCCAAACACTGAAGAAGCCGACTTCAATGACCAGCATCTCTAATAAACAGGTGCTGCAGTATTTGGATGGGATCGTGGATTATGTTCCACATGACAGACTGGTTTCAAGAAAAAATGTTTGCCAATGGAAGAAGGCAGCCCAGGAGGGTCTGAAGGCCAGGCACAGGATTGGATAACGGTTTACATATAATCAGGATTACATAATCAGGTTGCAAAAAAAGAAGTAGCCCAGACTACATTTGAAAAGATGTGTAATTGGATTATATTCACACTGTAAAGAATTACTTGATTACCTTTTTTGATCAAACAATTTTACAATTTTAATATTATAAAACTTATTTTTCATTAATATGCTGAATATGGTCGACTGTGCATTAGAGTAAGTTAACTTCTCAGGTTGCCAGTTTTGTTAACGTTGACTTTATTTATGTGTTTTTGTTTATGATAGTGGAGATTTTTTTAATTTACATTGAAAATGGAAGATGAACACTTTGAGAAACTGCTCCTTTTGTGTTATAAGATGCTTATGAGGCCTTAAACACAAAAGAAATAATAATAATAATAATAATGCTTCCTCCTACATGAACCCTGTGGTTGCAGCATTAATGTAGCTCATTACAAAACACCTTTCTAGCCTATAATGTATGATGTCCTCTCTGTGTCACCTGCCAGGATCACCAGGATGCTCATTGAGGAGGATGGACCTGGGTGGAGGGAGAAACTTCCAGAGATTCCCGTCGTCCCTCTGGCTGTCCAGCAGCAACACAGAGAGAAACCAGTCAGCGCGGAAGTGGCTCAAGCCCGAGCTGCCAGGGCTGCACAGGAGGAAGGTCAGTGACATCACTTCCTCTTATCTTAACGAGGGTCTCATATTTTACCCCCAAACTGCTTACATATTAGGGCTTGTGTTGTGACATATAATGAATCTGGCACAGTCATGTTTTTTATTCATACCTTAACAAAATTGTTCTTTTTAAAAATTGCTTAACGCGTTGAAGTTGGTTAAAAAAGTAATGGAGGCACAGAAGTCGATTGATAAAAGTCGGTGTGTAAATGCTGGGCAGTGGTGAAGGCACTCCTCAAAAGCAGTGTGCATGTGTGTGTGTGTGTGTGTGTGTGTGTGTGTGTGTGTGTGTGTGTGTGTGTGTGTGTGTGTGTGTGTGTGTGTGTGTGTGTGTCATCAATAATGCAAAGGTGAAGGTGATCTACAAAGTGTAGTGCTGCTGTAATGGAACAAGTCAGGTCATGTTTCCTGTAGGCTGCTCCTGCTTACACAGACCAGAAGGCTCAAGATGGATCATACATTTACTCAAATGTATTTAAAAACATGTAGTGTCGTAAATAAGCTGTAAAAACCTGCAAATAAATCGCCTTATTTGTGTGCATGTCGTTTGAATGCACAGGATTTAAATCTCAAACAAATAAAGAACCTGACCTGCGTAGACACACACACACAGATATATGAAGTAAACACTAAATGGCAATAATAGCACATAGAACATAGCTAATCTCAGAATCATAGGCTGGTGTTGGCTGGTGAAACAGATGGTCACGTTTATTGGTAAAATCTTGTTTTTGTTAATGCAGCAAATGTGATGATTTTCAAGGATAAAAAACAAAATATGGCAACTTGTGCAGCTCTGACAATAAGCTCTAAATCAATAGTTTTGATAGTTTGATTTTGCTTCACTAAATTCAGTTTGGAACCAGCCAAGAACCCCAAAAGATTGCATTTCCTCAGCTCGAGTCTCTTAAACTCAGTATCATTTTCACCATCACTCTCTCCACCTGTAGCCGTCTGAACCAGTGGAATGAAATACTCTGACATCATGTTTGTTCAGGACATCAACAATCCTTCAGGAAAAGTGGGGACAACTAAAAAAACTGCATAAGGCATGAAATACTCAGGATCCCCCGCAACCAATTATCATAATAGTTTAATGATAGAACATTACTCCGGGAAGTACCGCAACCTCTTTAATTTAATCATATTTTATATTTTTTCCCAGGTTTCTTCTTCTCTTTAAAAATTCTTAATTGTGATAAATAAAAAGTCACGACCAGTTCTTTAAGCTTAAATTTCACTCTTACGTGAAACAATTCTTGATGGTGATTGCTAAAGAATACTTGTGCTTTGATTATTGATATAGTGATTCAACTACACAGGATATTTTTTGTCTTACTGTCCAAGTATTGACTTCTCAGCTAAAGCAAAAAAAATAACAGTTTTTTTAAATCTCTTTTTGTGTCTGCGTGTATCCATCCATTTTCACAGTAAGCAGGATTCCATTCAGACTGTTGCTGACAGCCTGATGAGTTTATGTGTGGAACTGATGGAAAACGCTTCTCGAAAGACAAAAAAAAAATGATGATCTCCTGATAGGAGAAAGGAGAAGAGAGGAGAGGAGGATTGATTGATGTTTAATTATAAGATTATTTGTTTTGACTAATCAGGAAGAAATCATCTGAACTGTTTCTTTTTTCAGGCTCAGTATTGAATATGTGCTAAATTGTGTGTTTCTGCCAACAGCCAGGAGAAAAGATGCCCGCTTTACTTTACTGAAAAGGGAAGGCAATGATCTCATCAAGCAAGGCCACGCACAGGAGGCTCTGCAGAAGTACAATGAATGTCTTACATTGAAACCTGATGAATGTGCTCTCTACACAAACAGGTATGAAACAAGTATTCAGATCTTTTACCTGAAATAGCAACACGATACTGTGAAAATACCCTGTGTTCAGAGTGTTACTTAAGAACAAGCATTTAAGTATTAGAAAACGGTCCCTGTCAGTTTTATTAGAAGTGATTTATTCCTATTAAAATCAATGCTGCATTAATGTGGGTGACTAGTTTAATCAATAGCAGCGAATTGTATTCTATAAAATAATAATATTTTTGTACTGTAGTGTTCCTGTCTTGTGAGAACCCACAGCTTTAATTACCATTATTACAATTACCTGTAGCAAATCCTGAATGGCAGACGTGGACATGCTGCTTCCTCCAACTCCTTGTCCTCTTGCATTCTTCTCCAGAGCCATCTGCTTCCTGAAGCTGAATCTCTTTGAAGAGGCCAAACAGGACTGTGACTCTGCACTGCAGCTGGAGCCGAGCAACAAGAAAGCCTTCTACAGACGAGCCATGGCTTATAAGGGTTTACAGGTGCCACAAACACACACGGATTCGAGTGAAGCAGCTGGATTCTAAGAGGTTGTTTCTAAAAGTGCTTCTCTCTCCGTGTGACCCCAAAAACTAGGACTACCTATCGGCCAGCAGCGACCTCCAGGAAGTCCTACAGCTGGATCCCAATGTTCAGGAGGCTGAACAGGAGCTCGAGGTGGTCACAGGCTTGCTGAGACAGAGCCTGATGGAGAGCACTGCACACACGCCAAGGGTAAAAGATTGGCTATCCACACACACACACACACACAAACATCAACACCATCAACCACCAAAAATTATTTTCATAGCTTAGTTCAGCACAGATGTTCACCTAAATCATCTTTCATATTTACAAATCTTAAAATGAATCAACATTTTTATAGATAATACTTATTTGCCTTTAAAGGCAAAAAGACATTGCTAGTTTATTAAAAGGTAACGTTTGAATTTTGATATTAACATCCAAACAACAAGTTCTTAAAAGTGTCTTGACATTACATGTAAGAACCAGGAAAATTTGCAATTTTAGTTTAGTTTTCTGAAACAATATGATATAAGAAGATGATTTACTACATAAGTTAATTTTGTGGGAAAAACGCTGAATTGCTCGAAGCATATATATATACTTACTCGGACACGCATCACACAATTTATTTAGGTGTTGTTGGAAAATGACATGCTAAAAAAAACAAATTTTTGTTGTAAATAAAATAGATATGCCGTTATAGGTTCGACTCATAAAAAAACAAACCAACACCAAGAGATTGACTTTCATTAATTTCCTCTAGGTTTGATGTCTGTGGAGCAATTTGGAGGCAGAGGAATGAAGCAGGAGTGGACACATACTGTTCTGTCACATACTGTACTGTCAAACATGTGGATGAAAAGGACTTTTCAAGCCATCAGTAGTAAGTAAGACCTGTAAAAATGGAAATGAGTGGCGTTAACTCCTGGGACTAGCTCCCCGGCCGACCAGCTCACTTTCAGCTCTGCACCATTTGCAGCATGTGCATCTCACACCATAACTCCTGGGTACACAACCTTACATAATGGCAGCTTTATTTAAAACGGCTAATGTCAAGGTACTCATGACCTGCTTGCACTATCAATCAGTCACATTACAATGCAATGTACTGTATATACAGGTTTTATATAGCAGGCTGCAGATTGGGGGGTGTATTATGTGTGCCTTATTGAGATTTCTACAACATTTAGGATGAAATACGCCAAGATTCAAAGTTTTATTTTGATTTGTGTTAAAGTGATTTTGGTTGGCTACAAAATGCTTCACTGAGCTCATGGCAAATGCTCTGTCAGAAACTCATTCAACTCATCTGTATTGTATGTAGAGATGAGGGGTTTTAAAATATCCAAAGTACATTCTTAATATATCCAGTTTCATCAGTACCAGCTATTTCAAGGCATGTATTATCATTACAGGGGCTTCTAAAAAAAGATGAGCCAACAACTTATACATGTTATGACTTAACAATAAGGTAAGATGGTAAAATAACGATTTACCACAGTTTGAATATACTAAAAAAAATCCTTAGCTCAATGTTTAATTACAAATTGTCACTTTATTGGTTTAATAAACATCCAGTTAAAGATGCAGGTTACTTAATCATGGACTATAAGACTTTTTGGCTCTTACGTTACTCAGATCTTTTTTTTCAGGACGGTGTGAACAACACAACTCACACGGAATCTGATCTTTTCAATTCTGATTTGGGCCGCTTTCATACGTATGCTGTCCTAAATCAGATCTGATTCCTGCTACGGTGACAGCAGTGTGAACAGTCAGATCCATGTGGTTTCCTCCCACTGAGCACGCTCACATCACTGTTTTGTCAGCAAGGGTCGACAAAGTCAAACATGGAGCATCGCAGCAGAAACAACTGGGAGACGTCAGGTTGTAAATTTAATAGATAAATGAAAAAAATGCTTCAATCAAATCCTGATTTTGCTTTTTTGCCTTCAGCCTAAAAACCTGAACATCATCACACTACTGTTACCACAGCAAAGGAACGCCTGCATCACTATTTTATTAAATTTGATGATGCACTGATACACCAATGGCCTTTTTTGTTTTTCATCAGCGTGTTTGTTGTAAGTGTGGGGTCACACACAAATATTAACAGTCAAAGCAAAATATGATTTGAGAAAATTCAGAATTGGGTCACTTTTGATGTTTTTTTCAAATATTTCAAATAATATACATTTTTTCCCGAATATTCAAATAGTAATTAAATCATAAAAATCGATTAGTTTACACGATTATAAAAAATGTTTTTCCGTTTGACTGGTAGTAATGCAATACTACCACCAGAAGGTGGCAGTAATACACCTACAGGCTAGTAGTCGATTAGTAGTCGAAGTAGTGCCGAGTGATTATCGATGAGTATTTTTGCTTGAAATGCTCATCCACAATTTCAACCAGTGTGAACACATTTCTTAAGCAGTTTGATTCAGATCCGCCTAAAAAATTTTAATCTCCTCTTCCCTGGGCCACCCCTCTGCAAAATCTAATTGAATCCACTGATTTTTTTTTAGATATTCTGTAAACGGACAAACACACAGCTACTGTATGAAAATATTCTTTGCAGAGGTAATAAAATCTCGTGAGATTAAGTACATCCGGACCTTTGTTCCACATTTTAAAGCTCTCTAGTCACACATAAATGTGTTTCCACTTTGTCTGATAAGCTTCCCTCAGGTCTGTGTGGATGTGGACAGTTTGATTGAAAGCTGGGACAAATTAGACAAATTAACTAAAAAAACATCTGAGTGTGCAAGGCCTTTAAGGCCATCTCATTTAAATATTTTATAAAACAGATCATTGGTAGTACAGCACAATGTGCCACAAACTTAACTTCATTCATACTTTGAGGTATTAATACAATTTGTTCCATCTTATTTTACATATTAGCATTTTTCCCCCTCACTTATGTCTGAATAAAAGCAGAAGAAATCTCAACCAAATGAAAACACACAATATGAGGCTTGAAGTGTTGCTTCATGGAATGTAAAGAGCATGTACTGTATGTAAATAGTTTGAATGTAAATGTAAATAATAAACTACTATGTGGATGCTTTTATGTGCCTTTGTCTGTGCGACTTCATAAACTTGATGACAGATGAACTGGACGTGCAGCCAGAAATAATCAACAAAGAACAAAGTAAGAAATGATAAAAATCCATCAATTAACATGTTATGTTAAAGGTGCATAAAGTGTAAGTGCAATACTGAAATGTATCATTTATATGTCAAATTATACAGACAACAAGCTTGATTGAGAATTTTATTGTTTAAGGATATGGATTTACATGCACTTTATATAGCAAATAATTAGGTAATATATACTTTTTCAAATAGCATACGCTTCTTTTGACCAAGTTAGAAAATAGACGCGGCTCTGGTCTTCAAATAATAATATAAAACTCACAGGAAATATCCTGCTGGAGGCCTTTGAGATGCACCAAAGGTTTTAATTGCTACCACAGCTTCTCTGATCACCAACTCAGAGCTCATCTGATTCTCCAAATGTTAATAGCTTTGGATAAGCAGGGTTTTATTGCCAACCAGAGCTGATCACCTCACGGGTGAATTGGCTTTGGCTAATTCAGGGAAACGTTTAAAAAAAAAAAATTTCCTAAAATGGCTTAAACACAAAAAGCCATTTTGGTCTTGAGAGATCCCAAAATCAAATGAATCTAATGTCACATTGTTGTGGCTTTTGTAAAATGTTTTTCAGCCTTATGGACTGAACTCTTCTCATGTATTGTACAAGGATATCATTCAAGTATCATCAGCTTAATAACGATTCTGACATAATTTTAACTGTGGTCTGAGAGCAGTCTTTGGTAGGCTAAACAAGCTAGCAGTGGTGTTCACGGGAGGGTGAATATTTAGCATCGGATTTCATGCATCATATGAGGCAAATATCAATAATTCTCTCATGACTCTCAGGTTTATCATTTGAAGACATACAGAATGAGAAAATGAAAATAAAACACAACACAAAGGACTTTTGCACCAAAAGGCACCGTGGGTCCAACAAATATAAAATCATCTGCGAATATTTTTAAGAAAAAACAAAATTAACTAGTTAAAAATACAACCAAAGCTCTCAATCAAAGATTTGGATACTACTGAGGGGAAAAGGCTTGAGCACATAAATTCACTACTGAATATTAAATCACTGACAGATGTATGTGCTGAAATACACGAGGAGATTCTCAGTGCACCTTTAAATACAGCTTCTTATTGCAAATACACTGGTTGAATTCCCAGTTGACTAAAAGGAGCCTGATCAATTTTATGAAATGCGTCAATTTTCAATAGAAAATCGGGCGTTCCCTAGTTACGCTTGCTAGGAATAACTTAAAAACACCCCTTCTTGAATATAACCCTCACACATCCATGATATACCATGAAAACCTGTTACATTTGCACAGGTGCAGCCACAAAGAAAAACGTATTTTTACCAGTGTAGACAAGGGCTTGTGAATGTTAATTAATGCAAGAATCAAAGATATTTAACAGGAAGAAATTTTATGCAAAAAAAGGGTTTGGACCCAACACAGGGCTTCAACATTAAAACCAACTTTCCCAAAATGGAAAATAAAAATAAACAAAGATTAAAAAAAAAACACCAAACATTTTAAACAAAAAGCGACAACAATATATTTTCTTTTAAATGATCATTGAAGCTTAAGCTGTGTCGTTTCTCATTCCATTTGAAGAAGTCACAGAATTAACTGGTGGCACAACGGTGGACCACAGTGATGTCATATCCATCCCTGCTTCATGCAAACCCCAAAAGACAACTTTTGTGGATGTCTCGCGGGACAATATGTTTAGGTTTTAAAATAGCAGCTCAACTTACTATTGAAAAGAACATTTTCACTTCTCCCTGTCCAATTTTTATCAGCTGTGTTTGTAAGGATCAGGAAAAGGGTTTTGAGCTTGGATTAAAAAAATCATTCAGGGAACAGACTTTGCAGACTATTTAAACAGCTGGTTAGGGCGTGTGCAGTGTCCAACCACTGATAACATACTTTACACCTGTCCACATACGTACATTCAACTCTTCCTACTGACCTGACTGTGATGTCTGATTCACACTTATCAGCTTGTTCTGCCACGAAAGAACAGAACCAACTCATCTGCTCTGACTTTACTGTGCTCCTGTTTAATTGATTCACAAATCACTTCCCATCTTTGACCTCGACCCTCTCTATAACTGTATAGACTGACATTCACATAGTATTTCTGCCTCCACAGCAGATAAAAATATAACTAGATTTTTAAATGATCACCTTAAACGTGAGCACCAGCTTCCCAATATGCACCCAAGAGTGAAATTAGGTGATAAGGCTAAATGAGCTAGCAGTGCTGACACTGCCAACAACCAAAGCAGAGGAGAGTTTCTTCAGATATCTGTCTGTACACAGCACTTCCTTGTTGGCCCCTCGGGCTGTGTGGC
Source organism: Chaunax sp. Z400 (assembly GCA_037577475.1). Classification (NCBI taxonomy): domain Eukaryota; kingdom Metazoa; phylum Chordata; class Actinopteri; order Lophiiformes; family Chaunacidae; genus Chaunax; species Chaunax sp. Z400. The sequence goes on along the minus strand of CM075200.1, from coordinate 13,288,040 downwards.
AGTGTTGGCGCTCTCTTTTATTTTTTCGTCTTTCTCTGGCTCAGTGTCTGCGATGTCGCCTCCGCCCTCCTCACTGATGTATAGAAAGGTTCCACCGCATCCCTCTTTTGGTGAAGCAGGTGGAGATGATGATAGCAGGCGATGGCTGAAGGCTGTATGGCTACTCTGAGGTGGGTAATGCTCCAGGCGGTCGTGTTCCACCTCTGGCATGGGTATGATGGAGACGTCATTGAAGGTGGTGGCGGGGTGAGGGTCCATTGGGGCAGAGCAAGGTGGATGAGCTAGTCGTGAGGTTTCAGGGTCCGAGCAGCTGAGCTCTGATGAGAAGTGGCTGCAGTGCGAGTCGGCCACTGAGGGCAGGCTGCTGCTCAAAGACGGCGAGTCAAACTCAGAAGAGTTAGTGCTGCGCTGCTCCACTAGCTGAGCATCCATATCTCCCGGTGTCTTGTTAATTTTAGTTTCTCCTTTGCTGCTGCCGCCTCTCTTCCAAATCTTTGCTTTTCTCTTCTTGCCTCTTGATATGGACTGTTCCTTCGACCAGGGGGACGAAGGGCAGCAGTGGTTGTCGTGCTGCACAAAGCAGCAGGCGGAGGTGCAAGAGCATGTGCATGTGCCACCGCTAACACCTTTAAGGCCGGCGTTGGTACTGCTACAGCTGGCTTCATCCAGGCTGCTGCTGGCGCTGCAGTGTCTCACCTTCTCCGGCTTGGACTCCGCATCTGCCTGAACTTCAAGACTATTGTCTCTGCAAAATAAAGTCAATTAATTAAGTAAGAGTAGAAAAGACTCATCATTTATCTTTGGCATCCATTACACACACTTACTCGCATGTTTATAAAGAATCTATTCAGACGTTTTTATAAAAAGTAAACCTAAATAACTAAAGAACTCATTTGCCTTCTGACCTTTCCATGTAGGCATTTAGAATGGATCCTGCCATGGCTTTCGTGCTCGCGTTGTCACTGATTGTCCCGAGACTGACGGTGGCCGACTCTCCACTCAGACTGCAGCGCTCCTTCTGTACGTCAGCCTGCACTTCCATCCTGAAAACAACAATAGACAAAAAATAAATTAATGAATGAATTAAATGAGGAGCTGGCTGCATTCTTTCCCTAGATGGTGATCCCAGTCTAATACCTGTTGTAGCAGCTGCCAGAGAGGCTGCCAGTGATGCTGGTTCCAGCCAGGGCAGTGGTGCTCGCATTGTCACTCATGTTGTCCCGCTGAGTGGAGCTCATGCCGCAGCGCTCCATGTGGCTCCCACTGACGCTGAGGCTCAGGCCTGTCAGGCCACCGACACTCGCACCATCTCCGAGGCTGGGATTGTTGAGCCGAGTCTCTGCCACCGAGGTGGTATCTGAGAAGAAAAGAGGGGACATAATGTGTAATTTAATAATTTTCAGAAGACTCTGGTGTCAAATTTCTGAAAAAGCATGGAACTTTTCTCTAGGGGAAACCTAAATAGAACAGAAAAGATGAGAGGGGAAATACAGATTGGCCCATGAAGAAGAACTGGCACAGGTAACCTAAGGTAACAACAGCAAACAAAAGAGAAACTGAGGTCAGGGCGCTTAAGTTTATTCTTCCGAAGTCACATCAATGACTGAACTGACTGTTATGGGTTTTACATTCTTCCTGGAACAACTGATTGATGATTTATGAGGTGTGAATAAACATGAAACATATCAAGTCTCACACCTATGTTCCTGGAAAGCTCAAAGTCCCTGCTGTCATAATCATTGCTAGTGTTGACGGAAGCTGTGAGAAATACAACACGTCTCCCTACACGCCTCCTGGGAAAGCACAACCTCAACCTAATACAGACTTCAATTCAAAAGCTAGAAACACTGAGACTGTGCCAGTAGCTTCACACCATCAAACATTTGTCTCCCATCAGCTGTTTTGGCTCTTCTTGGGCTATGAATGATCCATGTGTAGACCCCTAGCCCCCGACAGACGTAGGTTTAATTCTGCAAGTCAAACATTTACTGCTAAGCGCACACAGTCACCACAACCCGTTGTGCTGTTGTTCCAAAAGTTGCTGATATATTATTAATATTACGGTGTTGCGCTGTGGCAATAATAATGACATAAGCCAGGCTGGCTTAACTAATTTACATATGAATAAATGTACAACAGAGCCATTAAAGTTTTGGCAAAAACTTTGGCACTTAGAAAAGATGAACTTAATAATAGTGAAAAAGTGGTAGAAAGCAAAGCAACTTGAGAAAATTACAAGCAGCAAAAGGAGAGAAATGCCACCAGTTTATTCAGTATATCCGGAAAAAAAAATCAGAAGTGATATTTTTATCAATCAAGTTGTCTTTTAATCAAATTTGTTTGGTGGTTTGTCTGTCAGTCTTTAGAAGATGGCCGGGTTTAGTGTAAAGAATGTTATGCTGTCATCGGATGGACATTGTTTGACGTGGATTTGTGTGGTGGATTTTTACATATTTAACATAGATTTATATATTTTATTTTTAAGTCTGTGTTTCATGTGACTACAGACAAATTTCAGCCTGGGGGATAATAAAGTTAAGTTGAAGCTTAAAGGTATTTTCTCTCTGTATCACTTGGCAGAAAGAAGTAAGAATGCATCCAGCTAATGTTGGAGGAGGACGGCGTTCGTTTTCACATCATACCCTGTAAGGAGCTCGAGCCTCTCATCCATGAGAAGATGCTTGTTTCCTTCTTTGTGGTGATACGGTATATTTTCAGTAGAAAGCAGGTAGTTCCTACATGATATAGCGAACAGCAAAAATACTGTAGGCTATTTTGAGTAACCAGGTCATGATTTTGGGAAAGACAGATTGCTGTTAAAATTTTCAAATACAAATTTTTTGGTGCTTTAAGCACCTCCAGTGCTATCTAGTTCATCTAGTTACATTCAAGAGAAGGCAGATATCTCTAAATCCCGATAATTCACAATTGCCCTTCTTTTTGTATATGCTGCATACTCTGGGATCATGTTAGGTGGCATTATTATCCTGTGTCGTTTGTCTTTTTCTGTCAGTCAGAGACTCTCACCTGTGGCTGCTGCCCCGCTACCTATGTTGTCATTTTCGTCATCGAACTCGATTCGCACTCCTTTTCCATTTCCGGCAGACACTCCACAGCCGCCGCTCCGGCACAGTGAGATTGGGACAACTCCATAGACGTAGGCCAGCATGATAGGGACGCCGATGCCTACATTACACAATGGGAACGCACATATGCACAGTGGAAGTTTTAAATCATTCAAATGTTGCTGAGGAACAGATGGTGAAGGAGAGGAAGTGAAAGGAGAAAAAACCAAAACGCCTGTCTTACCGACAGTTACTGCTGCGACCACAGGCGACACGATTACAGACAGCGTCACACCACCTGCAATTACCAAATTCCTCTTGTGTTTCGAGATGTCCTTGCCTTCATAGCGATTATGGATCTGAGGAGGAAGATCATTGCTATTCACCTTAAATAATGTTATCTCTGGAACATCAACTGTACCAGTGCAAGCTGGAAGTTTTGTCTCCACTCCACACTTTCAATCTGAATAAACAGTTGGTTTTGACCACTATTGTTCCATCCCACTCCTTACCTTTCTTCCCACATAGACTGGGATGCCAATGATCATAGCAGGGATGGCAATGCCGGCAATAAGGGCGATGCCCACGGGTGCACCCACCAATGTGCCAAGCTGCCAGAGGATCTTCTTCTTTCTGCTCCAAGGCTTCTTCCCCCAGAAGGTGCAGCCTGATGGACTGAGAGGATTGGAGGGAGAAGAAATGTGGACGTCAGGGCAAACAGTGTGTGTTTGAGTGTGTGCGAAGCTTTCTTTATCTTGTCTGTGCATAGAGACGACAATCAACTATCACAATGCAACAATGAATACTGACAGAAACTCACACAAACTCAAGGTTTTGTTTCTTCCTGTCATCACAATGAGACAAATTCAGGATGTTAATTTGCTATCTAAAGCTACACTAGGTTCCAACAAAACTATGGTTCAGTTCTGGTTGTTAACCTTTCTTGCATGTCGAACCTCATTGTCCCTTTGTTTCCTGTCTCTCCACACTGCTGGCTCTCAAATAAAGGCAAAATGCCAAAAACTAACCTAAAAAACCCAACCTTAAACTATAACTAAATAACCTTAAAATAAAAATAAGAGGGAAAACTCAACTGTAGGAACGACCGCGTGCTGATAAACACTCACCTTAAATAGTGCAAGTCAGAGATCTCCTTCATACAGAGCCAGCAAAACTCACAGCCACAGACAGCACAGGTCATGTGATTACAGCTGCCATCATTCATCTTGATTATATAGGCAGCGCAACGAGGGCACGGCTTGATGTCATCACCTAGAGCGAAAACGAGAGAGGCATTCAGCATACAGTCTTTTTGGTGGATATTTAGAGTGTGTATTGTAGACTGTGAATTCATTTTTTGCATGAGATGAGTCTAAAAAAAAAAAAAAAAAGGTGACGGATGTGCTGAGGGTACAGGTGCATGTATTTCTGTGTTACCTGCGGCTCCACTCTCTTGGCTGTAGCTAAGGGAGGAGGACCTGAAACTCCTCAGGCGGAAGGTTTGGGCCCTTTGCTGTCGCGCTGTGTCACATGTCTGGTTTGGATGCCACAGCTGCTTGCAGTGGTAGCAGAACTCCGTCCCACAGCCCTCACGGCCACAGGTTATCTTCGGGCAGCTGGCACAGCCAAACGCAATGACTGCATAACTGAGAGGGGAGAAAAAGAAAAGAAAAAAAATCAACCAAAATGGTGGTTAGGATTTGCTGATATGGGTGTAGTAGTTAAGTACAACACTAGGGGTCAGCAGGACTAAAATGATAAGTGTAGTGGTAGAAAAAAGAAGAAGTGTATACTAGGGTGGGTGAAACCAAAGTGCAAATTCTGGTGTGTTTGATACAAAAATCCAGTGTTCTTTCACTGTATACACTGCTGCTATTTACTTTACTTTGAGGAGTGGCTGTAAAATAAACACAGGAAATGAGATGACGTCCATGGTGAAGCTCTGTTACAATAAAATTAGAGCTGGCTCGATCCGTTCTGCATGGCTGTATGTCACCATGGTATCAATCATTCTATGGTCAGTTTGAGAGCCATTACTGGAAAGAACATGAGATAATAATTCATATCTAATATAACGCGTCAAACTGGCATTATAAAAATCAGTTGTTGCACCTGTCATTTATTATACTCACACAATTACTGCCCCAATTAATGTCTTAAATACCCATGAGACTAATCAAATTAATTACAGCAGCAGTTTGTGCTGCTCTGGCTAAGGATAGGTAATTAATAATCATTTTATTCAAAAGAAGGAACCTTAAATACAATAGAAAGAAGTGCTGAACACCTGGTCTTTTAATAAATATATGTATAAGAACCTCAGTTAAACCTTGAGCTGTTCCAGTCATTGGGTTGGGTTGACATTGGAACATTACAAACAGATGGAAAAACAAAAACAAACACTCTGGACAATATAAACTGAACAATGTGTAAATGCTCTACACTTTGAGATCACTGTGGGCAAAAGCATGAAGTTCCAGTGTAAATGATCCAAATAAGAGTCTGCAGCTTGCACGAAACCCTTCAGCTGACGCACGATTATATCTTGTATTTATAAACGTCATTCTGCAAAAAGGCTGGAGGACGACAGAGCTGCTTGCGCAGTTTAGCATAAATACCCTGAAAGTGGTAAAAGCTGATAAACCCGCATCACCTGACTTGCACACCATGGTTGTTTGTTGATTTGCAGTTGTTAAGTTGGTTGTATGACGAGAGGGCTTGAAAAATGTCAAACTTCAATAGGTGCTCACATCAAGACAGTGAATCTAGGTGCAGCAACTACAACATTCTGAACAGCTATGTGCAACCAGGAAATACTCAAGCAAGACTCGTGATAACTGTATCACGGTTGATCAGCAGAGGAGACTTCATACAACTGATCATGTGAAGCGACCCTGCACCATTACGACATGCATTTATTTGCATGCTTATCATTAAAAACAGAAACGGTTTCACCTTCATAAAATTAATAACTATATGTTTAAAAATGAGAATAATGGTGGATAAAACTAGGTACAATTTCCATATTTTTATGCATCTGATAGCGGTTTTCAGTGCTATGTTGTCAGATGATGGCAACAAAAACAATGTAATGGTAAGTGATGTCACGAGATCCTTTTGTGATGCTTTTGAAATGTTTCTCTCCGAACAGACACACTACATTAGTAGCCAAGTCAACATCAACACGGTTTTGGAAAATGTGAAACTATGAAACTAATGAGTGCAAGAAGAGCTGAAAAAAAAAAGCTCAAGAAAGAGCCATTATTCAAACAGGCCGGGTCAGCAGTGCTGATTTAACAAAGCTGAGAGAGACTGAGAGAGACTGAAGCCAGCACTCACTCAAACTAAGCTAACAATGATCACTGAACAGGGAAAGTGGGTTAGCAGCTTCTCCAAAACTCTATAAACCACTACACATCATCTTTTAGGGAAAAAATGGAAAAAAAATGGGCTGCCGCAAATGCAGATGAGCAATTTTCAAAATGTTAGGTTCATGGTCAGAGTCATGGCCTAAAGCTGCAATAAACAACAGGTAATGTAGGGTGACCTAGTGAGAACAGATAGCATCAAGTTAGCCTCCAGGTCGGCCCATGTGAGCAAACAGTTGAATCTCTGCCAGTTCCAAACATACAAAACCCTGACCTGACCCTCACAGACACTGTCACATCCTCGTGAACGAGGGAAAACAGAAAGATAGTTTCTCCCACAGAGAAGTTTTACTGCCGTGCTTTCTTGAGCCGTGGCTAAACGACAAGAGGTTTGCAGAATTCCATACTGACCTCAATCTAATAATTTACATCGCTAAATACAGTCATCAAATTCAACAACAACTGGAAGTTTTATTTCTATTCACTTCAGTCACGTAAACATTTTAAAACCTCTCTTGGTTCTATTGTTTTATTCTGTGTGGTACTCTTCGATATTTCTGGCCTTGCAGTGTCAGCATCTTTCCATAAAGTGCTTAACAGTAAATATCATAGAAGGGTTGATAAGGGATATTGTTAAGAAGCAAATCGTCCAGCTGTATTCAAATCCAACAAGTAGTGCTATGTTGTATTTTATCTACTATCATAGAGACTTTGTTACACTGAAAAATCGATCATTTTTATCCATTTAGCTTAAATATTATTCATACTGGACCTAACCAACTTTTTTTTTTTACTATTAATATGCTCTTACAATTTGGGATGTGTGACTTTAAGTCCCTATAAAGACTATGTTTATTATGTAGATATAAAATTGACGTAAGACCCATGTCTCATAACAACAAACACTTTTTTTGGCTGACTGTTATTTATAACTAGTTTAATGGCGTCACTGCAGACGCTGGGGTGAACTTCAAACGGCCAGATTACAGCCTTGAAGTTTTGTTGATGTAGCTGCTGACTATGTTATTTTGGGAGTTGTGTAGTTCTTGTATCAGAAGAATGAATCATCAGGCACATCTAAGATAACCAAAATAGAGATTTTAAACCATTAAATATAAAATACAGTCTATAGGGAAATAATCTCACATGCTTGAAATTTGTATGGCTCGATTAGATCAATCATTCTAGGTGGACAGCAGTTGACATGTTGTGCTGTCGCCTACATAATCCCTAAACTCTTGCTCTTACCCACAGTCAGGTGCTGGGCACCAGCGGCAGTCAGATTCAGCCACCAACCACCTTCTCAGCATGAACTCCTCATACTTCTCCATGAGGGCCCGGTCTCCCAGGATCATCTGGATGTCATGGGGGTTGAAGCGCTCGGCGCACTCAGGGCAGCAGATGTTGACTCGTGACTCTGAGATCTCAATGCGAAGATACTGTCGCAGGCAGTCTGCACAGGAGCGGTGGTGGCAGGTCATGATGTCTGGGAAGTTTTCCCGCGCATGGCGCAGCAGACAGAGGGGGCACTCCAGTAGCTCTGATGAAGAACCTGATACTGATGAAGTTGATGCTGCAACCAGTGCAGACTGGGCAGAAGTTTTATCAAGGGAAGTCTCTGGCTGGACACTTTCAGTGCTGACAACTCTGTCCACCCCAGCGCCAGTTTGCAGGGGCCTGGACTTGCGTTTTGGTTCACAGTCAGGACGGCGGCGGCGTCCGAAAAGTGAATGGAGGGACAGACGGCGCTTCTTGGGCGTCTTTCTAACCGAGGGGAGGCTAACAGAGGAGGCAGCAGAGTGAAGGTCTCGCTCTGAGCCTGTACTGCCATTATGCTGCTGGTGCAGGCTGGTCATCACGCCAGAATCAGCGTTGCTGGTGCTACGTGAAATCAATACATCAGGAGAGGAGACGGAGGACAGGGAGAGGGAGGAACATGAAGAGAGGGACTGGGGTTTAAGGAACAGGATGGTCAGGGGAGGGGCCTCGGCCACTTTTAGCTAAGACATAGCGGCTTGAAGCTGATATAGGAGGTCTGGAAAATTGTAGAGTGGCCTAGCCCTGGATTAAATCCAAGTTAAAGGATGTAGATGTAGGACACCAACCTGACAGAGAGAGAGAGAGAGAAAAACAAAATCAGGCACAAAACCAAAGCTGAATGCATTAACTTTCGTGTTCGGTGGCAAAAACAGAAGCATCAGGGTGAGATACATAAAAAAAAAAGGCAAAATAGAAGACAAGAACACTATTCTGACACTTTTCTCTAGGATATTTGTTAAGAGACCACACCTTTGGTAACTAGGAGGATTTAGGCATTTTGTGTGTGTGTGTTTGTGTCTTAGTCACACTCCTGGCACAATGAGACCAAATCCTGTGTCTTTCCCACCATAGATATTAGATCCGATCACAGCTGTATTAGTGTGCCTCTGGAGCAGCCGCACCTTGTCTCGCATGCTTCCACATGTTCTGTATTTCAAAATATGAGCTAAAGCACGACTAATCATCTAAGAGAGCAGCTGACGCACAAGTGTACCAACCAGTAGTGGATGTGAAGGAAAGCCGTTTCAGGGATATGGTACGCAGAACCAAACAAGGAGAGGGAGTTACATTTGATTCTCGCGACGACGTCCGATATAAGAAGACACACAATTTTCATTGTTGGTTTATTAGCTCATTTCACAATGTTGACACAACTCAAACAAACACATTCATGTGCCCTACTAAAACCAACAAGAAATTGAGCACGGTGGTATATATAGTTGTCTCCTCATTGACAGTCGGCATCAGAACTAAGAGCACACTCTATAGCAGTCAACAGAAATGTCCTCTCTTGCACTGTACGGTGCTACACTTGTGGTAAGTTTGGAGTCAGTACTGTATACATGTATATGTATATGTGTATGTATGGTAGCCTCTAATATTGATGCAGCAATTCACACGTAAAGGAGGCAACTTCTCTGTATCTGTGCGATGCCCTGAGACTATGCCTTCACTGGACAGTACGTGCCCTCAAAACTCTAGTTGCAGATTCATCTTTTAAAATCCTGAAGCATATCATTTCATAGGCAACATAGAAAACTGAGCATTATTTCTCTCTTTGCCTGTATGCTCTTTGTGTGTATGTTTGTCATTAGGGACTAATTTCAGGAAAATTCCAGAGGGAGCCAAATAGTGACTAGTTAACAAGCACACTGGAAATCTCAACTGGGCCAGCAATCTTGCAAACACTCCCTCTCGTAACCTAGAAGCCCTGGTCTGACTGGTTGCAGTGTTTCCATCCTCATGATGGCCTGCAGGCAGCAGTTAAGTTTTACTACACCGACTTAAGTGTTAGAGAAGAGTTTTAAAAGACTGCCTTTTAGCTTCACAGCCAGCATCAGTCTGGTGCCTCAACTAAATGTATTTAGATGCTAACTCTCCTTCCTCGTACATATAAACGATATGTCAGGAGTCGAATCAATTCTGCAACCACTTTGCAACATCATGTAACAACACTGACCCCAAAAATACTTTTTTCCATAGGCTTATATTGTGAGACAACATTTTCCCTTAGTTGAACCACTTAAGTAGCCACTTATAACAGACGACACTGAAAAAGGTAATAGCTGGAGCACTTGCACATTTTGAAGCAAACCAATTCAGCAAATTGTTTTCTACTTCAGAAGGAGGCCCATCCCCTTTATAAACACAAGACTCAAAGTATCTCCAAGCTACAATATCCATTTTCTAAATTGCTGTATGTTTGAAATTTGAGTGTCACTCAAAAAAAAAGACTGTCTAGAATAAAATACATAACACAAGCAAAGATGGTTGTGGAGGACTAGATCTTTAAAAGCAGCCATATTTATCTAATTACAACATGTAAGAAAATTTAATGTAAGGTTGACCTGAATGTTCAACTGTGGGGAAAAAAAAAGAAGATAAATGAGACTTATAAAGTCCAAACCATAATTGCATGTCATCAAGCATTACCACTGCAGCCAAGTTGTAAAGAATGATGTGCTTTAATTGGTGGTGCTGAAAATGTAAAGACGCGCAATTAAAGCCAAAAACCTGCACGCGACATCTAAATTGTAAAGCGACACAACACGAGTGGGTCATGCGACGTGAGATGATCATCAGACAGTTATCCTTCCTTGAGGCTGGACAGCGTAATGAAACTGCAGTGCCACAAAACTAGAAGTTGGTGATGAGAAGCCAGGGATGCTCCGAAACGCATGAAAGCTGGCACACTCGTCAGAGGTGGTAAACATTACGATCTGATGTGGGTCACAGGAGTGGATCTGGCAAATGGCTCCACGGCGCCCGGAAAATTTCATAGAAGCAGCCGCTGTGGTATGTATGAAATTTTGTGTGTATGTATGGTATCAAGAGCTGCAAGAAAGCCTTTGAGTCATGCCTTAAACCCTACAGCGAGTGGGCCATTTTGAATTTAATGTTCAAAATTAGGTGTATTTTTCCACAATTTTCATGCATTCTACTTTAACAAACCATTAAAGTTCCGTATCACAAAGTTTAATGACGTATTGGGTCAACTAGCCAAGTCACAGGAAAGTCTTGTAAAGTCATCTTTACAAGAAAGAGGGGCAATTTCGAGCAACCTGTAAGTCGATGTGAAATTACACTCCCCATGTGTAATTAAACCGGAAAAGACTGCCTTAACACTGTAGTGAAAGTGAGTGGGACTTTCCATGTGACTGTGGTCAGTGAGTGCGAAGACGCATGCATATATTCAAGTTATGTGGCCCAGGGCCAATCACATGCAACTGCTACTAACACACATTGGGATGGTGTCCCAGTTCCAGACACAACCCCAGGGCAGGGAGCTTACTGTGGTAGAATACATGGTTTCAAGCTTTCATCAAGTCTTGAAAGAAATTACACCAGCTGATGCTGAACCATGATTACCATTGTAATATGATTAAAATCTGTGGTTTCTTCTGAAGGCAGAGGTCAGTGCAGGGTTGCTGAAATGTTCTGGGAGTCTCACTATAATTTACGTGTCAAGATGGGACTTGAAAGACAAATGGAAACAAAATGCGTCACCATTGGTTGCAGTGGTAACGATTTTAACAAGTGTTGCCCTTCAGACCACAAGTAATATAACATGTTGGCTCTTGCACTGCAATGAACAAAATAAATCCAGGTTTCCAGTGCCTGTAATTTTGCAGAGAGACAATTAGGTGCATGACCAATTAGCAATGGAGCATTTTATGCAAAGTCTGTGACAGCACACTGGCATGTCAAACCCTGTTTACACTGCCCCATGGTGTTTCTTCTATTTCATAAGTAAATTAAAGAGCAGCAATAATTAAAAAAATGAAAATAATCTGCCGTATATTTTCATGATTTGATTACAAATATGTCAAACAATTGTGAGAACGCTCATTCCAATTTCCCAGAGCCCTAAATGATGTTGAAAACCTCAGTGGATTGTTTGTTGAATAGAAGAATCAAGTTAACAACATTATTTTGGTATCTGGGAAACTGCAATAAGCATTTTTCACATTTTCCTCACAATTTATAGACTAAATGATTATTAATTAATTGTGCAAATTATCAGCAGATTAATCATTGATGAAAATAATAGTTAGTTGCAGTCCTACTTCAAAGAAATCTCAAATATAACAATCACATTCCAATCCTGGAAACGAGAGACTCGACGCGTTCATCACGTACACTAATTTCCGGTGACATTCCAGTCAGAGGACAGACTTCCTGATCATGACAATGCATTCGGTTATTACAGCTTGAGGCAGGCAAACAGTCCTGGGACTGAATTAGAAATTATTGAAAAGCATATTTTTACTCAGCTTTCATAACAGTGACAGGCAATAATATCAGGGTTTTTTTGTAACTGTCACTGCCGTCAACAGCGTAAGAGATCCCTATGGAGCAAATTCACACTGGGAAAAAAGTTGTTAGACTACCCAGCATTCACCAAGTGCAGGCCAACTATCAGTCGGACGGAAATCAAAATAATCCTTCGGCTTAATGAATCTCAATTTGGCTTATTATCTGCCGGCCAATGTATAATAATAATGTCTAATGTTCAACAGAGAGTGGGGACAGAAGCCACTGTAAGGAGAGAGTCATGTGCTGGAGTAAATGCCTCTGAGGCTGCTTTTAGCACTATTTACTAAACAGTCTGATATACAGCCAACAGGCCAAGGTATTTTTCCACTGTATCTGGTACACAGTAATAGAGCAACAGCTTCATTAGAATGTGAGTGTTATTAACACTTAAGATGCAACTTGGGATGCAATCATTAGGTACACAAATTCCCTACAATATAAAGAATAGTTTAACATGTCCAAAAGCAATTTAAACATGAAGCTTTATTATTTCGCCATTTCTCCATTCGGCACCATGAAGACAGCAAATAAAGACTGCTTGTGTTTTCCCTAGCTGAAGGGGAGATACCATTTGCCAACAATACAGGGACATCTATGTCACCCACTGGGGTTCTGACATGGACCATAAAGGAGAAGAATGAGTAGGGTTGACCCTAACACTTCAAAGCTTTGACCGCTTCCACGGTAATCAACACCCAAATCAGTATTCAAATGCTTTGGCGCGTGTAAGGGATACAGGCGGAACTGTACCCAGAAGCATTTCTGCTCTGCTTGCACATATCCAGGCCTGTGAGCAAAGGGCTGGGGTGGGGACAGTGGTCTCCCTTGCCTACCACAAGTTTGACAAAAGTATGACAGCTTGTAGTGAAGTGATGCAAGTTCACCTGTATTTGAATGTACAGGGTCACCTCCCAGTCGATGCTTCAAATACTTACAGGTAAACTGTCTTTGAAGCTTCAAAGTGGTTTTTGGGATACAATATCTATATAATCCTATATATATATCTATCTATCCATCTATCTATATATAGATAGATATATATATATAGATATAGATGGTACTTAAGCAGTTGCCGGAGGGGCAGTGATGAATCGCATGTTTGGGCCACAGTACGCTGAGAAGACTATTAAAATCTGGTATTACCACCAACTGATAACTAATGGTTTACTCTGTCTTCATCACTTGCATTAGAATATTTCCACGATGCTGACATTGCTCCTCCTGCGCCTACCTGCTCAAACTAGCTGAAGTTAATGTTAGGTTGTTGTAAAGGGGTTTTGGCTGCAGAATATTGGAGCAATTTTATGAGTATAGGTACAAGTAAATGAGCCCAGCATCAGATCTTATCTGCATCCACATGGTCATAAAATCTTGTTTGGATTTACATCTAATAAACAAGAACAACAAGATAACCATAGGAAGAGATAACACTTCATATTATTGGTCCCATGTGGGAAAACACACAAAGCTCAACAGAAACAAAAAAGTCATCCCTCGCAGTCAGAATTTTGTTAATGTGTTACCTTTCTGTGTTTGGTGCTCAAATATTTGCTGACTCGTTCATCAGCCAAGAGGAAAAATCGAGAGAAATATCCATGCTTGTAGATAGGGAACATTATTGGAAAAAACCTCACAAACAGCTCATGGGTTTCTTGTGTCCTAAACCATTTTCACATAAGAACTGTGCACAATATCCAGAGAATCAGGTCCAGACATTGTCTGGAGCTGACCTTTTACACAGGCAGCACACAATAGGGATGGGTATCATTAGGTTTCATTGATACTGATACTCATTGACAGTCTTATTGATACTTCTTTCTATTATTCGGTCCAATAAAGACATGACATGCAAAGCTGTGACTATCACCAGAGTTAAGGCCTCTGGTCATCTCCCTACAGTAAAAATATTAACAACCATAAGCAATACAAAATGAATTACCCGGTTGTGAGGACAGCTCCCACAAAGTTCAAACTTCAAACTTCCCAGAGCCATAAATAAATCAAGTTTTGCCAACTTGGCTTCAGGAGCTGCAGAGCTCATCATGTGAGCACTAACCATTTGAAAACACCAGCTTTGTTAGAATGAATCAACATTAAATAGCATAGCAGCACAGCACAGTATCAATACTTATACTGGCAAGTTTGGAACCGGAATTATTTATTACTGGTTCTCGGTACCCATCCTCTGCTCAGAATAGGAGATTGTTAGTGTCAGAGGACAGTGTTTCCCCTACCATTCATTTGGAGGGGTGGCCCGGCCCCCCAAAAAGAAAGGCGGAAAATATTTTATGTATAGAATTTACGTCATTTATATGTGCAGAGGATGAGTGTCTTTTATGCGTTTCGCTGTACTGATTAATAACTCGAATCTGCTCTGATCTTGTGTTACTACCGAGGACATGGTTTATCCATGCTTCACATGGCAAGACATGAGTTTGAAGTAATGTCATTTCAATAATCCAAGTCCAAAAATGTTACCAAACTTAGGAGCATAAACCGTCTCTTTCAGTTTACACTAAGTAAGACTGAAAGTGAAATTGAAGTTAAACAGTAATGGGCAGATAGAAGAAAACAAAGTGCAATGACTAGCTGAAGAAAGCTCCAGTGAGCATGGCTTGGATTCATTTGGTGTGTGCATTCTCTAAAACCCACACAGTAACTACAGACAGACTGTGCTCAGCGATTGACCTGTTATCTATTCAGGAAAACATTGTTGACTATGCAATGAAGTGATGACAGATAGGATTACCATTCACTGAGCCACGAGCCATGTCTGTGTTTAACAAGTCATCACTGGTACAGAAACATTCAAACCTTTTACATGAGTAAAATAAAAGCAAAACCGCAATTCAAAATAGAGTACAGCATTACAAACCTTTATATTATTACTGACAATAAAAGATATATAAGCAAAAGTACTCATAACGTGGCAAAATGGGCTTTGTCAATCCTAAATTCTTATCTAATTTTTAGTTGAAAGAGCTATGGAAATGTAAAACTCCTCATGTATTTAACTAATGAGCTGAATTTTGTGATGAAAAATGTTAGATTTTAGTACAATTCTGACTCTTGCTGTAATCTATTTTCTCTTGAGTTTATATCTTACTCCTTGTGTTGACAACAATCCATTGCATTTTATTTATTTACCTATACAGGTTTTTTACATCCTTATTGTCAAAGCAGAGTAACTACTAAATACAACTATGAGATAAATATTATGGGTACCAAGTATAAGTGTCTATGTATAAAGTAGCATAACAATTCAAGTCATCAAGAGTCCTTACAATTGTACTTGAGTACATAACTAAATGTGTAAATTCACTTCCAAGTCACTATCGCATTCAGATACATTAGAAACTAAATTTAAACTTTACATCAAGATCACTTACCGTGAAAGAGTAAACCAAAAAAAAACCCAAAACATTAATGAATCCTTAATGGATTGCACAAATGAAGGATAACTTACAGTGTAAAAAGTGTACATACTATATTAAACGATAACAGATGCAGCATTGTCAGGCCAGACGTGACTTTATTGAGCAATCACAGAATACGAACCAAACCAGCATCTGCTCTAATTGTAGATGAATCAGGTCATATGAGATATAAGATTTGCCCACAAAACTAAATGGAAAGTAAACAAACTTTTGCTTGTCTGTACATGTTCCAGTAATCTTTTGCAAGTAAAGTCTGCTATTGCAGACAAAACTAATGTGTAAACGTCTTTCAGAGGCCCGGGCTGTGAGCACTAAAGCAATAAAGCAATCTGAAATGTGGGGATGTTGAAGATAAAGCTATTTCGCACCCATAAAGAACATAAAAACCACGTTCGTATAATATAAATTGCTTGTTTAACAAGTAATGGCAGCAATACAATCCCTTGCAGCAACATTAAAAAGGCATCATGAGTGTCATATTCCACGCTCGGGACAAGACGGACCAATTTGTTTACATTTTCACCTGGCTAACCAGTGTTAGCCTGGTGGCTATCAAATTGGGCTAGCAGGAAGCTCGAGCCTAACTTTAATCGTCCAAGAGTTGCTGACGAGCGAAATATGTCGTTTACTAACTCGCTAGATAGTTATATCGACATGATCTTTGTCTAAGTACGTAACCTTGACGGTCATTAAACTTTGTCTGGTGCCAGCTGAGGCTTTTTCTGCCGAGCAACAATTTAACGAGGAAAACTCAAAAGCTAACAAAGCTAAAAACTGCTAGCTTCTCGACAACCTCGAAGAGGAGGAAGTTCTGATCAAACGTAAGCTATTTCTGGCTGTAAAGATCATTCTTATACATACTCACCAATAAATGTCCAATGGTCTCACTTTACTTAACAACAGACGTGTACAGAGCTGTGTCCATCTTTCATTCAGCTGTATTTTAACAGAAACACTACGGAAAACTTGGCAGGACAGCCAAGATACATTCCCCGAGTGGGTCTGACTATTGTTATCAAGCTAGGAAAGTGAAAAGCTACATAAAATATTCGTATTTCCGTTTGATTTTCATAATAAAAGACACCCATCAGGCTTCAAAGCCTAAACATCACCATAGGCAGTGGAAGAAGTGTATCATGTTCTTTACTTACGTAATAAAAAAAGCACGTAAAAACTCTATTGGAAAAAGTAGCTTAATTATCAATGGTGAATCAACAAGTAAACATTAATTAAATGTTACAAGTATTGCCAGGCTGTTTAATTAATAACAATAATATTACCAGTGATATTATATGCCAGTAGAAAAGTAACATAAAATGAAAATGCACCAGTACCTAAAAATGGTCCTTGGCTTATGAAATATAAAATGTTTTGTGATGTCACATTTTAGTATAGTTCTGACTCTTGCTGTTATCCGTTGTCTTCTGTACGATTACCCGTGGTGTTAACAACAATGCATTGTATTCTTTGGTATCTTCATTGGTTTTTAAAATCCTTATCGGGAAAGTACAGTAACTACTAAATATAGCTGTCCGATAAATGCTCTGGAGCAATAATTTTCACTTCCTTAATATAGTCAAAGTATGAAAAGTCATGGAAATTAAAAACAAATACACTGGAATTTTCAACAGTGATATTAATTTTACAAAACAGTAAAAAGTAACATAAAAAGAAAATGCCCAAATACCAGTACCTTAAGAATAAATGTACCTTAACCTGCACTTGAGTAAATGTGTGACATGTGAAGTTACTCTTCACTAATGACAATGAAGAGAAAGACAAACGTTCAAAAACCATATAGCTTATGTTTTTCAATCAATAAACACTAAACAATTTCAGACTCTGGTTTCATTCAAGTTTTTTTGTAGCTTAGCAAATATTGAGAATTTTGAAACAAACTGAGCCAAAACCATTTATAATGTAGAAGCAGAGACTGCTTAAGTAATTCGTTGCAAAATTCCAAAAAATGATCCCTTCGAACACACATGAAACTTCTCGTTTCATTTCATTTTTTATTTCCCTATGATAACAGGGATTTATCCGCTGTGAACTCTAATTTTTAAGCCACGTTGCTCAGTCAGAACGTTTCTTCCTAATAACAACCACTAACTTGACACGTTGTCCGTCCCAGCCAGAGTTTATCAACAGTGGAGACTGACTACTGCCACCATGTGGCCACCGGACAGTAATTATGTCACGTCCATTATGTAGTAACATTCTGTATTCACGTATATATACTGTACATATTCCACTGAGGCTACATCCACACAGCAGGTCAAAGTGGCCCAAATAAGATTTTCTTTGCTGATTTGATAGCGGTGTGGACATTCAAATTAATATGACTTTTCTACGGAAGAGAATTAAGGTAAACATAATTTTTTAGAGTCAGAATTCTGAGAATGAAGTAAATTCTGAGTTCTCAGAATTCTGAGAATTCTGACTTTATTCTCAGAATTTCGGCTTTAGAGTCAGAATTCTAAATGAAATTTCATGTGTCCCTAATCCTCCTCGGTACTATTTTCTCAGTTAGCACGCTCATATTCATTTTTTTTGTCAGCAACAGTGAGCAAAGTAAAAATATGGAGAATCACAACAAATGGGAGACATGGTCAAATAATTCTGATTGATCAAATATTAAAAATAGAATACAACCTGAACATAGCAAATGCAATCAAATTAATCAATACAAAATCCCTCCCCCCAAAACCAGTCACAGGTGGATTTAAGACAGATACGTATTTGAAACATCGCAAAAAGTAGCTACATATTTGGTAACTATCCAAATCTTTTCTCAGAAAATACTGTAGATGCTTCAGATTGAGCGATGTAGTTGTTTGACATCTCGTATGTTCACCGAATATCTTTGCTGCGTTTGGTTTGACAGCTACTGGAGGACCTCGCTTGGCGCATGCGTACATGTCCCTGTTCAGACGTCAACTAAGACGTGACAAGGGGGATAACGGACAAACATTTGGCGAGATCCCGTTACCGTAGTGGGGTAACAATTCGTTGACCGAAAGAGTCTGTAGCCTGAATAAAGTAATGAGGTAGATAGTCGGACAAGTAATAAAACGTATCTTGATCAAAATAGACTGGCACTGCCACGGTGAAAATGGACAAGGAGTTTGAAGACATAGACTCAGAGGGCCGGTGGCAAAAGCTGTACCTAGTAAGTCTGTTAGCATCGATAGCATAATGCTAAATAAATAGTACTTCAAGCGTGCGTGTAATTTAGCAAGCTAACAGTTCGGGTAGCTCATCAAGTGTCAGATATCTAAGCTGTTACTAATCGCTAGCGTCTTTTTTATTTTTAGTGTTTACCTGTTTATTTTTCCACTTTACCCATGCACTGCAACTCTTAAATATGATAACGTAAATGTTACCGTGCACTTGGTTATACGTGTCATAATCTTGCGCATGTGCTTGTCACTCACTGTTTTTAGCTACCTTCTAAAGCTATGCACTTGTTCGAGTTTTATACCCAGCTCTAACGCAACGAGATCATTCTCTACAGCAGGATCCCATTGTGATAACTTTTTGAATGTTTATTGCTGAAAGTAACTATTTATACACTTTAGACAAGCACATGTCAGATGCTTTAAAAGTGGTGGGCTTGAGCCCCTGTCAGTGTGCTAACAAAGTGAATGTCATTCTTGTTGTGCGTTTGGTGATTTCTTGTTTCTATATCTTCCTCTATTCTCCAGGAAATCAGGAACCAGTCCCATGAGTGCTCCTACAAAGTGGCAAAATATCCAGAGAATCGCAACAGAAACAGATACAGAGATGTCAGTCCGTGTAGGTGAACATTTGTGGGGGAAAAACAACAACTGTTAATCATACATGGTTTCTCAAAAGCTCTATTAATGTCTCCAAATTTACAACCAAATAATTTTCTTTCTCACGCTGCCTTTCAGTTGATCACAGTCGAGTAAAGCTGGAGAATGCAGAAAATGACTACATCAACGCAAGTCTGGTAGTTATGGAAGAAGCCCAGAGAAGTTACATTTTGACTCAGGCAAGTGTCTTTGGATTGAATGTCTAATGGTTTTGCTTATGAAACACTATAAAATGGTTTGAATGAAAGCTGATTACAAACTAAACCAAAAAGCGACTTCTTCAGACTGCCTTCGTTTGCCCAGCCACAACATATGTTTGTCATTGAATAGTTGCAGGGAATTTTCTGCCGATGATCGGAGAACCCAATCCACAAGCTGGTCATTGCCAGGCGCTTGGTATTGATATTCTCTTGCGGGATCTTAAATGCTTTGCCATTACCCACCGTTTTTTAAAAGGTAGCTGCGATCTAAAAATCTGCTTTGTGTGCGTAATGCAAATAAGTAACATCTGCAGTTGAATTGAAATCATTTCCTCGATCAACTCATTTACAGTGAGTTTTGTACTATTTAATTTTTCAGCCTTAACGACCGAGATCATAATTACCAGCACCCAAGTGATAACACTGACATTGAAATGAGATTAAAAGAAAGGAATACCACAGAGTTTCTCTTTTTTTTTTAAAAACACACAGAGAAGATAATTTGCTTAAATGTTAGTTTAGAAAAAGCAGTAATATACTGGTCAACACAGTGCTTCATTTATGAAAGGTGCATGGCACTAATCTGTTGGCTTTTCATGGATGTTGCTGTGTGAAATTGATTATTGAGGGCCAATACTTTTGATTTTACAAAGTAATTTGTAAAGCCAAAGTCGGAGACATTGGTTCCTGAACATGAGAGAAACATAGATGTCTCAACATCATATATTCAAGGCCCAGTATTTCACAATCTTGAATGTAGATTAGAATTATTGTATTGTATAAACAGTGTATTGTATCGAACGAATGGAAAGTGCAGAATTGAGAAGTGCTACAACTGTATAGTGCAGGTAGCTCGGGAAGGATATTTGCACTGCTGTTTACATTAGTTAATATAATATAGAATGGATATATCGTTTGGGTTAGCACTGTGGCCTCACAGCAAGAAGGTTCTGGGTTCGAACCCAGAACCTGGGGCGTCTCTCTGTGGAGTTTGCATGTTCTCCCTGTGTCTGGCTTCCTCTCACAGTCCAAAGACATGCAGTCAAAGCGAATTGGTGCCTCTAAACTGCTCATAGGTTTGAATGTTAGCATGACTGGTTGTTTCTATATGTCAGCGATGAGTTGCCGATCTGTCCAGGGTGTATCCCACCTCTCAGCCAATGTCAGCTACGATAGGTTCCAGCCCCCCGCGACCCTCCAAAGGTTAAGATGAGTAGAATGAGCTTTCCATAGAAAATAGGTGAATGTTTTTCTTGTAAATGACATCCCACTGTGTTTGCTGTCCATAGGGCCCCCTCAGGAATACCTGCGGCCACTTTTGGCTCATGATCTGGGAGCAGAAGACCAAGGCGGTCATCATGCTCAACAGGGTCATTGAGAAAGGCTCAGTAAGTACACAATAATAAAAAGGCCGCACATTGTCTGGTTTGACATTGTCTGCCTGCTGCTTATACACCCAAACATGGGCCTGTAGAAATACTGAATAGACCAGTTAGCAGTGTGGTGCTGACAGTGTGACAATTAATACACACTCCTGTTAGCAGGATTACTGGAATTCACTGTTTTAACAGCTTGTTCACAGATGCATGTGAGAAACCGGGACGCAGCCCAACCTCTTTCCTCTTTTAAATCCAGTGATCATGCGATGTACCGATTACACACACACACGCACACAGTCACTCTCTCACAAAGGGCAGCTGTGATTTAGCGCTTTCTCAGTAAAGCAGCTGGAGTGGAAGTGGCTCAGTCATGAGATTCACTCTCTCACCTAGTCCACAGACATTATTAACCTCACAGGGATCTTTTATGTGGGCCAGCTCTCCAATCCTGTTGAGGCTATGTTGCATAACAGACTTATCCTCAACAGTTGTCTGTTTACTAAGAAAATACTGTGTGATTAGTGTTTTTTTTTTTTTTTACATAACTTAAGTTAACACATAACTTAAGTATTGGCAGCAGTGTTTGACTGTAACACTGACAGAAAATGTGCAGTTCCCTCAAAATAATAGTATTTTAAGAGAACTTTGTAGTTCAGGAATAGATCAGGAATTATTTTGGAATTGAAGTAAGCTTCTTATTTTAATACCAGATAGTAGTAATAGTAATAACTTTGATAATAATAATAAGGTTTATATTACCAGAAGGATATGAAGAATTATTAGTTACTGGAGAAGGGGTGGGATTAGATAAGTTTATACTTCTTCCCACTCCTTTTTGGACATGTGATGTAAATTCAATGTTTTTTTTCTCTTTTTTGCTATGTTTTATTTATTATTGTGATTATTATTATTTTTTGTTATGTACTAGGCTATTTAATTTTGCCCATTTAATTGTTATTTTGTTGGTTTGAAAATTATTATTTTTTTATTACATGTTCAAAATAAAGACCTAACTCAACTCAACGGATAACGTGCAGCTCATATTTCCCCTGCATTTTGGTGATGTTCATTTCCCACCCTTGTGAACATTATTTCATTGATCATCCAGCTGTCCTTTCAGTGCAGCGAATCAAACTCTCCTCCTGTTAGTTGTCAGCTGCATTATCTCAAGGCCAACCTGGCCACTCAGCTAGCATTTGCTATTCATTAGGTGTATTTCTGTGTCATGTTTTCACTTCGTTTGACATCCCCGGCCATCTTTGTCTCCCTTTTCCTTCTCTTACAGGAAAAGTGTGCTCAGTACTGGCCCACAGCTGAGGAGAAGGAGATGGCCTTCAGAGACACACGTTTCTTGGTCACCCTGTTGTCAGAGGACACTAAGTCTTACTACACCACAAGAGTGTTGGAGCTGCAGAATATTAGCGTAAGCCAAAGTGTTACTTTCCACAAAGGGAACTTCCAGTAAAAGGTGCCAAAGAAGAGCTGAAATGGTTCAGTGGCATCATGCCAAGACCCCTTATATGGACCTGTGTTGTCTCAGGCTTCTTGGAATTGAAAACATCCTCGTTCTTTATTAAACATCATTATTGGTTTCTGTTTTCACAGACTCGCAGCAGATTATTTACCACCGTTTTCTGCTCCCACATGTCCAAATGTTTTGTAAAGTGTGTGGGAGGGAGAAAAATGCACATATAAGCATTTATTTAAAATCAGATTTTAGTTTTAACTTCAGTGTTCTGAATTTCTCACATCCATCGTTTGTTTTTGTTTTTTTTAAAGTACAAAATTATAAATAACAACAAATATCAACATAGTGATCAAAGAATAATAACCTGGACAATCATTTCTTGATTTACTGTTTCTGTGTGTCAAATTTGCAGAATCGGGCTTATTGTATGAATTGAAACTGAAACTATAAGTGTTTGCACAGTTCACCCTGAAAATCCCTGCACTGACAGGCTCACTGCAAATAGACAGACGCTTGCACCTGTTCACGAGGCCTCTGTTTGCCTGCTTTCACAGACGGGAGAGAAAAGAGAGATCTACCACTTTCATTACACCACATGGCCTGATTTTGGTGTCCCAGATTCTCCGGCATCGTTCCTGAACTTCCTCTTCAAAGTGCGGGAATCGGGAGCATTAGGGGTGGATCAGGGGCCAGCTGTGGTACACTGCAGTGCTGGAATTGGACGATCGGGGACATTTTCATTAGTTGACACGTGTGTGGTTCTGGTAAATCCTGCCTTTTTATTCTACACAATGTTATCAGTCGTCACAATCCAGATTCATTTTGTTATAGATTTTATAGATTAGTCACACTTTGTATGATCACTAATGATCAGATTATTTAGATGATGTCAAATTAGTCTAAACAAAATAGTCTATTCTCATCAGTTGTCTTATTAAGACAGTTCATTCACTAAATCTTACCTTTTCAGTAAAAGTACCTTTTAAACATGAAATAAGTTTTTCCATATTCTGACAAAGGAGAAGGATTGGTCTCCTTTTTCTTCGCTATGTTTTGATTTGTTATTCGGATATTTGCATGTTTTATAGCAAACATAGTCTACTTTTGCCTGACCTTCAGAACACACTTGACAAATGATTTATCCCGGTTTGGTGACCTGTTTTTACTTTCCTGTCCTGTCCAGATGGACAAGAGGAAAGACCCCTCATCAGTGGACATCAAAAGCATCCTGTTGGACATGAGAAAGTACCGCATGGGTCTGATCCAGACACCTGACCAGCTGCGGTTCTCCTACATGGCTGTCCTTGAAGGAGCCAAGTACATCAACGGAGACTCCTCTGTACAGGTACCTGCCAGACACACACACACACACACACACACACACACACCATGACCAGTTCTGTTCCTCAGTCTGACACACACTGTCTCTCTCAGTGTCATACGGGACATTATAAATAAACACTGTACGTACATTCAAGTGCTAAAAGCAAACTGCTAACAAAAGCAACACAACCTTTTTTTTTACCTTTCTGTAGATTTCAGTTTGTGTATGGCAGTCTGGAATCATCATGTGAGAGGAGAGAGACGATAGGCCGAAACACTTGAGCAAGCTTGAGATGCAAATCCTTCTGTCTGGGCATCGTGATGATGTAACTTAAATAAACATAGCATAAATATTACATTGATTCTCATTTTATTGTACTATGTCCGTTTGTGGGTTTCTCTACGCCTCTGTTCAGTCAGGACCGTAGAGAAATACCTAAAACTATGGCACATACTGCAAATTAAGGCTCTATGTTTATCAGCCAGAGAGCCACATTGTGAACATTTGTTTTCTCATTAAAAACATATTCCAGCCAAAAGGATTATCATCATGCAGAGAGTTTCATGGATCTTATACCTGAGGTTAATCTGCATCAGAAAATGCTTTTGACCTGGCTGACTGAAAAGAAGTTAAATCCATTCCATTTACTGGATGTACATTTACATTGCATCCTATTTGAACCTCAACATTTTTCTGTGAGTGACAGTAGGAGTTCTTGCCGGTTGCTCCTTTTCTTGTCACGCACAGGAAATAAAAAAAACAAATCATTCCATCACATAATTATATGTGATTATTATGTATTATATTATAATTATATGTGATGGAATGTTGGCATGCTTTGCAGGTCTAAATATATTCCTTTAAATTCTTTCGTTCACTCTTCCCCTCTCCACCTAGAACCGGTGGCGAGAGTTGTCCAGGGAAGACCAGGAGCCGACACTGGAGTCGCCCCCTTCGGCTCAGCCTCAGGCCAGGTGTCCGACGGAGCGATGCAATGGCAGCCAACAGGGAGGTCAGCTGGAAGAGGGGGGAGAATACAGACAGGATGGCAAAGTACCCGCACAGTCTCCCTGCAGGGAACAGGAGCTGGACAGCAGCACAACACAGTCAGTTTACTCCGTCTGATAAAAGAAACATGCACCAATTTTTTGGCAACTGGTTCTAATCAGTTCATAAATGATCTCAACAAGCTGGTGATTGGCTAATGAAGTACAAAAGCACTAAATACATTATTATTATTATTTATTGACAGCTGTTTACCCATTCCCCCCCCCCCCTTTTACACAGCAAACGACGCAGAGAAGACAGTATCTCCAAGTCAGGCACAGCCAAGACACCCCAAAGCAGGCCAAGAACAAATGACTCGGAGAAGAAGAGAAAAAGGTGATCACATCTCAAACCACCTCTTAATATTCACACACATTTATTTTCTTACTGATATATCATGCACAATCTGCTATATTGTTGTAATTTATACATCCAAGTGTGATATACCTAAATAGACTGTAAGGACCATATCAAGTCGATCATATTAAAGGAAAAGAGCTGGGGGCTCATTTATAAAGCTGTGCATAGCATTCATTTCTATGTACAAAAAAAATGAGTGCTTACACAAATACATACTCTTATTTATAACACAGTGCGCGCACACATCCTACGTCAGTTTCTATATCTAAATCCTGATCATTTTGAAACATGCCTTTGCAATCCTCATAGTTGATTAGAACTAGTCTGTGAAATTCCCCTAATCATTAGTCATTCATACTGACGGCTTAAAGATTATCATGACAAATTCAGAGAGACAGGATAAAAAAAAATAAAGGTTCCTGTTGGGGAGGTTTAGACAACAAAATAGACAAAATCAACTGATACCATGAATTCAAATAGGGCTGGGGTTCCAAGTAGATTAAAGAAGACTTGTTTCATGTGAAATAAGCCGTGCGCTGACGGAGCTACTTGATAAACTATTCGAATTGTATCTGACGATGAAAGGGTCATTATCTCATTGACAGTTTTGTGAACATGTGATAACAGTGGCCTTTTTTGGAGCGACGGACTTGTATCTGAGGCGTCGCAAACATCAGTTTGAATTCAATTCGTCCTACTCTTCAGCTTATTGTTTGTGAGGGTAAATGTTATTACAGACGGGCATTGTTCAGTTGGAATGGCTTGTCAGTAGAGCGCATGACTCCACCGAGGCCGAACAATCCTACACACGTCTGTTTAGCGTGCTTGACCTACGCCCCACTCCTCCACAAAGATGGTTCAGAGGTTCTTGTGTAATCCTGACAAACAATCCAACCAAGCACACAAAAACAATCAAAGCAAACAAAAAATGCATCCTTGGCAGAGATTAGAATTACAGATCCTGTTGATTGGGATTTCCTGTACAACATATTTGAAGGGTTATTTCGAGATAACCGCTTTCTTTGTATTTAATATACTAAATTATTTATTTGGTTATGTGCGCTCAAGGATTATCAGTGAAATAGAATCAAATAAAAACATTTTCTTCAAATGTTAATCTCTAAATCTTATGTTGCACTACAGAGGATAATCAGTCCAACAGGTTTTCTGTTTTATTTATTGGAAGTATGGCTTTATCTGTTTTTGCAAATGGACTCAATCCATAATATGTGAGAGATAATATTTCGTTTTTTCACAGTGGTATCAATTTTAAACGGTTTATTACGCAACAGCACGTCCTCCAATCTGAACCTGAACTTTGCTTAGAAAGTGGCGTCTGCCGCCTTTTGTCCATATGCGACACTTATAATTGAGGCCCCTGGTGTTTGCGCAGCCCCTCTGTAATGTGGTTCCATTATGGTACATGTAGAAAAATCAATGTTCTTCATGCTCCCTAGTGTTCTAGTTTCCATTAGACAAGACAGGAAAAGCAGTATTTTTTTCTCTACCTCTCTAGCGATGTAGAAGAGATGCAGGAGAAGAAAAGCTAGTCACTGTTCAGCATCATTTCTTTTAACCCCACAGTGATTCCAGGTCTTTCTCAGTGCATGACTAAGCCTAACAGTTCAAACTCTTATTTCTAAGTTTCTGTCAATATTCTTACTCATTTACTTCATTTTCTCGTAGAGGGTGGCAAAGTTACACCCAATGAAGCACTTACCTTCTGTTGACTTTGCACCTCCAAAAACATTTCAGCAAGTCATTTCTGAGAAGCCTTCCTTTGCCATGTGACATATGTCAGTGTTGTTCCAGTAATTGGGCTCAAATGGCACCATGTCTGACGTGGTCTCCCTCTGCTGTTGTGGTTCTTCTTGGACAGTTTGGGCTGCATTTGCTGCACATGACAAGAGCTGGCCTGTCCAGTGGGGGGGCGGGGCGGTGTATCTTTCCCCCCCCCTCTGTGACAGCAACAACCAAGGGGAGCATATTTAGAGGACGAAGTTTACCCAAGGCTTTTAAAATGAGCGCCCACTCTTGTACATGTAGGTGTGTATGTGTGTGTGTGTGTGTGTGGTATCTCCTGTGTTTCTGTCTCTTTTGAGCTTGTGTTCTTGTTTTCACGATATGCTTGGCTCCTTTGGTTTGGAGTTATGTTAATTTTGGTGGCACTCTAGCATGGTCTGTGTGTGCGTATGTGTGTGTGTGTGTGAACATTTGTGGTTTATGGTTGTCGAAGCTCTGAAATGTCAGGTTGAGCTGCAATAATGCAAGATGCTAATTAATACCGTGCATCCTAGATTCAAATTTGGGGGCATATTTTTAACCCGCCTGATCAATCTTGTCAAATCTTACTGTGCAAGCCAGCGTTACAAGCAACAGCCACTAAAGTTTTCACTTCACAGAACAACCGCTTTGCATATAAATGTGCTGCTGTTTTGTTTGCAAGTGGCTCGGACAGAATTTGCAACCATTGGTGGACGTCTGGCAGACGTATGAAAGATGTACATCAGTAGTTTACAAATGAAGATCCCAGTCCTGGTTCTGCTGTCAGTCCATCACAGCCAATGACCTGGGACTCATGAAGATTTGTTGCATGTTCTTATGGTTTTACCGCAGTTGTTTCACAAAGTCTTTCTGTTTCTTAAGGACCTTGTCGTGGCAGTACTCCTAGTCGGTTTGTTGGTTTTAAACCGAATCAGTCGTGTTTTGTTCTTTTCAACGTGAGAGTGGAAGTTCGGATTCAGCCGGAGATTTCTGGGCAGATTTCTTGGACCTTTGTTGGTTCGTGGCCGGATGGCAATTCAGCAATCGAAACGTTTTGTTGTCTTTTGCTGTATTTTACCAAACTATATGGCTACAAAACCAAAATAACAAAGAGAATCAGCAAATCATATCAAGGAACTGCGACAAGGGAATGTTTGGTATTCGATTGTTTGAGTAATCACTGATTGATTTTCTGTCAGAGCTTTCAGCTCCAGTTCCCAGAACCAAAGATTACATCAACATTCAAAGAAATTCACTTGACAATGATATCAAAGAAATTCTTTTTTTTTTCTTCCTCCTTCTTCTTTTTTTGCTTAACCTAAATGATTAATCAATGATCGAAGTTATTTCTGATTAACTTTCTGCTCATCAACTAATTGATTAATTAACTCATATTTTCAGCTCTACCCTTGTGTTTCAAAAGCTTTCCATATGATACAGAGATGAGACTAAATTTAGATCGAACGATGTACTAATCCTCTCCAATAACTAAATGTGATGACTAAGGACGTCTGAGCAGTGTGACACGTTGCTTTTGAAACGCCACGGCTGCTTTGCGTTGATCATCAATCCACTGTGGGTATGATCACGGTGACATTGAGATATTGCATCATGCCGCTACTCCTGCTAGCAGGTGATCAAACCTTCCTTTGATTTCTTCTCTATATGTTCTCGTTTTAGCTTAAAAAAAAAACTTAACCGAGCTAAAGACACTAACTTGTTTTTGTGGCACCAGCTCCTGTGTTTACTCTTGAGCTTCACTGACACTCTTGTAGAAACTGGTCTGTTGAGTTCAACCTCTTTTAATACCTTGTTTCTTGTGACAGGGCAAAAACCAGCGACTGCTAATCACCTCCACCTGCGGCCACACACACCCGACACCTCTGGCATCTTAGCCAACATCGGCAGGGAACTCCAGCTCTCTCCCAACCTCCGTGTCCTTTTTTCCTAGACTCCAATCCCTCTTCCTCACCTCCCAACGGCCAGCTCTCCTCTTCTTCATTTTGGTTCCACTTCAGCAGCACTATTCAGCCAACACACACCTCTCTCTTCTTCCATTAGCAGCACGTCACCCCCCCACATGCGCCTCCACCTCACAGCTCTGTCTCCTCATCCTCCGAAAGTGTTTATAGCCGACACGTTGACATTCTTTGAAAAGAACCACACGCCAGCGTTTTATCCACGGGTCACCTCAACCACAGCCTGCTCTGCTTCAGGACTCAAACAATCTGTTTTTTTTGTTGTTGTTGTTGTTTTTTTTGCTTTAATATTATTTGCAGCTCTGTTAATCTGTGCTTCTTTACATCTATGAAATTAAGACCGATAATGGAGGCTATGCATCGCCAATTTGTAATGCTGTTCATATTATGTATTTTTAGAAGACCTTTTTTTCAGGTGGGGTAATTAAAAAATGTTCTATTTTTTATAAGCAAATACTTGAAGCTTTTCACTGTGATCAGGAGTTGGTGAAATGAAAAGCACTGTCTGCTCCTAAATGAGAAATTCAGTGGCATGTAATGTTTCCATGATGTACATAATGTTCTTTTTAAAAATGTGTGTAAAAAGACATATTTTTGCTTGTAAAACCATGTTACAGATTTGAATATCGTAGAAAATCTCATTCGACGACTTGTTCTCCTTTTGAAATGAATTTGTCTTAAGTTTCTCTTTCTGTTAGAGTGTTATCTACAAATAAATCTGGTATTATCTAGTTTACGTAACCTATTTCTCCTCTCTGGTTACTTCATCACAAACCTGTCAGTAAATTTGTAATGAGCAGTACCTTTATTTGGGCCAAGGGATGTAGCTAACAAAGAGTAGTTAGCTTCTGAAAAAGTCGGATAAGATTGTAAATGAATGTGGCATCAAGCTGCACACTTAATTCTGTCAGCAAGCTAATTAATGTACTGTATTTCAGATAGAAAATTTGTCTGTTCTCCACTTTTTCAGGGCTAACAAAAAAAATTCTGTCTTTTTTCAGAGCCAAACCTTCATTGTTTCAGTTCTGTTCAGCCTTCTCTGATAAGAAATATGCTGTAAGGACCTTCCTGTCCCACACCAGGCTATGCCAAAACCTCCCAAAGTAATTAAGCAGACATAAAGGCGAAAAACAAACATGGCAAAACTGCTTTACAAGGTCCAAGTATGAATCGGAGAGCAGTCCTGTTCCCACTGTTAAAGTTGCTGGAACATTTCATAGAAGGGAATCAAATTTCAGGGAGGCAGGACTGCCAGGAATACAGTATGGCACCTGGCCAACCTCTTTCAGTTAAACAGATGGAGGCAGGGGACAGCGAGAGTGACGTCAGCATCTTAATCGTTTTACATGAATTCAAACTGGATTCTTGTAACAATCTTTTATTGGAAAAAAAACATTCGAATGCTGTGATTCGAGGAAATCGTTTTCAGACGTGCATTTTGAAGCCATTTCCTGTACATGATGTAATGTTTGCATATCTAAATATTCCTATCAAATCATGTTTTATGTCTAAACTCGTTAGAATACAACATTTAAAAGCAGAAAGTGTTCGGTATTATCAGCCTCAGACATGAAAAATAATCTTCAAACTGCAAAGAGTTCACAATAGTCTGAAGAATGCAAAGATGTCATGGCTGGACAGCACTGAAGGTAAAGACAAATTTGAGTGAGTTTTCAGAGCTTTGACTTTGCTGCATCCTCCAGATGCTAATTATGAGCTCAAAACAGTCCAAACTAAAAACTGTGCATCAGAACAGTGCTGGAGGGATGCCACTGCCAAACAGAAGACTCCAGGATGTCGGGATCCTCCACGTGTTGTGCTTTTGGCTCTAAAATATGAATCAGACAGAACCAAGATTAAAAATGTCAAAAAATAAGTCCCAAGTTCTACCGATTCAAGTCACAACAGAGTATATTTCTACTCTCAGTGCAGAGAGGCTGCCTGCTGACGTTTGCCACTTACAGGATTGTCCAGCAGATGGAGCCAGTCGTTGAGGTGGTTGACGACAGCAGAGCAGCAGCACAGCCAGCGGGAGATCCTCTGCACAGCTGAACACAACATCACAACATCCAGCACACATGGCCAAACAATAAAAGTCATTGAAAAATATGATAAAGCTATAGATAAAGTTTAAAAAATAGCAGCGTGCATTCTTCCACAACTTTATTGGGTCCATGGTCATGGGACCATGGCAGAAATTAAAACGTGTGCAGCTCCTCAGCGCCTTCTTTGCAGGTGTGTTGAAAGTACTTTTTATATTTCTTCTATTATAATCAGGCATGTTAATGGTAAAATGCAGCTTCGCAGAGATTTCATCCTGGTGTTAGAGATCTGTAACTACCTTTAGAAACAGCAAAAGATTAGAGCAATGGTGGAAGCTTTACCTTAATTGACCAGAACAATGACATTTACAATATCAGTTTCTTCTTCTTCTTCTTCTTCTTCTAAACAACAACAACAATGCTACTACAACTAATAATAACAATTCAACATTTTACATGTCACAACCTATTTTGCAGTAAAAAATAATGCTAATTAAAGTAAATTAGTAAAATATGTGCAAAGATACAAATAATATAATTATGTACTTACTGTATACTGTTTCACATGAAAGTTATCATGAACTCTAAATTATGCCAGCTATAGAAATAGTATAAGATTTAATGCACTGGTGCAAGATATTCATAATTTGCATAATATGTACATTCAGTGTCATTTGAATGTAATGAATCCCTTTGCAGTACTAATACTTAGAAATTAAAATGACTGTGAATGATTGGCATGAGTTGTGCCAGTAATACGGCTGCATTTCAATATTTTAAATTTGAAAAAGTATGAATTCAAATTCAAATGTTTAAATGCATATAGTACTAAATACGCTGACATTTCTTTTCACTCTGCAAGACTCAGTCTTTCAATTTGAGTTTGAGTTTGAGCTGTGCTGTTTCATTAGACAGAACAAATGGGATGAGAGGAAAGATGTCAGATGCGACTGAAAGAGAAGGAGAGAAAGAAAAGGATCATATGAAGAATTAAAGAAGAAACAAGTGAATGAATAAGGAACAAGGACGGGAGGAGCTATAGCTATTGTACAAGCTTTTATTTTTATTATTCTCTTTACACCTTTTAATTGCTACTGCAATACCAACATTACATTTGTTGACACATCTTGGCAGCTGATCATCTTGAGGTTTTTAAATTTACAAAAAAGAAAAAAAAAAAAGAAGTCACTGTTTAATTGTGCCAGATTCATTCCAATATTTGATTACATGTGTGGGTTCTATATGTTGGATTTTAAGTTATTTGCGCTTAAATATGTATATTTAGTCTAAATGAATATACCAGCTGCCTTTGCCACAAAGTTATCATGATGCTCTCCAGCTAACCCGATGTATTTGCTAAGACACTCTTTAAAACTATGCCAATACTGACTTTAAAATATTACTTATCATGAAAGGTTGCAGATGAATGTTGTATTGATAACCTTTTTCATGAAAGTGTTCCTCAGTTGCTGTAAACGTGTGTCAAGACAAACCACCAGGATAACTGGCTAACAGCATAATCTGAGACACGGGCCTCAGTGATTCTTTAGTTGGAAGATGGATGCAGTGTAGCTGAGAATGCCGAAGGTAATTTGACCACAGTTGTCCTCCCCACTTGATTCATTGATTTGATAACACTAGATAAATGAAGGGAACATAGACTTCAATCACATGCAAGCATAAATAGATCCCCCTAAGATAGAAAAAACAGTCAGCGGTTATTATTATTTCTCTACTTTTAGCTTTTAATACCTTCAAACATGTGATCTGCATGGGGCCAACCACCACCTCTGGAGAGAAATTACAAACTGTAGCAATAATTCTCTAAAATGTTGACATGCTTGATGCTTGCTAAAAATATGACACTACTAGTCCCACCCACATTTCCAAGAAAGAGATTAAGGCAGATCATTCGAGAGAACATCATACCAGATAACAGTAATAAGACTGCAGAGGGAAAACACTTCTCTCTATCCACAGATGAGGTAATATCAGTGGAGTCATTCTGCTTTGACTTCATTGAGAACAGGTTGGCCTTTCACTGCAGCCACAGCGTTTTCTACCATCCTCTGTGTCATCCCTCTTGATGTACCAAGAGTGTTGATGCCAAGGTGGGGGGTGATCAGCACATTAGGAAGGCCAAGGAGAGGATGATCCCTGCACAAGAGGAACAGCTGTTAGGAGCCATCATGGAGTTTGTGTAGTGTTTGTATGAGTTAAATTCTGTGTTTTTTTGGCTCAAGCTCGCATTCTTTATCTGAATGTGCAGACTGGGAACTACTTAGATATTTAGTTTTGTCCCTCTTCAGGTTGTTGTGTTTCGTCCAACTGAATATCAAAGCTGGTCAAGAAGTAAAAAAAATGTTGAGAGCTTTACAAAATAAAGCAAACCTTCATCCTGCAGAGTGGGTCTACCACTAACAGATACATCTCTCTGTATATCTCAGTGTGGCTGAGCTTTTAAATCGGAAGGTTTTCACGTGTGGGCATGCCACCAAATCCTGGGGGACATATCTGTCTCTTTAGCTGCTAAATGCTCATCTGTGTTCAGCTGCTGGCTGTTTGGTGTGTGTCTGTCTGCTGTGTGATGCTGACAGGCAGCATATAGTGGTTTTATCTTGGAGAAGAGCTGTCTGCCATGGTGCGGATCTGCAGGCCAGAACACCAAACATTGGCCCTTTTACACAGAGATCACCCAGTACTGCTGCAACGAACAACCTTCTCTATGCCGCCATTGTTTATTTATAATGAATAAATAACACCAGGCCAGTGTGTGACCTTAGCATGCCAGCATCGTTATATGTTGCATACATCTGATCCATAGGCCCCAAAAGTACATGTACAGTGTGCATTGAGACCTTGGTAAAGGTTCAGGGTAAGTCACATCTAAGGCTGCTGCAAGAATCGTTCCAGACCGCAGAGCTTTGACTAAAGCATCCTGGTCCACAACCAGACCTGAGACATGACAAGAAATGAGATTAAAGATCAGTGTTTTAGTTAACAGTAACATCTGCAACTCTTTAAACAGCATCAGTGAAGTCCAGGAAACACAGTATCCTCACCTCTGCTGACGTTGACCAGAGTTGCTGTGGGTTTCATGACGGACAGCTCTCTATGGCTGATCAGGCCTGTGGTTTCAGGAGTGAGGTTGACCGCCAGGACGACAAAGTCGGACTCTTTCAGCAGGTCCTCCTTGTTCTTACAGTAACTCGCCCCAACCGCCTGCTCATCTTCAACACTCCTGATCAACACGGCGAAAAGATGAAGCGGATCATTAACAGTTTTGTTGATTTAGTGCTTTAAAATATTCATTTTTTACATGTTGTTGAGACCATTTTTGGTCCATCGCTGGATTTTGACATGATATGAAATCATGTTTTGTGTCTTTATTCTTTGGCTTCAGGAATAATGCCTGGACTTGATATGAATTTTTCCACAATAAATTCAGAACTGTTAAATATTTTGTCATTTTGAATTTTTTTCTTCAGTATAAATGTTTTGTACTTGAAACTGGAGGTATTACAGGGAGAATATCAATTTAAAAGAAACAGCACACATAGAGATATTTTATACAAATGAAAACTATTTATGAAATTAATTCATGTGTCATCAAACTTTTACCTCCTGCTCCTGTTGTGGTACAGGATCTTCATGTCAAATCCTTTTGCCCTTTGAGCAACTTTGTAGCCAATGGATCCCATTCCAATAATGCCCAGAGTCGACCCTGTGACTTCAACTCCCATTAGGGCTTCTGGTAAATGGGTGGTCTTGGGGTCCACAGATAATCGGTGGCCTATGGAAAAAAAATATGAACCAAAAAACCTCCAATTAACAGTGCTTTTATTTTATATCAAAACCTGTACTGTTGCAACTATGCAAAATTGTCAAACTGATTCTAAAACCCTTTAGCAATTTTCAGATTGATGATTTTGGGCAATATAAATGAAATCGACCAAAACTGACTCACCTTCAACAATGGTTCGTGCCGATGCCAGAAGCAGACCCATTGCCATATCCGCAGTGGCACCGTCCACCACACCAGGTGTGTTGGTCACCTTCACTCCGAGACTGGTGATGTACGGCACATCTAGGTGGTCGATGCCCGCTCCTCCGTTTGCAACCACCTTTAGTGAGGGAAGCAAACTGAACAGCGAAGACTCCACTTTAGGACACCTGCTCCACGAAAACATGGCCTGGACTTTAGGACCATGCAGCTGGGGGTTCTGGAGGAAGTCTTTGACGGTGATGAGATGGAAGTGTTGTTTCATTATGTCAGTAAATTCCTCAAGGAAACCTTTTTTACCTATATCTGAGAACAGAGCCCATGGCTTGTGGTCCTCCATTGCCTGGACGGATGAAAGACAGGTTAAAACACACTCAAATGATTGCATTTTCTTTTCATGTGCTGGAGCGGGGACGGATGTATGATATGAAAATGAGGCCTCAAACTTTTTTTAATTTCAATATAAATTGTGCATTTTACTAAATCAATGTTGAATTAACTAAGCGAATTTCTCCATATATATTCCACGTAATGCACAAAGAGTGGGATGGACGGGATTGATAAAGACCCATCACCTAATTTTTGCCACCTAGTGTGTTGATGGCATTTAATTGCATAGAGTTAAAAAGGCAACGTAATCCGTATAACCCAAGAGTCCTGCCTCAAAGAAGTCAGTGTGTGTGAAAAAAGCATTTAATAAGCTGTTCCATCAAAAGAGTATAAGCCAAGCCAGTAATCAGTGGGAGAGCAATGCTGTAGGGTGTTGGCAAATATGCTTTGGAGGGTGTTTCCCATCATCCTTGAGACAATGTGTTTGACACCATGACCCCAAGTAACCTGTGTTTAAATGTCCTCTAAATAATCATTAGTGTTACCTGCTGTGCAGTAAATAGTTCTTCACAAATATTTCTGTGGAAAATGGTTGCTGCTCTGGGAAGAATGTCGCACCATGAATTAAGTTTTTGTCCCGCCTGGGTGATACAAGCAGCTATTGTGCTTTTACCATGTTCCGTGATATAATGAAAAACAGCATAATGTAAGAGATCTATCTCGGTCAGCTTCATTCGCCAAGGAATTGCTGCTTG
Source organism: Chaunax sp. Z400 (assembly GCA_037577475.1). Classification (NCBI taxonomy): domain Eukaryota; kingdom Metazoa; phylum Chordata; class Actinopteri; order Lophiiformes; family Chaunacidae; genus Chaunax; species Chaunax sp. Z400. Next base: position 13,251,827 of record CM075200.1, on the reverse strand, counting down.
CTACTATATAGGGTTAGATAATGTTATCTCAGGTTGTGAGTAAACATCAAAGTTTAAGAATGACACCTCATATTAAACAAATTAGTCTAAGTGCTGCACAAGTTATTTTGACTTTAACATTTCAAGTATAATATATATACAGTATATATATATATATATACAGTATATATATATATATACAGTATATATATATATACACAATATATATATATATACAGTATATATATATATATATGATATACTATATAAATTAATACAACACATACTGTACATGTACTGTATATACAGTAATACATTAATACAATACATACTGTACAGACATACTGTACATACAGGCAGTATTTATCATACTTACTGTTCATACTGGATAAACGCATACTGTACAGACACACAATACATACTGTACGAACACACACACAAATAAGTTGTACAAACACACATGCATACATACTGTCTTTAATGTGCTGCACACAACAGCAGCGACATGCTTCAACCTCTCACACACATTTTCTCCGGGAAATGCAATTATTCTATTATTCTTTCTATCTTTCTATCTCGGTCAAAAGATACTTCCATTTTTCTGTGCACTCGTCAGTATAAGCCAAGTATACTTAAGTGTAATTTTATTAAGTTTATCTCTGATAAGTACATAAAAACTAGACTGCAACTATACTCTCTTATACTAAGTATATTATGAGCACACTTGAATATTTGGAACAGATAAAAGCCTGCGCTTCGTCTTATAACTTCAAGTGTCATAATGTCTCGTGGCCACATTAAAAGGCAGCACCAATGTCCAAAAACAAAACACACACAATTATGGCAATTGCCATTTGCATGCATTACTCTTTCCAACACTCAAAACATGGTGCAAGCATAAAAAATCAGCATGAATAAATCAATTAACCGCCGGTATTGTAGTCTCTCTCTCTACCTTTCAATCGTCTTCCTCCTGGTTTTACTTGAGGCAAAGTCCTTGACTGGATGGTAAATTTGGGGGTTACGATGCGGATAGAGAACAAATCTGACTTTGGGAATTTGGTTCATGCAGGAAATAGGTGTGTACAATCATGTTGAGATGATCTGCCTTGATAATAGTTGTACAGTCAAGTCAGACAGGTATTTCCAGCTCTACCTCCTTTCCATCATCCATTATTTTTGCCTAATTTCAGCTATGAAAGTAACTTTATCTGATTTCTAACTTCTGATACCCATATTCCACACATGATGTATGCAAGTAATTATCTTTTCCCTGTACATTTTGTATAACGTTTTGTTTGACTAATTTCTTATTAGCCTGTTATTTGTGTTGCTGGTGTATTTGGTCACTATTGTTCTAGTTTAGTTGTTTTGTGCAAGTTGGATGTTTGAATTGCATTTGTATTTATTTCACCTGTTAATTAAATTGCTCCTCATTTCATTTAAAATATTTGCGAGAGAAACAAACAGTTCTTGTTTTAGTTTTAGTTCAGGATAACCCCTATGCTCTATAGAGCTTTATAAATTAAGGGAGGTGTTTAGGTGGCCTTGTGTGTGTTCTGTTTCATGGGGAACACATGTGTTGGTCTTCAGTAGTCTAGGCCTAGTCTTCTGACAGTCATTCTGTGTTTATTAGATTCATTGCTTTAGTGGAACAAATTTTCAACTTTTTCAGTCACCCAGAGCCAGTTTAGCTTCACATCCAACAATTATAAAGTTATACACCAGAATACTGACTGAGTTGACATAATAGATGATAATATATCATGATCATATGACAATATATGTCAGTACCATGTGGTTTCTATGTGTTTTAAATGTGAATTGAGTGTGTTGCGCCCTGTCAAAGAAGAATTTCTGTCACTGATGGGACAGACAATAAAGATTATCTATCCATCTAAAAATGGCAATGCCACGTCAGCGTACTGTGATGTAACCTACATCACAAGAATAAAATGTACATATTGGCTCATGCTTTAAGTGCAAACTAAAACTAACAACACACGGTCAGTTCAACATAATTCTTCTGAGGATATAAACATTTAAAACTGTATTGCTCTAAGTCACAAAGAGAGCAGTCCACTTTTCTCTACTTAACCTGATAATTTGTCTGAATAGCCTAGCCTCTTACTTTACTTTGACCCATCAGCTGCAGTGCTAGATAAGCCTAGTAGTTACAATGCGCCACAGGGAGGCGATATAGCATCAGGTAAATCAGGTAGCTTACTTTCATGGCACCTGGCCAATCACTTTCAGTGAAACAGATGGAGGCAGGGGACAGCGAGTGTAACACAATTAGCACCTGAAGAATTAGAGATGAATTCAAACTGGATTCTTATAACAATCTTTTAAGACGTGCATGTTTAAGCCAGTTCCTGTACATGATGTAATGTTTGCATATCTAAATATTGCTATCAAATCATGTTTTATGTCTAAACTCAATAGAATACAACATTCAAAAGCAGAAAGTGTTCAGTATTATCAGCCTCAGACATGAAAAATAATCTTCTTCAAACTGCAAAGAGTTCACAATAGTCTGAAGAATGCAAAGATGGCTGGACAGCACTGATGGTAAAGACAAATCTGAGTGAGTTTTCAGAGCTTTGACTTTGCTGCATCCTCCAGATGCTAATTATGAGCTCAAAACAGTCCAAACTAAAAACTGTGCATCAGAACAGTGCTGGAGGGATGCCACTGCCAAACAGAAGACTCCAGGATGTCGGGATCCTCCACGTGTTGTGCTTTTGGCTCTAAAATATGAATCAGACAGAACCAAGATTAAAAATGTCAAATAATAAGTCCCAAGTTCTACCGACTCAAGTTACAACAGAGTACATTTCTACTCTCAGTGCAGAGAGGCTGCCTGCTGACGTTTGCCACTTACAGGATTGTCCAGCAGATGGAGCCAGTCGTTGAGGTGGTTGACGAGCGTGAGGGCGTCTGGGATGTTGTCGCCCTCTGAACAGAAGAGCAGCAGCACAGCCAGCGGGAGATCCTCTGCACAGCTGAACACATCACAACATCCAGCACACATGGTCAAACAATTAAAAAAGCCAAAACCTATAACTTATTAATTTAAACATCGCAGCAGGGAGAGTGTTTTTTTTTTAATTGTACTAGAGATAAAAGGTTATTCTACAGGTTGTCCAGCACAGTTGAATAGACAGCTAGCAGTAGATACAATAATGTAATTGTCATTATGAGAAAGAATATAGACATTTCAGACTTATAAAGATTTTGTCATATAACACATAAATGTGGTTAAACAGTCATCTTAGGCATGTAAAAATAATTAATTTCTGAATTTCTAAAACAGCCTCAATGGCCACATCTCTATGAAGTTGCAATCAGGCCGATGCAGCTCTCTATCTCTCTCTCTGTACCTGTCCGTGAAGAGTCTTCTCGTTATGCCTCCACCAGGGATGGAGAGGCGTGGCTCTGCAGTGCCGTCTGTCAGTCCTGGGAAGGCCGGCACTCGCTCCATTTCCCTCCAGCCGAGCTCCTTCAATGCGTCTGCACTCCCCTTCAGCAGGGAGGGAGTGAGTAGGTACCTCAAAGGGGAACTAACATGGACATACACTTGTCAGTCGACATGTTTTTAAACAGCAAGGAAGTGCAGCCATAATGCGAGTTACGCGGTTAGGTACCCTTGCAGCTGTTGGTCGTCCCTCTGGTAGGCGTGGCTGCTAGACAGAACTACAGTCTTGGAGAACTCGCTCGCTTTGATCCAAGACACCAGCAGCTGAATGAACTTTTTGGATTTAGTCTGTAATTGAACAATATGATAAAGCTATAGATAAAGCGAAAAATAGCAGCGTACATAGCTCCAAAACTTGAACAACTTATTGGGTGCATGGTCGTGACAGAAATTAAAACAATCAAAACTCTAACGCTCAGTATGCAACACACATCTTCTGGATGAGCTGGGACACATCATCAGTGATGTGACCTGGGGGTATCGAGTGTTTCAGGTCTCACATCATCAGACACCCTCGCCCAAGCGGACCAGTGGTGTAGATCAGGCTATGACCTGCATCCCAACAGCAACCACCCACAGATCGGCCCTCCTGATCCAGAGCCTCTTGGTGGCTCCTCTGCGGCTTCGGTCGCGAACACGGATGAGCATTTATCATTCCCCAACGATTGAGGACTTTGCAGAGTGAGCATCCTGCAAAGCCTCTGCAGCTCATGTCCATGGGCTCTTAGTGAGTCTTCCTCACAGATAAATAGTTTGTAGCGGTCGCAATAAAAATGAAGTCTATTTGTCTGGAAGAGCTATACATTCAATGACACCAATTCCATTCTAGATCAACGGAAACACAAACTACATCACCATGGAAGATAAAGATGTTGTTCAAGCTGCCTTAAAGCATACCTCAACTAAAATTCCAGACCATATAAATAAAAAAGGAGGTCCTTATTGGAGGTTATCGATTAATAAAACAAGTAAAGCAGTATTCTTAATGACTTTGTTTGATGTCAGAGCACTTTTGATCATACAATAAAGTCAAATGAAAAGCAGTTTTGTATAATCAACTCATTCTTATGCAACAGACTGTAGTTTTACCTGAATTATTGGTGCCCGGATTTGAAGAACGGCTAACTTCAGTTCTGCCGCTGTGTAAACTGTCGATGAGAGAAGATTCTAAGATTTTGTTTCACTTCACAGCAGATACAAAGTACACTGCTGATAACTCACAATATTATTCAGTGTGCTGACACCCACAATGAGTCTTTATTGGTCTATTTGTTTAAAAAAAAAAAAACTTGATCCAGTCGTCATTTTAGTCTTTCAGAACAAATTACTAGGAGAAAATATAGAGGCCGAGCTGGGCACCACAATTAAACAGAAGACTGACAGAAGACACTCTAACAACCCTTGATACAGATCAATTTTTTTACTATATATGCAGGTGAGCGACTGCACTCTCAAAGAAAAAGAAAATTAAAGTCAGTCTAAGTATATTAGCAGATTTAACAGCTTACACAGTACTTCAAACAGACCCTCACTGCTGACGTAATAAAAAAAACTCACTCCACAGGAGAAAATGCAAATTTACTACTTTGCAACATCCAAATAATCAAGACCCAAAGAGATCATGAAATCCACTTGAGCTGAGATCACATGGTACCTTCTGCAGAGGTGTGCAGCTCCTCAGCGTCCTCTTTGCAGGTGGCGTAAGGGTTGTTCCCAGCCATGGGGATGAGGCAGTCAGTGTGTATGTAGCCCACTCTACTCATGTTGAGAGTGGACACCATGAGGTCCACAGCAAGCTGGCCCACATTACCGACAGCCACTGCTGGCTGGGGAGAGAAGAAACAACAATAAATAGCAAGCGGGAACCCATTTATTTAGGCAGCTGCATTTCATGGTCCCCAGCTTACATTACACACACACAGTCGACATTTAGGGGAAACAATGCCCCAGTAGAGCTCTATGTTAAGCAACGCCTCTGCTAATAACACACATTATAAAAGGCATGTCATGACATCATCTAAGAGTAGCTAAGCGAGTCTTTGCCTCTGTAAAAGCGGAACTCCAGATGTGTCACTCACCATGACGAGGGTGAAATCTTTGAAAGAGGGCGATGAGTTTTGTGAAGAGATAAACATGGTGCAGGTTAACGTTAGCTAGCACGAACACAGACCTACGCCGGTACTAAAGAAGACAATTAAAGGATGTTATTAATGTTATTCGAGGTTAGATGCTTCCAGCGAACGTCTGTTTCCGTCCCTTGAATTGTGGACCTTCTGGGTTCACTCGGCGCCAATTGATGACGGTTTTGGTACTCTCTATAAACGCCTGAATTAAGAACTACAAGGAACGCTTTATTTAAAAAAAGAAAAGAAATTGAGTGAAGGTCGTACGGACTGTCACAATCTGTGTCTAACAGTTTACAAATCTAATTATTCGTAAAATCGTTGAAATTATGTTCTTTCTTTCTATTATAATCAGGCATATTAATGGTAAAATGAAGCGCCGCAAAGATTTCATCTGGGTGTTAGAGATCTGCAACTACCTTTAGAAATAGTGGAAGATTACTGCGATGGTGGAAGCTTAACCATTACCTTAACCATTCTCAACAACAATAACAATACTACTACTACTACTACTACTAATAATAATAATTCAACATTTTACATATCATAACCTATTTTGCTATAAAAATAATGCAAATGTAAATAAATTAGCAAAATATATGCATAGATACAAATAATATACTTATTAACTTACTGTATACTGTTTCACATGGAAGTCATCATAAACTCAAAATTATGCCAGCTATAGAAATAGTATAACATTTAATGCACTGGTGCAAGATATTCATAATTTGCATAATATGTACATTCAGTGTCATTTGAATGTAATGAATCTCTTTGCAGTACTAATACTTAGAAATTAAAATTACTGTGAATGATTGGCATGAGTTGTGCCGGTAATACGGCTGCATTTCAATATTTTAATTTAAAAAAAGTATGAATTCCAATTCAATTGTTTATATGCATATAGTACTAAATACTCTGATATTTCTTTTTCACTCTGCAAGACTCAGTCTTTCAATTTGAGTTTGAGCTGCGCTGTTTCATTAGACAGAACACAAGAGGGCTTGTCTAGTCATTTTTCCTCTATCAATCTGGAAGTAAAACCTGGAAAACTAAAACAGCTTTGTTCAAAAAGGTAAATAATTAATGAGAAGAATTTATTACCAAGTCATGGATTCACGGAAAGAATGAAGATCAAGTCTAGAATGTCCGAAATTTGAGGTAGCTTTATTATGTTAAAACAAAAAAATATAACACACACACACACACACACACACACACACACACACACACACACACACACACACACACACACACACACACACACACACACACACACACACACACACACACACACACACACACACACACACACACACACACACACACGTACGTCCCAACTTTCTTGGAAACAAGGTTGCATGGCACTACTAGTCCCACTCACATTTTCAAGAAAGAGATTAAGGCAGATCATTCGAGAGAACATCATACCAGATAACAGTAATAAGACTGCAGAGGGAAAACACTTCTCTCTATCCACAGATTAGGTAATATCAGTGGAGTCATTCTGCTTTGACTTCATTGAGAACAGGTTGGCCTTTCACTGCAGCCACAGCGTTTTCTACCATCCTCTGTATCATCCTTCCTGTTGTACCAAGAGTGTTGGTGCCAAGGTGGGGGGTGATCAGCACATTAGGAAGGCCAAGGAGAGGATGATCCCTGCACAAGAGGAACAGTTGTTAGGAGCCATCATGGAGTTTGTGTAGTGTTTGTATGAGTTAAATTCTGTGTTTTTTTGGCTTATAATCAAATCAAACAAAGCAGTACGAGATGTACGAAAGTAGAGTTCAGGTATGGAGCTCTTATGTAAATTTAGCTTTAACAGAAAAAAACAAACATTGGGACTCTACTGCTAAAGTAATTCTATGAAGGTTGGCACAGTGTTTGAACAACACCTGATTTGAAATGTGTGCTCTTATGAGGGATGATATAACGACAACATTCATTTTGAGACTGCAGTCGTTAAAAGTAGCATTTTGTGATGAATCTGTGTCATTGGGCTATTTTACTGCTTTTGTTTGATTTTATTATTGCAAACAGCTGATAAATAGTCTATTTTGCCAATAAACCTAATATACAATAGGGGTTGAATAATCTTGTGTCCAACTGTAAGCACACAGTAATTTTCCTCTAAAGTCAGGCAGTAGTAACAGTTGTCCTCAGTGTCTTGAACTCAGTAAGACGACTGTTCAATTCAAAGAGGAGGAATGAGGTGATTCCTCTGTCAAACGTTATATGGTTTCACTTTAGAGAGAAATGATTGTCAGTCTAGGTGAAGAGTGTGGTGAGACCTTGGTAAAGGTTCAGGGTAAGTCACATCTAAGGCTGCTGCATGAATCGTTCCAGACCGCAGAGCTTTGACTAAAGCATCCTGGTCCACAACCAGACCTGAGACATGACAAGAAATGAGATTAAAGATCAGTGTTTTAGTTAACAGTAACATCTGCAACTCTTTAAACAGCATCAGTGAAGTCCAGGAAACACAGTATCCTCACCTCTGCTGATGTTGACCAGAGTTGCTGTGGGTTTCATGACGGACAGCTCTCTATGGCTGATCAGGCCTGTGGTTTCAGGAGTGAGGTTGACCGCCAGGACGACAAAGTCGGACTCTTTCAGCAGGTCCTCCTTGTTCTCACAGTAACTCGCCCCAACCGCCTGCTCATCTTCAACACTCCTGATCAACACGGCGAAAAGATGAAGCGGATCATTAACAGTTTTGTTGATTTAGTGCTTTAAAATATTCATTTTTTACATGTTGTTGAGACCATTTTTGGTCCATCGCTGGATTTTGACATGATATGAAATCATGTTTTGTGTCTTTATTGTTTGGCTTCAGGAATAATGCCTGGACTTGATATGAATTTTTCCATAATAAATTCAGAACTGTTAAATATTTTGTCATTTTGAATTTTTTTCTTCAGTATAAATGTTTTGTACTTGAAACTGGAGGTATTACAGGGAGAATATCAATTTAAAAGAAACAGCACACATAGAGATATTTTATACAAATGAAAACTAGTTATGAAATTAAAGACATTAATTTGTGTGTCATCAAACTTTTACCTCCTGCTCCTGTTGTGGTACAGGATCTTCATGTCAAATCCTTTTGCCCTTTGAGCAATTTTGTGGCCAATTGATCCCATTCCAATAATGCCCAGAGTCGACCCTGTGACTTCAACTCCCATTAGGGGAACTGGTAAATGGGTGGTCTTGGGGTCCACAGATAATCGGTGGCCTGTGGAAAAAAAATATGAACCAAAAACCCTCCAATTAACAGTGCTTCAAAAAAAAATCCAAACCGGTACTGCTGCTGTTCACCCACTATGCAAAATTGGATTCAGATCTGACATATTATCTGGATCTGAGAGATTAAAATCTATATTTGGAGGGCACAGTATTGGGTCACAGAACTGAGGGGTAGAGACATGGCACTGCTGAGATAATGCAGATTCTGAGTCATTCAAATTAATTTCCTCCCACCACCAAAAACATGCAATACAGGTGAATTGGTGACTCTAAATTGACTACAGGCGTGAATGTTAGTGGGAATGGTTGTCTTTCTATGTGTGGCCCTGTGATGAACTGGCGACTTGTCCAGAGTGTACCCCGCCTCTCACCCAAAGTCAGCTGGGAGAGGCTCCAGTCCCCCTGCGACCCTACACAGGCCTTTCTTTTTGTTTGAACCCAGGACCTTCTTGCTGTGAGGCAGCAACGCTACCCACTACGCCACCATTGTTTCATATATTAATTTATGACTTAAGCCTCAATGAAGAGTTTTCCTTAAAGGCTGAATGCATCTGACTGTCGCTTGTTTGGTCTAAGAGATTAAAAGCTATGTCTTGGTTTTGTAATTGGAAGGATTCAGTCTTCAGTCCTCCAGAGTCTTAAGAAAGATGGTGTCAAAGTGATTGTAAAACCTCTTGAGGCAAATTTCTGATTGATGATTTTGGGGAATACAAATAAAATTGACCAAAACTGACTCACCTTCAACAATTGTTCGTGCCGATGCCAGAAGCAGACCCATTGCCATATCTGCAGTGGCACCGTCCACCACACCAGGTGTGTTGGTCACCTTCACTCCGAGACTGGTGATGTACGGCACATCTAGGTGGTCGATGCCCGCTCCTCCGTTTGCAACCACCTTTAGTGAGGGAAGCAAACCGAGAAGCGAAGGCTCCACTTTAGGTAACGCGTTCCACAACAATATGGCCTGGATTTTAGGACCATGCAGCTGGGGGTTCTGGAGGAAGTCTTTGATGCAGATGAGATGGAAGTGTTGTTTCATTATGTCAGCAAATTCCTCAAGGTAAATGTTTTTACCTATATCTGAGAACAGAGCCCATGGCTTGTGGTCCTCCATTGCCTGGACGGATGAAAGACGGGTTAAAACACACTCAAATGCACAGTAAATATGAGGCTACAACTAGCTTACAAAGTTTTTTCTGTTAAGGCCTCCATTTACTTGAGGGCTCCATGCCCCAACTCCAAGACGTACACCACTGCCGACCCAAAAGCACAAGAAAAGTTGGCTCCAGTGGCTCAAAACCATCTAGATAAGACACAAGTTTTGGGATGCTGTGGAGTGACGAAGCAGAACTGTCCTGGAAGAAGTCCTGGAACATTCTGGAGTGGCCGTCACAGTCGCCTGACTTGAATCCCACAGAAAATGTCTGGCGGGATTTGAAGGAGACCATTGCAGCACATAAACCCAGCAATATTCCAGAACTGGAGGCCTTAAGCCATGAGGAATGGACTAAGATTCCTCAGGAATGCTCCCAGAAGCTGGGTTTGCATCATGTTTGCAGCAAGTCATAGCAGAAAAAGGGTACTCTGTTAAGTAATAGAGGTGCCTGTCATTAAGGGGTTGAATAATTCAATAATTTTGAGACTATTATAGTCAGTAAAAGTAGCATTTTGTGTTATATTTGTAAAAAACAAACAACTTTCAATTTAAACTGTTTTTGTTGTTGTTTTTTGCGGTACTGTTGATATTTCCCATTGACATGAGCATTTAGTGGCCTGCATGAGACACCTGCCCGTCCATCACAAGCGTGACCCGCATGGCTGGAGACCGCATGTTACTAATGACTGCCAATAACGGTGGGAAATGCTGTGCCAAGTCACTGTTTTCCAGTATTATTATATCCTGTATTTACATTATATAGCGAGCAGAATAAAATGTACTTTTTCCAGGAGATAGATCGATCGATAGGTCGATAGATAGATATCTATCTGGGGCTTAGTATGGGAGCTGGAAGCAAATTGTATCAGTAAACCTTGTCAGTACTTGACTCATGGACATGCAGGGGCCGGGGATCGAACCACCAACCTTCGGACAGGTAGGTGACTTCTCCTTTTGTTTTTCTAATTCCTTATCAAAAATAGGAATATTTCATAGTGCACAGTATTTATAAGTGGTATAATTGCATTAACAAAAACAGAGTTTTTCATTTCAACAAATTTAAAACTTAATCTGTATGACCAAAATCATTCTGAAAAACCCAACTTAGGTCCTTTTAAACTAGCTCCGTTTAATGAAATCAACACAATGGCTCTACCACCTGCATATGCTGTAGTTAATAGGCTGCTCTATCAAACAAGCTAAGTATGCTTACACTTTCAGTATAAGGCAATAATATTATACTCTTATTAAGAATATGTCAGTCAAAAGATTTAAGTACAAGCACAAACCCATTCCCAAAAAAAGTTGGGACACTGTGTAAAATATAAATAAAAACAGTCTGCAGTGATTTGTAAATCATTGAAACCCCACATGTAATTGAAAATAGCACAAAGACAACATTTCAAATGTTCAAACAGAAAAATGTAATTGTTTTTGAAAATGATATCCTCATTTAGAATTTGACGTCGGCAACACGTATTTGCCAGCGCAGCCTCCACATCTTTACCTCTGAAAGACTCAGCCTCTCTGATGTTCTTTTTATACCCACTCATGTTACTAACCTTGTTGCAGCCATTATATATGTTTTGATTATTGATTATTTGGTGTATATTTGTTGCAGCATAATGTTTTGAACACTGGGTGATGGGTGTGGCAGGAAAAGGCATATAGGTGAGCTCACGGGGGCAGGCCAGGTGATTGAGTGGGAAGAGCACACGGTTTTTGACCGTGTCTTAATGGAACGTGTTGTATTGTATAGTGCCATGCCGTGCAATGATTTATTATAAGAATAAATGGAAAACTTCCACACATAAGTCTTGGTAATCCTTGGTTCCACACGTCAATTATATCAACTCCCAGTTACCATGCAAGTTATCCTTTAAATGACTAATAAAGCCACCACAAATCTGTTGCCAGTTACTAATTAATTTTAATATGTTCCAGCTTGTGTTTTCTTTTAGCATTTCACAGTTTTTCCAGTCTTTTGTTGCCACTGTCCAAACTTTTTTTTTGAAAAGTGTTGCTGGCATCAAATTCTTAATGGGTAAATCATTTTCAAAAAAACCAATTCAATTTTCCAGTTTCAACATTTGATGTGTCTTTGTGCTATTTTCAATTAAATACGGGGTTTCAATGTCTTGCAAATCATTCATGCATTCATTCCCATTCTAGTATACCTCTAATTACATAAAAAGTTGACCGAGAGTAGACTTTTATTTTTAGTTTAAAAGAAGTATATCAATAGCACACTTGAGTAAACTTATTTTTTGAATAGTGTACGCACTAACTGACAGATAAAAGCCTGTTCTTTGTCTCATAACTTCCAAGTGTCATAATGTCTCGTGGCCACATTAAAAGGCAGCACCAATGTCCAAAAACAAAACACACACAACATTGGCAATTGCCATTTGCATGCATTGCTCTTTCCAACACTCAGACACTCAGACTCAGACATTGAAAAGACAATGGTGCAAGCATAAACATTGTGCATGGATAAATCGATAACCATTGGCATTGTAGTCTCTCTCTCTACCTTTAAATCGTCTTCCTCCTGGTTTTACTTGAGGCAAAGTCCTTGACTGCGTGGTAAATGTAGGGGTCGCGATGCAGATAGAGAACAAGTCTCATTTCGTACGACACTAAACCCGCAAGAACGACATTCCTTATTGGGCGGGCCTGACCCCCTTTTTCCGCCAATTGCGTGTAGCCAGAGAGCTTATAGGATCCGGGTTAATGGAGACCTCGGACTCGTGATTCCTGATTCAGTACGAAGATTCGAATCATTAACCCGGGTGATTCCGACCAGCCCTACAATCACATTTATTAGCATTATCTGAACGTATTGTAAGGCCAAAAACTATTTTACCTATTAACAATTGAAATGTAGCGTATTGCATTCACGAAATACATTTTTTTTTAGACAATTTATCTCATAATTACGAGATATTTTCTTGTAGGCTAATGGTCTTTTCATTTCTATGCGGCATAACGTTGTTGTTTTTTTTTGTTTTGTTTGTTGTTGTTTTTTTGTTTTTTTTTGCGGCATAACATTGGTTGCTGTCTGCTCACGACTGTGCTTTGTCATACTGTTCAACTTGGCGTCATTACCATGGTAACGGAAATGCAGGAAAAAAGAGCGACTTCCAGCGCGTCAGACTGGCTGATCCGCCGAGACAACCGAGCAATTTGAGACGCCTGGGCAATGTTGACACTCTCACAATAACGCCATTCTCATTTTTTAAGTAACATTAATATTTCCCAGTGTCTCACACCGAGAAGGAACTAAAAGCAGATTACATTTAATAGCGCCATCATTGCTGATTTTTCATACGGCCATGTCAGGGGATGATTTAAGAATTGTGTGATCCTGAACTCGTAATTACGATTAAAATATCTCGTAAAGGAAATATCTCGTAATTACGAGATAAGTTTTCCTTTTTTTAAAAATTTTTATTTGGTGAATGCAATACGCTTGAAATGCTTGTGTACGATCGCGTTGAGATGATCTGCCTCGATAATAGTTGTTCATTTAAGTCAGACAGGTATTTTCAGCTCTACCTCCTATCCTGCATACATTGTTTTGGTCTAATTTCAGCTATGAAAGTAACTTTATCTGATTTCTAACTTCTGATATCCATATTCCACACAGCTGGAAACTGACAATGCCAAATACCATATTAAATATTTAAAGGTAGCCTATTTTATAAACCAATGCATTTTGTGCCATTAAAATGAAATCATTAAGCTGTAGTCTACCATATCAGACAAATCTTTCAAACAAGTCTTTTGACCATCATCCATTCTGTGGAATCACAGTAGCTGCTTCACATGATAGTAACCTGATAAATGTTGTATTTTGATCTTTAGAAAGGGAAATGTTGTTTAAGTGGTTGTTTATTTAGGCGTTAATTAAATTTTTTTTTTTTTATATAATACTGTAGCAGCAGTGTTATTTTGGCCTGCCAGGTCAGCTCAATTACATGCCCTGCTTGTGTCTAACCCTGTTACACTGGAATAACTGGGCAGCCTTCAGAATACCTCCGTGTTCACAAACTAGAGTTCCCCTTGCTGATGTATGCATGTAATTACCTTTTCTCTGTACATTTCTTATTAGTCTGTTATTTGTGTTGCTGGTGTATTTGGTCACTATTGTTCTAGTTTAGTTGTTTTGTCTAAGTTGGATGTTTTAATTGTATTTGTATTTATTTCACCTGTTAATTAAATTGCTCCTCATTTCATTTCATAAAATATTTGCAAGAGAAACAAAAAGTTCTTGTTTTAGTTCTAGTTCAGGATAACCCCTATGCTCTATAGAGCTTTATAAATTAAGGGAGGTGTTTGGGTGGCAATGACCAGCATGCATTAGTTTAACAGTGTATTTTATTAGCTTCTCAGAGCAGAGATTGAGCCAGTTCAATTAGAAGGTGGGTCATCAAAGACAAACACATTCTAACTATATTTCATCATACTTGAATAACAGTACAGAACAATATGCAGAGTCCGAGAGCCTCCTGTGACCCACAGGAGGCTCTTGGACTCTGCATTAACAGGATTGTGTTACTGACCCTTGTGGGTCACAAGAGTCAGTAACACAATCCTGTTAAACATTTGACAATTTAGACCAAACTAAACAAAGTCAAAAGTCAGGAAAGTTTGAGCGTGGTGGACCTTGACCCAGACCTCCTCACTCTGAGTTTATGTTTTAACATGAAAGTTCAGAGTTGTCATCCCTTCACTAATTTGGTTTTTGCTGATCCAGGAGGGAGAGTGCAGATCTTTAAACTCAGTCCTTATGATATATCAGTATACTATGGTGTGAGAGCCATGAGAATTTGACACAGGAATAATAAAACATATGTGTCCTTTGAATTAGCAAAAACAAGCTAAAGAATACTTGAATGGCTTTTTTCTTGCATGTGCCGATGAACATTTGATTTAAATCGTAGAACTGTTACTGACGGATTTTACGATGGGTCTCAAGAATAGGTGTATTTTTCTTATTTTCTTTGTCAGTCACAGACATTTTGTGATCAGACTTTAGTCTCTATCAATGCTTAGTTTGAGTTCAGTGTAGAGCCACACACCCCCTACTATAAATATGATGAGATTATGTTAACTCTTTGTCCATACATCAGTGTAGAGAGTAGGTTACAGTAGGAAAGTGTAAAGTAATAGTACTGAGATTTGAATACAGCTAGCTAGCTTTTCGTGCATTTTAGAGTCACCACGTTTTAAATGCTAACCATTTTGGTTAATCTGTGAACCATCTTGCATCAACCATCTTTTGCCACTTGTTAGTAGTCACAGAATATCTTTTTTTCCCCTGTTTTTTAAATGTTGAATGCCATATTTATAGATTCACATCCCACTCCTTTTACCTCGAGGTTACTCTCACCCAGTGTTTTCTAATTGTTGACCTTTTGGTTTATTTTACTCATTGAAAAAAAATCACATTAGGGTATTCATAATATGAATGTCTGTTCCCTACAGGTGTCCGCCACCCCAGCTGATGTTGAGAGAACCCTCACTCTACCTGCAAGTCCTCGCCTGATACTGCTGGGTATGTATTGGATTTCTAGACATATTATATATCATGGCCACTGTTGTTTGAGTTTACAGATGTTTACACAAGGTGAGACCTATACTGATGTTAGTATTACTTGAAATTTCAGATGGAACAGGGCAAGTCACTATTGGACACTGGATGATCTCGCTTGAGGGCCATACCATCTGAGGGCATCACAGCAAACTTTTTGAAGGGACTCGCTGCTGTGTTCGCGATCTATGTATTCAACCTTCAGTATCAAGAGGGGGCAGCATGTACTCTGGAATTCATTCACAGGTAAAACTTTCATTTCATTTTGTCAATATATATATCTTTTTCTATATATATATATATATATCTTTTTCTATATATATATCTTCCTGCCCGGTCATTGTTCACATCATACTTCTGACATTAAGCCCTGCACCCAGCCTGGTATTCTTACTCCAACCAAAGTTTGCATCTGCATCTCCACCCTGCTATGAGCCACCTGGCAGCAGCATCTGAATGTAAATTTCAAATTGCACCTTACCTTGCTGTGTTGCAGTCGGCGCACAGATGTGTGCATGTTTGCCACTTTAAGAAACCGGTGTGTTTGAACTGGGCTCCACAGTCTCCTCATACACCGGACATAGCAGGGACTTTGCATTCTGACTGACAAATCAATAATTGTGTCAGTAATAGAGTTTTATATTGTTACCAAAAATACAAACCCAGCAGTAACTCTTATCTGTAAAGCTTGATGGCAAATGATTCAAGTGGCAATGCGTAATTACTGGTGATCTGATGTGCAAATAAGATTCGACTGATTCAACTTAAAACAGTGTTTCTACAAGTCTCTATATTTCATATAAAAATGTGCATGCAGTCCAAATAGTTATGAGTGAATGATTAGTGTTAAACTTAGGTCAGCTTAGCAATCACAAACAAAAGCATCAAACAATGTAAAAATATTTAATTTAGGTAGACGTGACATATTCAAAATGGTATCAACATTTATTTTCACTTAATGTTTGTTAAGTTCTCACCTTCAGTTCCTGGGGATTTTGTTCTCAACCCTGTTATTTCCTGATTTAAGAGGAGTAAAAAAGGAGGGTCAAGAAGAAAAAGGCATTCATCTGGTCTTTGATTATAACTGTTCTCCTAGAGCTAGATGAAGATTAGATGCATGTAACAATACATAAAGATGAAATAGATTAGATTTGAGGAGCTGAAAAGCAGCACAGAGGTTAATCTGTGCACAGAGGCATGGAGAGGAGAGAAGGAGAGGAAATCATTAAGCACAGTGACAGTGCAGGCAGGAGCCACACAGACAAGACTTTGCACAATGTGGTTATAAACCCCTCCCACCACCCGTAAAAAGACAGTAATTATTAGTTTATTTACTTTTCCAGTCAGTCCTCCTCTTATTATATATAAATGGTAAATAATTAACATCAAAGGGGAATTCTATGGCTGCAGATAATATTTGGAATTACTGGAGTATGTCACTAGAAGAGCATTTAATTGGGAGTGAATGCAAACTGGCACCTAACCACTACTGTAGGTTAAATGACCAAGCATGTACAAATAGTACAACTTCTAACATCCACACAACTTGTAAAATGTATCATATAATGGGGAATAATCACAATTTGAAATGGTGGCGTTATAAAAAAAGCTAAAATCTACCAATCTGCGCATATAATTCAGCAAAAGCTGCATTGTGCCCAACAAACATGAAAATACTTCAAATGATAAAAACATTATTATCTGCATGTACACCTGTGGAATTGCTCTATTTCACTGGACCCAAGTAAAAATATGTGTAATCTGAATCTATAATAAAATGAAGAAAATCTCAGATACGCAGTGTTAGAAGAATGAAAAGAAAGACAGGGGCATACTTTTGCTGCAGAAACCGCAAAATATGAAGTTTCCACATAACGAAACAGATTTGTTTGGCCTCTTTGAGACTTTGCAAGAGGCTCTTATAATGTCAATCTGCCATACGAGGACAAGAGCTGATCTCAGAAGACTCTGCAGGTGGGTTCAGACTTTGCTGAGCGGATGTTTGACGACAGCATCCAGTATGTAGGGCTGGTTGGCAGATTAGGATGAGGATGGTGTAGCCTGAAATTTTATCTATTCATAGCCTGATGAATTATAAGCTATTTGAACATGTAACCACTTGGTGGCAGTAGTGCATTAACATTAACAGTGACTTGTTTGAAAGGGATTACCACTTCATGAACCCTGAGTTTTTCTGTTTGAAACAGCATACCAAAGAATCAGCTGACATCAGCAACACAGTGTAAGGCAGCGGTTCCCAAACTCTTTGGTGGATGATGTACTCCTGTGCCCCGTTCAAATGATGTAATTTGTGTGCATATGAGAGTGAGTTTAGTTCATATAATGCATACAGACCAGGACAAATTAAAGTTGGTTTTTTCGCACTGTATTTTCCCTTTAATGATCAAATCAAAGATTAGAAAAAGATTTTGACTAATTACTATTCTTTAGCACTTTGTTTTGAATTATCTTATTTGACCTTTTCGCGTGTCATTCATAAAGAGAAGATAATTACATTTGTCAGACATTGTGAGACAAATTTATACAGGTGATTTACTCAATCACTCTATTGATGTCTTCTTTTATTTTCATGCTGTAAACATTGTGGAAACAATAATTATTTAAGGAGAGTTTAAGTTATAGCTTTTATCTCTTTTTGGAGGTAGGCTGAATTGCTTGTTAATGTCAATTTAGAGCCTTTAAAACTCTCCAAAACCCTAAACTTGTACTAAAACCATTTTAGTAGACAGAAGACATTTGCTCTTTTCTCCACTACTTTTCCATTACTACTTTACTCCTGCTAAATTATGCTCAATCTTTTGTAAATACTTGCAGACATGCCCTCTACGCAGTCCCCAGGTCACTTTAAAACTTTTAAAATGCAGCTTCTTGTCTTGGTGTGTGTGTGTATTCCTGTAACATGCCAGAGCATCAGGGAAGGCCATGTGTGCAAGCAGCTGCAGATCAGCAGCTTACCTGTTCTTCACTGTTGCATAATAAGTATCTACTCCTCTCCTCCCTTCACCTCTCCCATCCCTACCTCTCCTCCTCCTCCACACCAGCATGCATTCCTTTTCATCTCCTCCCATCTCACACTACTTCTCCACCCCTCTGTCACCTGAGCTCACCTTACCCTCTGTCACCCAGCTCCCAACCTCTCTTCCCTTTGTGACTGTTCACACTGTTTTCACATCAGCAGGTGTCAGATATGTATCCGGTTTAGAACCACATATGTCAGTGGCCCAAATCAGAATTGAAATATCAGATTCCATGTGATTTGTGCTGTTCACACTGTGATACAAAAACCCAAAAAACTCATCTTTTACCTGCAGTGGGAATGTAGGCTTTGTCTCTCCTTCATGTGTTTGATGCTGCAACCGTCCTGCTACTTCCATCTGCAGCCACATCCGACATTAGGAGGCCTTTTAGCTAAGTGCTGACTCATGAGGTAGACAGGAATTACATCTGTCCATCTCCCGGCATTTTGATATTGTTGGAAATATTCTTCTCTGATCAATAAATGAATATTGAACCATGATCCATGTCACACTAGGAGGTTTTTTAATTAAAGGAAAATGCATCACACTTTTTACACGGATATTTGTTTGAAGTATGGTGTTCAGCACCACTCCTCCCAATAAACACTTTACATGATGACTTAATATGCAATTGATAGTGTTGCATGTTGTCACGGTCTCATGTTTGTAGATGGGTGAGGACTTAAAGCTGACATGTGGTTTCACGTTTGTCACGATACAGCACAGAGTAGACAAGCCCTAAAGTAAACTCTTCCTCTATAGATTGCTGACGTGAGTCCACAACTTCATCCTGACTCAGCAAATCGGTGCCACAGAGCTCTCTGAAGTCAAAGTGTTTTCACTTTTCACTTTGTCTCCTCAGAGCAGATAGAAATAACATTGCAAATTACTTTGCATTGTAGACTGTAGACTATAATAATAATAAAGAGTGTTAGTGCTACTGGGTAATATCTACTTTTTTTGTATATTTTGTATTTACTTTTTGTGCATTTTTAGTTTTTTTCCCCCCCAACAATCCTAAACATTCATTTGTCTTTAATCAATAGCAGGCTGTTCTCTCAACATTGAAATATGTTTTTAACTCTCTAGCACCACTATATAGTGGTGGAAAAAGAAAGAAGATATTTTACTTAATTAAGAGTATCATTACAACAATGTAGAAATAGCTCTTTACAAGTAAAGCCACGTTACTTTAGAAAAAGTACTATTAGTAAAATTGGCTTAAAGTATCCATAGTAAAATTATTACATAGTAAATACATAGTGAACGTTATATTGTCATATGTACCATATTGTTTAATTATTCCTACAGAGGCAAATATGTCTGAGCAGCATTTTTATATTCTAATTAGTGGCGATGAAGCTAATCTCAACTGCTTTATTCATCAATGGGTAGTTGAATATGTAGAGATGCATCACGTTCTACGTACCGACCATACATTTCGTGTGTGAAATGTTAACCTGAAAAGTAACTAGTTGCAAAAGTAGGAAGATAAATGTCAATTAATTAAAAGTAATTAAAAGTAACACAATTCCTTTAATGTAGTACAAATCAAAGTATTCAACTAAAGTACATATATTATAAGCAAATGTACTGATTTTTACAATGAGGAAGGATGCTGGCATTTATCTTTTAGATATTTTTTTATATGTGCCATTAAAACATTTCTTTACATTGATATATTGATGAACTTCTTTGGTATATGTTATCACAATCTTGTAAAAATTATTTTCTTTCATTTAGTCTCTTTTTGAAACCTGGACTAATAACTGGCAGTCCCCCAAGCACTGATTCATTCAGGACCACAGGATATATCTAGTTGTTGAAAGTCTAACATAAACATAATCATCTAGGTATTTATCCTTTTGATAGATTTGTAAGAAAATACATTGGATATGTAGTTGAGTTTGCATTTGACTCTCTAGATATAATCCTTTTCTGTTTAGTTTGCATCAAATGCAAATATAAAGTGAATAAAACGCCTCCATTTACTCAGTATTTGCCACTGCCTTTGTGTTTGAGCTAACGTCTAGTTTCCATTTCTTTCACCATGAACCATGCAGAGACTCAGCCTGCTCAACTTGTTGGTGGACATCTGCAGGTCAGGCTCATGTACACAGAGACTCAGGCTTCTCCCCCAAGGCTTTTGTCCCTCAGCTTTCCCTGTTCAGAGGATTTCCCCTCCCCTCCAAGGCCTGAGACCACATACACAGACAAAGTTCACACCTGCATCTCTCTAATGGTTCTAAAGAGGCTCAACACGCAACTCTCAGCATGTCCTGGTTGAGAATTAATTCACCTTCTTGGTAATCCAGTCAGCATGAGCTTTAGTCTGCTCCTCATGACGCAGAGGCCAGAAGTTTGGCCACACTTTCAGAGAAGCACAAGGTTAGCGCCTTCTGGTTAGGTAACAGATAATCAGCAAGGAGAGGCTGTTAGGCATCTATTGTGGAGCTCAAGAGCTTCTCCAGCCACCAGCGACTTAGTGTTGTCTCTAAAGCCGCTGTTACCTAATGATGGAGCTCGTGTAGAGCCATGGGGCCTGTTGATTTAGACGCTGGCTCACCAGTTCAAAGCTTCTTGGTGTTTTGCTGTCCCAGACCAGGCCTCTTTGGGGTGTGTGTGTGTGTGTGTGTTTGTGGATGAGAGCAGAGGATTGCTCTTCTGTGGACTGCTAGTCAGATCAATATTATGCAAACCTATTAGTCAGGTTGCAGTGCTTGCTCCGCAGCACTCTGGGACTCTCTCTCATGGTCAAACTCACACTGATGAGCTCCCACCCCTGTTTTCTTGAGTGAATAACAATGTTGTCAATGTTGTCAAAGCATGAAGCTGCAAAGGTACAGGCATTAAACCCTCCTGATCTTTTCTCAATCATTAAAAATTGATTCATCGATATTTTATAAGCTTTTGCATCTATTTTCTATTTTTCAATTTAAAAAAAAATTGCATTATTGTTTAAAAACCTTGAACTCTCTATTTGTAATTTTAATTATTGCATTTAGCTGGTGTGAGAAAAGATAAAATTAGTATTTATAAATGTAAGTTTTCATGAGACTTTTTATTTTTACCCTATGATTATGATCTCAGGTCACATTACACTCTCTGTGCAGTCTATTGTTTTGAAAATGTCAGATTTTCTTTATTATTTCTTTATTTCCCCATTTCCTCTTGTCTCTTTAACATCTTAAACAAAACCATAAAATGAAAATCCCAGTGGTGATGTGGTTGTTTTTTTCCATTTTGTTTGAGTATGACATGCTGACTTTAGTTTGTGTTTCATATGTCACCAGTTTTTGTTGACATTCATGCATGCATCTCAGTTCACTAAACATCCAGGTATGGAAATATCAGGGTTTATATAAGATAACATATGACCAAGTTGCAAATAACATTGGCCTTAGATGCACTCCACTGAGATATGGCACCACAAACATTTTCTTTATAGTTATCCTAGTATTGTTAGCCATTAATTTAAACTTTTCCAACATTGCAGAGAGAAGTGCAACATGGACTTTTATCTCACAGAGGCAAGTAAGATGATACTTGTATGCATGTGTCATTAATGTTTTTTCAGACATTTTAAAACTTGTCTTTATGCATAGTTTTTGTATGCAGTGGATCATTATATCTGACGGTGTGGTCAGGATTCTGCTGAGTCAACAGGAGGGAGGGGTTCTCAGTGTACTTCATAAGGCCATTAAGAACACGCTCCCTGGAACACCAGGTGAATAAGCCACTTGGCTTTGACTTCCACTAATCGTCTTAGGCAAAGCATGGCTCTCAATGTGCTCTCATGGGAACACCTGTACTGAGCCACAGTGAATGCATGGTTATCATGATCATAATCTGCCACATCATCATCATCATCATCATGAAATACTTGGAAATAGACGCATGCAGTGCATTGCACAAACAGCTACCCCATTTTTCTCTTATTTTAAGCTTTTTATGCTAGTATAAATACTGGTTTAGTAGCTTTATCCTGTAAGAAACAATTAGCCCAACCTCTGCCTGAAAAATGATTTTCAAATATATACAACTCAATCCTTTCATCCATGGGAGTCAGTGACAGGCTGCTGGCAGCGATTATGAACACATGTAAAAGCTTATTAACATCACATATAAAGTATAAAACAAAAAAACAACATTTTATTGATCCACAGGCCACAAAAGGGCTAAAATAAAGAAAATGAAATATGGAGAATTCACATTATAAATCAAATTACAGTTAAATTAAAGTTAAAGCACACAGTGATTCGAGGAAACATAATAGGAGGAAAGCTACAATGTATTTAAATGTACAGTAGAAATGTGTCTAGTATGTGCCAAAATAAACCAATATGATTGGTTAATATTAGGCTACGTTTTCTCCGTATTTCTGAGACGTTTTCAATATTCTAAATTTTTTTAAATTTCATTTACAACTACTACCACTCAGAACTGACCATTTCAAATCATTTAATTTATTAAAAGAAACCCGCTATTGTCTGTGTAGATTTTCACATAGTTTACTAATCGCCCTCCAGGTGCCGGGTTCTTGTTGCCAGGACAACGCGGCTTCCCATTGGCCGCCGCGGTGCCATGTGACGAGCAGCCTTGACGTAACGACGAGAAGCTGCAGGGTTAAGCAGAGTCGGTGCAGTGGCCGAAGGAAAAGCTTGGCAGAGTTTAGTCTGAGAGCAGCCGGGAAACTCCAACTCCTGCGTGGCTCCCGCAACTTGTTGCTCTCCCGTTGTTGTCTCTGAAACTTTTACCGGTGACACGAGGTAATGGACCATTAAAGAGACTTTTAACAGGCCCTCCACAACAACTTTTAAGCGAGGTAAGTACAGTGCTAATGTTGTATTCGTCCCTCCGCAGTTCATCTTCTTCCTGCTGCTTTTTTTCCGCTGCTTGCAGCTCAGGTGAGAGACTGAAGCGGTTTGCGTCTAGCTAAAAACTATTATTAACACTCTTATATATCTGTATGATTGGAATAATAGTATTTGCGCATTTTACTTATCATCATAACTTTGCAAGTGCTCCAGCATTACGAGATGCTAGCAGAGGATAAAGCTTTACTTAGGTTTCTAATCGGATGAGGCTGCTTCTTCTGACCTAGATGAACCCTCGGAGAAGCCGGAGATGTTGTCCTTGCATACGCTATAATTTATTGTAACATGAGTGAGGATAGGAAGTGAAAAATGAGTCCTGCCACCTCACATGGCTAAGTGAGGCAGGGCATCTCATTACAATAAATACACATCAGTGGATAAAAGCAGCAGAGAGGAGGTGGCAGCATTGTGCTGGTGATGCTTTTTGTTGAAATGTTTGTTTTACTAATGTTTAATGAATGCATTGTAGTCAATTTGAAGTTAGTGTGCTGTGTAGTAGCAGCGAGATGATTTTTTTTTTATTGACGCTTTGCAGCTGCAGTGCATTAATTATTCTCAGAAATTCAGAAACAGTGATTTGGGAAGAAAGAAAGTAAATATACCACACGACCAAGACAATTGTTCATATTCCCCCCCCTGAGCCCAAGGTAAGGTCTTCAAACTGCTTGTTTCATACTACTACAGTCCTAAATCCAAAGATACACAACATACAAGTGTGCAATGCAATTATTTACATACAATTAGTGCAGAAGCATGTAACCACAGCAATGACTGTAAATCAATCAAACAGCAATGTAGAAACTCAACGGTTAAAGTCATTTGTGCCTACCTCAATTACAATTTAAAATAATGCTGTTTGAGACAACAGGAATTGTGCAATTTGTGTAATAAGGTGCAGTGTGGGTGATGTACAATATGTGTAACAAGTACTCACTTTTTCCACCTTTTCAAATGTAAGGATTTACATGTACTCTACTCTACAGTTTATAGACAAATCGGCCAATGATGAAAATGGTCTTAAGTTTCAATCCTACATTCAATGGCTTTATCAGTGAACCATTTCAGGTTTCCATCAGACAATCAAGCAGCTAAAGAAGGACTGAGGATTAAGGGAAGACAAGACCTGCTGCCTTTTCAAAGCACCTTGAAGAATTAAGAAAGTTCACTGGCCTTGTGCAAATGTACTTTCTTTTGGGGCTGGTGGCTTGTGGTAATTAAGTGACATTGGTTTGGTTTCGATGCGAGATGTAAACAAGAACCTGCCGTAGCTGTATTTCCCCTACTGGTCCTTGTGAAATGTTCACAAAGTGATCAGAGTGGGTGAGGATTTGAAGAGATATGATTGGACAGAGAAGGAGAAAAATAAGTGTGTAAAGGTCAAAGGATCGAATGAAAACCTGTGATGCAGGAAATGAGAAGAAACAGATTCCCTCACAGAGAAAACAGAAAACAGTTACTGACACACGGACTATGAAAAGGCATCCTGTCTTGAGAAAAATTGCTGAAGCTCTGTGGCTTTCCAAAATGTTTGATATGCATGTTGGAAATTTCGACCAAAATTGAATTGAAATACTGTTCCCAGCTCATTCTCCCATCTCAGGAAGCCAATACAGCGTAACAAGAAAAGTTAAAGACCTGTGGAGCTG
This sequence comes from Chaunax sp. Z400, assembly GCA_037577475.1. Lineage (NCBI taxonomy): Eukaryota > Metazoa > Chordata > Actinopteri > Lophiiformes > Chaunacidae > Chaunax > Chaunax sp. Z400. Next base: position 13,226,685 of record CM075200.1, on the reverse strand, counting down.
CTGACACAAGGGTGGAGTTGAGATAATAATGGCCTGCTTGGTGTCAAAAGCATCCCTGCAAACATTTCAAGATGCTGAACTCCTCACATGTGCTCTAAATTTGAACAGATGTTCTATTTTTGTTGCCGTGGGTGTCTTCCAGTCTTGTTTTGGGCCACATTGGCCGCACTGGCAACATCCTCTGTAGTTATGCTCGTCTGGGCCTCAGTCGGTGCTCTTTTGGATTGAATTAGACCTTTTTTAGAGCGAGCGGACACGGAGAGTTATTGGGAGAAAGCAAGGATGAGAGGGAGATTAAATTGAAGGAGAAGGAGCAAAAGAGAGCTGAGGCCTGTCACACAGAAATTGTTTTTGGTTCGAAGGCTGCATTACATGCATGCTGCGCAGCAGATATCTGGTACAGGAGGTGGGAGTAACTTAGTCTTTGGACTGATTGACATTTCCATCTCTGCAGCCTTTGTCTTCACAACATGCTGTTTCAGAGACAGGCACATTCAGATATTCAGTGCAAAGTAAACATCCCCCTCCTCGTGCAATCAGTGACAATTTGCTGCCAGTGTGTGAGTGTTGGCATGTGTGTCCGTCCAGTCCTGGGTCTGTTTTGCAGCTCTGCCTGCCTTCTTGCAGTCTTTGTCAGGGACACTTTTTTCATCTTGTTCTCATTCACTCCCTCATAATGGCTTCTCTGTCATGATTGTGGTTTTCAGCAGTGCCTTGACGCACAAAGCTTTCCGGCTGACAGTGGGAGCTCATGTGTGCTGCATTACGATGAAGTTGCTGCCTCAGGTTTCTCAAACGCCGGGTGCATGGGATTTTTGAAAAGGAGACCGACGGCTGAAGACATTATCGAGGAAACGGTTTTCAAAAATGCGCTTCAAGCTCATAGCTCACTTGGCGCTTTTCTGCTAATTTCCGTATTTGAGTTGCAGAGCCAGATGTGCTGAAGCTGTCAACACTATTCAGATTCCACTGGTGTCCGTTGAAATGACTGATAGAGGCTGTTAAAAAGGTGGTTGCAATAAACACAATCATTAGTGTCAGAGGAAGTGGTGTATATATTTAGTTTATGTGTCTGTGTTTGCACTCTTGAAGAGGAAGCTGCACAACCTGATTAGGAGTGCAAGTGATGATTATTTTCACAATCGATTAGCCTGGTTTTTCTTGATTCACTGATTAGTGATGTCTTCAAGTTGCTTTTTTTTTCCTGTCTGAAAGTCCAAGACCCTAAAATATTCAATTTAGCCTGAGGAAACCAGTACATCCTCACATTTCAGAGGCACAGACAAGGTAATGTTAAAAAAAAATGCCTGAAACGACCAATTAGCAAAATCGGTGGCAATTAAATTTTTAAAAATCAATGCTTTTTTTCAAATTGTGTCACAAGTCTGATGGCATACAAACACACAAACGTGGTGTTGCGGTGTTCACAAGTAGAGAATTTACATTTTCATTTATTTCACTGTAATTAAAGTTGATCAGATTTGCAAACCAGCAAGATTACTTTCACTTGTAGTCATTGCACAATCTCTTTTTTCACCTTTATCCCACCTTCAGATGCTTTTTTGCTAATGCTTTCTCACTTAGTTACGGTTAAAAATTCAGTTGCGTTAATCTTCTCTCTCTGCCGGCTCAGGGTTCATGTTTTCCTGACAGCAACGGAACAAACTGTTTGCTCCTTCTACAGACTCTACTACAGGTTGGACTAATAGAATACCAGCTGTGTCCTTATACTAAATGACATCGGAGTAGAGTTGCAGTCAGATACTCAAGGAGCCACTGAGGCATTCTGCACTGAACAGCGCACGATAGTTGTAACGTGATCATGGCTGCTCCCACAGCTATGCAAAGCTGCAGCAGCATTTGATAGTTGGTTTGAAGTGTGTCGCCGATCAGACATGTGATCACAAATGGGCTGCAGCCAGACGACATTTCAAGATGTTTTGAGATGTGTCGAGATGCTGACCAGAGTCTCAGGTCACCACTTTTAGACCTTGTAAAATTCAGAACACGTGAGGAAACAGCTAGCCTGTTCCTTTTTAGATCATACATGCAGGACTTATGAGAGGGCTGGCTCACACATTTACTGGTACTAATTCCAATGACAGAACTATGCATATGAGCAGATACCAAGTACAGATCTGATATCAGTGCTTTAAAAAAAATGTTTTATTTTAAGAACTTTCTAAGTCTGTATGGATGTCTTATTTTATCTTATCTTATCTAATCTTATCTTATCTTATCTTATTTTGGCACATTAGATCTGGTGTATTTCCCCTTTCATGGCAACAGATATGCCAAAGACAATATATTGGCCACTTAAAATCTGAAGTTTCATATTGACGTTAGGGATGATGCATTATGTGGTATTGGACAACAGCCGTTACCAATACTGATATCATTATTTACACAACTAGAATTTGATGCAGGTTTTTACAGTGTTTTTAAAAAAAAGAAATGCTGCACAAGCTTTCTGTGCTCAGCTGTCTACAATACTGTTACTATTATATACCAAATACTATATGCTAGTTTCAGTTGCTGTGAGTAATAACCGCTCCGATGTGCTGATGTTCAGCCTACTATAGGTGGAGCTTTCATTTGCCTACATGCGCTGATGGATGAAAATGAAATTTGAGGTCGGAAAAAACTTTGATTTGATGAAGGATTTTCGCTAGTTTTAGTGGAAAGTTTGCTAGAATGTCAGTTTTGTCATTCGGCAGTGAACTTATTGAACTAAAGCATGAAATACTTTGAAAGAAGCTTAAGGGATATGGCATGCCTGTTGCTTTTTTCCCCCTCCCTTTTTGGTCTGACGTTAACAAGTGTGGTGCAGCAGCTTAAGAAATATGAATTCTGAAATAAATCTATTCTCAATAGAGCTGGTTAAAGTGGAATGAATGGAGTGAGAGTGACTTCTTCACGTCCGATTTAATGTTGATCTGTGGTTATGCATTAGAGAACTTACAATATTTACTCCTTGTAGACCCAAGAACAACAGTATGAATAAGATGTTTAGGACCAAACTGCCCGTCAAGCTGTTGTTGTTTGTTCCGGGACTATGTTATTAAGTCACAAATGATGGAGAACAAAATGAATTTCACTTGCTTTTAATAGCAGCGAAGAAACAGAGCAGTTATGATGTCGCAATCCTCAAGATCATGTGGTGATCATCTCTGTGTGGTGTCGCCTGAAATCAGATCTCTGAGGTCCTTCCAATTTATTCTTGGCTGAAATTGTCTAATCCAAGAGGTGCCACTCTTGGTATTTTATGAGCGCTGAGATGAAACGTGTGTGTGTGTGTGTGTGTGTGTGTGTGTGACTATCAGGTTGCAGATCTTGCAGGTCTAATAATCGCTCGCCTATTTGGTGGAGAATGACTGCTCTCAGCTCTGCGGCCTGGTCGCACACGGATCACATTGCATTATGAATGCATCACATATAAATTCTCTGTGATCAGCACTCTGTCATTCACTCTGGATGCGTGTTGGCCTCCACCAGCTCCCTCTCTGCTCTGCTGTCTCTGCTCTCGGATTATCTTTGAGACTCGCGGGGTAAGATTTACCTGCGGGACTATAAATGGAGACTTCTGTCACGTAAGAGAACAACAAGATGTTCTTGTACGAATGCCTCGTGGAGGACCTTTGACTCAAGTGGCACGATCCGCTCAACTGTTATTGGTCAGATTCTTATGTCTGTTTACTTTCCAGCGATCACTTTTAGAATCAGTTTGCTGATGATTTTCTTGACAAACCCCATCGGTTGTAAAGTCCATGAAATGTCATCGCATTTTCTTAGAGTCTAAGTCACTCGTTCATTCGGCTTTTTTGGTGCAACCAAAACTCTTATTCATTAACAAACACCTTGAGCAGTTTGGCAAATATTGTTAATTTAAAAAAAAGTTTTTAAACCTGTTTATGTCCTCCAAAGTCAAGTATCAAAAAATATTTTGGCTTTGAAGCTCAGATATGTTATAGTCATCCGTACTGAATATTTCCAAACTTTACCAGGGGCTGAATGCTACTTTAATGCTTTTGGCTTCCATTGGAAACTATTCATACTTAACTCATATTAGAGCTGATAAATGAATCAGTTGGCAGAAAATAAACCACTAATCAACAACTAATTTCTACACGAATGCACTATAATATATAATATAATGCACTAATATTTAACTCAGTGGTCAGTGGCTCCTGCTTTTGTTCTTTGTTTTATTTTATAGTAAATGTAATATTTTTGGGCTTTTGGACTGTTGATCAGGCAAAATTAGCAGATGTCACTTTGGAGATTTCTACTATTTTATCTACATTATCTATTTTAAGCAATGCATGAATATTATCAACATATAAATCAATAAACTGTGCATAATTTATAAAAGAAGCCTGTTCATATTCACCCAAACTAAGGTATCTGAGATGTACTGCTATGTGACATTGGTACCAAAACTCAGTTATCATCTCAGCACAAAGTTCTGTACTGTAAATTCTTACTTGCCTTATTTGCATTTGTCTTGGCTTTTATACCAGTTATATTTCATAAAAATGAAAACGTTTTTTTTCTTATGTGTTGCTTTCAGTAGTTGTTGGATAAGATGATATTTGAAGATATCTGGCTTCTTTATGCCTTTTCACTTAACCTCATGATATTTTCTTTACTTGAATGTGATGCAGCTGAGCTTGTTTTTGTTTTTTGGGGTTGAATGTGTCACAAAGCCGAGCAGCCTGATCCTGTGTGTACTGTCATTGTCATTGGAAACTGAAAGTGACCGCCTGTTTTCTGCTAGCTATTTGCCTGTACAGGCTGAGGTCACCGACTCTACCGCAGGCCTGTTCTCCTCTTAGACATGCTCAGAAGGTTAAACCAGCTCTTGGTGCTCACTCTCTTGTCTTGACCCCAAGAGATGGTAGAAACTCGACTCAACCATGTGATCCGTCCACTTGACCAAGCCTCACTTATGTAATAGTACCAGTAAAGGTCTGCCAGCAGCAACAGGTAAGAGTCTTAACGGTTAAATGCAGGCAGTGATCTGAGAGTCAGAAATAGCCGAGTTCTTAGGGTGACTCTTTAAAGGGATATTCAGTGGAGGTCTGAGCTCTCATCCCGTCATTTGTTTTCTTTTAAAGTTACTTCACCTTGGAGAGGGAGGGATCGGGTGCAGGGTGAGGAGAAAAGGGAAGAGGCAACACTTTATTTTAATACGTACTTTTAGTTTAACACACTATAACTTTGTTAGCAGATGCCCTATAAACATTTATTAATTACGTTTTCAACAATTATAACTCCCCTTGCAGGCACCTTCAAGTCACTGCTGGTGTATAAACAGATAATGAATGACAATGTAATAAATCACAGTTGTAATAATGATAATGATAATCTTTTCCCCCCCAGTTTTATTCAGTTCACATTACATAAAAAGAGACTTTTTTTTATTTCTTTTCTGGCATATTCATTATGTGCTTTCTTTGCAGTTTGCATTTAATTCATTTAAATGAAATGACCAAAGCCTCTCGAGTAATTTTCTTATTGCTACTGATTATTTGTCTGTCCCCAGTACATACATTGTTATTTTTAAGCACACAGACCTATACTTCAGTTTATCAGAAGCATTCAGAGTCACCACATCTGCAGATTCATTGTTTTCACTGGACATGTATGAGTTGGACAAATGACATCACACACGTGACAACGTATGATGTGTCACTTTTTTAACATGAAGATGAGGTTATGTCTTATTATGATACCAATACTGGGTCTGTTTCAGCCTATAGCTCAGAACACTAGGTCTAATAATGCCGATATGATTATTATGCAGGCTGCAGGGCGTCTGTCTGATGAACAAACTAGTATTATCATAAAACAAGAGATGCTTCATGCATACATAATGACATATACTCAGAAAACAGGGCATTGAGAATAAATACCTCTCTAATTCAAGCTCGCGTCAAAATAAAAGCCCAGTCCCCTCTATCATCTGGGCTTGGCTGCTTTTGCAGAATTTATGTCACGGTATTTTAAAGGTACATCAACACACAATACATCATTGGCCAATAGTCACATTGAAGGACAGGCAATGCCAAGTAAGACAAAGTGTCATGCTGCAACTTTATTGCTGCTTGATACGAAACGAAAACTCGTAAAGTTCCCATTTTCCATGACTGGTGTACAAGAAAAGAGATGACATGTAAATGACACAACCCTCTCCCTCTTGTTCAAAACTGTGTCAGGGTAACGTGAAAACTGAAGATGGATGGGTGGCAGAGGGATGAGCCAGCTGTGGCTGACGTTGGAGGTAGAATTTGTTTTTATAAGAGGATAGAATATCCTGTCCCATTATATACATCGCAGAAACCATATTGCAACGTCAGTTTTTTTTTTTCCAACATCGTTCAGCCTCAAGGTAATTAATGTACATGGTGGTGTTACATAGGCCTAAAGTTTCCTCTCCGGTCTTAACCGCGTGCCTCGTCTAATTTAAAGGCAGACACAGTTACAGTCTGTATATAATATGAGCAGTTCAGGTTGGACCCCAGCTGTGTAGCTACTGCTGTGTTTTGTTCCAGGAGGTGTGTAAACAGGTGTTAATCTCCTCGCATTGCTCCAGCATTTACGCCAGCATTGGAGCGAACTATAGGTAACAGCGGGGAACTCATTAGAGGTGGCTGCTGCATTGCTAGAGCCCATTGTTTACTGTGAGTTAATTAAAGGATTATAGCTGACTGTTTATGGAACACGTGTGTGTGTGTGTGAAAGTGGAATCGAGGGAGACAAAGACTGAGTCCTTGCATTTGCAGTTAACAAAACAAATGAAATTGCAGGCTATTGAAACGTCCTCACCAGCTTCACTCAAATTGCCAAAATTGCTGAATTAATTTGTGTAGAATGGTCCTGTTTCCAAAAGGCGCTTTGCTCGCATATTTTGCGAACATTTGGGCTCTGTTTTGTTTAAATCTTTCCTGTTGAGTTTCTCTCTTTATTAGCGCTTTTCGTTTGTTCAAAGGTCATTGTTATTGGCGAAAAGAGCAGATTACTCCTGAATCATCCACTTTCCACGGGACTAATCATGCTGGCAGCTCCTTTTCAGTCAGTCGGGATTATTTAATGGGTCAGATGAAAGAGTGAAGTTTAGACAAATCAAATGGGATCTTAAACATTTGTGTAAAGGGATTTAAATATAAGTGCATACTTGTGCAAGTGTTATAAAGGTCAGACAATAGATTTCATAAGACTATAATACCAGCCACACCAGGGCTTATAGGGAGTACTGTACCTTTAGTTTTCTTTATATTTTATGTACTATAACTAACATATTTTATATAGCTTCCTTCTTGTCTTATGCCTGGAGTGCTCAACGGCAGCTAGTGGTCTGATGGGGGGGGGGAGTTAAGGACATTAGCTGCAGGGACTGATGATGAACAGCGTCCTTCATTGAGTTCTAAAGTTCACTCCTCAGTAGTCTCTTTCTGCACTCATTCGTTCCAGAGAAACATGGCTTTTGTGAGGCACCCTGAGTTGGATGAACTCTGTGACTACCATTCATGGAGGCTCATTCAGTCAAATTAGACTTACAGTTAACTGTTCCACAGTCTCTTTTCTCTCTCTTTGCAGGTTTTATTTCAAAGGCCTCATCAAAACTCAATCTAGACTAATAAACTATCTCGACTATTAATACAGAGGATGTGCATGTGCGTGTCGAGGCATCAGTATAGTGTAGTTGCCGCACCTTCCATTTCCTGCATTAGCAGTGCACCAATATTGGAATGTGATGGGTTTTGCAGCGGTGAATGTGCTGCACTGTAAGTGTCATTGTGGTCGGTACGGTATCTGTGATGGTTGTGCAACACATGGCGGTCTCGTCTTGCAGGTGCAGAGGTGACGGAACTCTGCTGTGTATGTGCACCAGACCACGTTTCCTCTTTGTCTGCGTGCCGTTGTTGCTTTCATGATGTTTATTTGTATATTTTCATGAAGAAAATAACAAAATAAAAAGATGGGTGGAGTTAAGATTCGCCAAGCTGAATTATTGCCTTTAAAAAAAAAGCAAAAAATGACAAATTTGAAGTTAATATGAAAATACGATATGAAGAAAAACATACATTTACTTTGAAAACTGTAGGTGTCTTTACACTTATTCCTCCTTTCAGTTCAGTGTTTCCAACATCTAACTGAAATTCACCATTGGTTTACTCTCACTTTTCTGAGGAGAGAAAAAAGGCCGTTATTGCAGGTTTAAGCTGTGGTTTTTTTTGTGTCTTATGGTTATTTGTTTGTTAACCTCTTTACAAGAGAAGTTTTATAATATGTTTTCACAACATGTTTTCACATATGACAAAGGAAAACGTATTAAGCCTGTTTTTAAAGGCCCTGCCAAGGGGGGCATATGGGGTTACCCTTGTATTTCCGTCCATACTTAACAGGGAACAGTCTGTCCAAATGTCCCCATAAACTGCTTGATAGAATTCAGTGCTTTGTAGGGGCCCCCAAAGGTGTGCATCTCATAATTGGTTTCCTTAAATTGCTTGTTTTTTTTAAACATTTTTAGGCACATTTGAATTTCGGTGATTTTCATGTCAGGTTGCTCACATTCACTTATGATTGAAGGAAGGGTCTATTCCAACAGAGGGGGCATCTGTGTCCTTGGACGCTTATTTTCTAGGTTTCCTTTTTACACTGCTGTCCCTCATCCCTGTCTTACCTTCCTGTCTCATGTCTAAAAGCTCAAGGTCATCTGAGATTATTTCTAATAACATTTTCTCTCCCTCTCTCTCTCTTTCTCTTTCCTCCTCACTGTCTCTAGTCTAAATCGCCCTCACATCACCCACAGACTCTACGGAAGCAGCAGCCATGGGCAAGCAGAACAGCAAACTCCGTCCCGATGTCATGCAGGACCTGGTGGAGAACACGGACTTCACCGAGCATGAGATCACAGAGTGGTACAAGGGCTTCCTGCGGGACTGCCCCAGCGGAGCACTCTCCATGGAGGAGTTCAAGAAGATCTACGCCAACTTCTTCCCTTACGGAGACGCCTCTAAGTTTGCAGAGCATGTCTTCCGCACATTTGACGCCAATGGCGACGGGACTATAGACTTCAGGGAGTTCATCATTGCCCTTAGTGTAACCTCACGTGGCCGACTGGACCAGAAGCTGAAATGGGCATTCAGCATGTACGACCTGGATGGGAATGGATACATTAGCAAGGCAGAGATGCTGGAGATCGTAACGGTTGGTTTTACTGTTATTTCCTGGGGTGTCTTGTTTTTAGTATGCGTCTGTTTTGGTTGCTTTAAAAAAAAAAAATCTTTATTTCCCTCCATCTATCATCTTCTCAACCATTCAGACTTTCTACATCTCTATATTACATAGCCCTCAGTCTTTCAGTGACCATTGCATGTCATCATGGCACTACCATGTTCCCTGGTCCTATAACTAGTCCTGCAGTGAAGCAACATTCTGCTCAGCCATCCAAGCAGCTGCTACATCATATATCCATCTGCTTCTGTGTTCTGCACCATTCGACTGCCCACAGCAGGGAAAAACCCGTCACTGTGTAATTTTAGAAACCAGCAGTTCCTCTCAGGCCCTCAGACATCTCTAAATAAGACTTGGTTGTGGTGTATTTCTAGAAGGGAGCGGCCCTCCTATGACTCTCATATTGACTCAGCACTACATCCAGCAACTGTGTGGTTATGGGAAGAGCAAGTCCCCCCATCGAGACATCAGCAAGCACCAGTGTTAACCTTACAACAAACAATCTCACACAGGCTCCCCGTCTTATTGGATAAATGGATCAGACTTCTGTCAGAGCATCAGACACATTCGCGCGCACACACACACACACACACACACACACATACAGACACACACACATGCTGGCAATCCGTTGAGCGTGTTACGTCACATATCACGGTGCTAAATCGAGCAGCGGGCCCAAAGAATGTGTAATCCCATTTAAGTCAGTGATCTTTTATGTACAGTCTGTGCAAAGTGAGCAGGTGTGTTTATGTGTGTGGGATTACACAGGCAACAACACAAAAGGAACGCATCAGCCTGCAAGAAGATGAAGAGAGAGTGAAAGTGACTTCAGTCTGTCTGCCAGGATGATCATTGTCCTGACATGTTTTGATCCCAAAAACATCACAATGTATTTGTGAGCAATGCAGAAGCTTCGACCAGCTGCAAGTAGCATCACTTTGCAGGAACAGTTATAAACGGACTGGACATAATGATAATGAACAGATTAAAAAAAGAAAGTAAGAGCTCTTTGCTGACAAAAATACCAGTGTACTACACCTATATCTCCCAGTAAATAAGAGGGAAAGTTCAGCCTGATTGTAGGGGGGGGTAGTGCAGCCCCCTCAGCATTTTTAGTCAAAATTGTCCATCACAATTTGCAAGAAGCAACAAATCCTCATTTCTTAGAACCTGTAGCCGGACATTTTTCCTTAATGATTGGATAAATTAATTATTGTGTTGATAGATATAATCTACTAATTGTTTTTTTTTTGCTGTCAATATAGTTTTTATTGCACGTTTTGCTGATTATTGATTCTGTAAGCTTTTTATGGAGTCATCATCCTCAGTACAGCCATAAAATCTGCAACACAACAAGAAGCTGCATGGCCTCAACTTAAGTGCATCTGGCCCTCCCATAAGACACGCTTCCCTATTATCTCCATCTGCTGGATGAATGTATTCTATTATAATTACCCCTACTTTCAATGCCAAGCATTTGGCAATTCTACCATCTCTGATCATTATACAAATACTTAAGATTTTGTGTCTGCTGGTCAGATTTCTTTCACTTTATTTGTTAAATGTTTGATCAAATATTTGATTGAGGTAATCAATGGACTAATAACCAACTAACTCATAATGAGAATAGTTGATAGGTCCAGCTGTATCACTGTCTTGGTGGTGTATGTGTTTATGTGCTGGAGGCAGATGCACACAGCTGTCCTGACGCATTCCTGGCAGATGATCCATTAAGCTCTTTTTATTATGACTATTATTTCTTCATTTATCATCAATTTAAAATCCTAAACGACGTCGTTTAGTCATGATTACTGCCTGTTTGTTTCAGTGCAGTTAAATCAGGCCCCAGAGCAAAAGATTAAAATATTGCTTCATCTCTATCTCTTCCTCCAGGAAGTGATAAGTTGATTGATGTTTCGTATATATTTGACTGTGATGTATTTTGTCCCCCTGAATTCTGTAACAATCCACGCAACATTGCTTCGTACAACCCTGCAGCCGTGCTTCTACTCGGAATAGCTTTTATGAAATGTGATCAGACTTTTCTTTATGGTTGTCTTGATTATTTGCTTTATATGAAATATCTTCAGTTCTGCCGTTATAAAGTTAAAACTGCATTTAAAGAGGTACGCAAACAACTGTCTTCACACATACAACCGAAAAGCTTTAATTTGCCCATTCAGCAAATTAAATACTCATATTTCTGCTAACGATTTTCCCTCTGTTGTTTAAAGGCTATTTACAAGATGGTTTCCTCGGTGATGAAGATGCCTGAGGATGAGTCCACACCTGAGAAACGTACAGACAAGATCTTCAGGCAGATGGACACAAATCGAGATGGTAAGCGTTCTTCAGATGGCATTTCACTCTGCTTCAGCGTTTCCTGCTGAAAAATAGCATCTTTGAATATATTTTTAGAAACTGATCCAGACGTTACCCATCAGATTAGTCTACAGCTTTCTAAGCCTAATCAATTCCACTGTTGCCAGGTTTCACTGACACAAAATTACCTGATCAGAGCCCAGTTCTCATAAAAGAGCCCACTTTAGTTATGGTCCCTGTGGATAATGTTACCCTAAATGTCATAACTTTTTATACTCATGCCACATGGAGGAGAATATAGGCCTATTTATTGGGATATAGCCTAGATTTTCATCATCCAACCCCAAATGTTCACAAGCACCCAAAACCCACCCATTTAAATAAAAAGCAGCAATCTGTACCCAATCTGGCAACCCTGGTCAAATTATCAAGATGCATTCTCGGAGCCTATGCTGCCCTACAAAACCAAAGTGCAGCATCTGCAAAAATGCCAAAGTTAGAAAAAAATAGCTTTTGGTGTTTTTCTTTCTGCAAATTTAAGCATTAAAAAATAGATTAAAAAACCCAATATTTCCAGAAAATGTGGAAATAGATCATTGAAACTCTAACAGATTGAAGAGGAGATCTGGCACTTTCGATTGGGACAAAAAAGTGAATTTCACAAAAACAAATTGTAGATACTGCATTTTGCCTTTGTATGACAATATGGTGAAGCGATCGAAGTAAATAAATTAACTGAAAATATGTGTAGCTCAAAGTATTAAATGAAAGACTTGCTAATAATAGTCAGGGAAGATGATTTCTCTCATTTGATCTATGTTTGGTCAGATCTGCTCTAACAAATAAACAAGACGATTAACTAATAAACTCTAAACTGTCTCTCTTTCTTTATGTCTCGCTCTTTCAGGCAAACTGTCCCTTGAGGAGTTTGTTGAGGGGGCAAAGAATGATCCCTCCATTGTTCGACTGCTTCAGTGCGATCCCAGCAGCGCTGGCCAGTAGGAAACTGGACTTTTCCCATCGCAGTTTGATTAATGTGACAAATTTTCAAAATCTCTCAAAACTGACCCACCTGAGATTGACATTTGATCACTTGAGCTATAGAGGCACATGATCTCACACACACTCTTAGCTAACATGCAACTGTATATTCTACATTTACCAAAGCCTGATGCATATATAGTCTTTTAGATGCTCATAGTCACAATCTGTACATGTGCCTCTATTCCTGGTCAGGAGGTACATAGAACACGGGTCTCAGAGGTACAAATATAACTCAAAGGACTGACGAGACGTTTAAGAAGACAGCCAGCGAGGATAACTGAACAGATTCATGACGCACATTGGGCATAATCCAAGTTTGCTGTTTCTTTTTCTTCTTTCAATTGTTGTTTTGAAAGCATTATTCCCTATTTAAAGGGAATTCTGCTCATTTTGTTCTCTTTAACTGACTCGGGTTATCGTGTGATGACAGACGGATCTTTACAAACGTATTGCAGTCTAACTCCATGTAAACACTGGATGAAATGAAGTACATGAGTCTGGGACTAGAAGTCTTCACAGCTTACAGTATGGATTATGTAGACAAGAGATCTGGAGAGTTTAGTTTTATAAAGGATGAAAGATTTTTTTTAATGCGTAACCTTTGATGAATTTTGCATCAAACCAAAACTGACTCAATATTTCTAAATGAAGGAGAATATTTTGACGACAGATTACAACCATCTGTTTTTTTTGAGGGTGACTTCTTATGCCAAGTCCACACACATGCTACACATATTTTCCACTATATGAACCACAGGAACTACGACTTGACATGTGCGTTTAAACCGAGCTGTGATTTCTTTTTCTTGAACTATGCTTCATCAAGTGTATCGGCAAAAAAAAGTTAGATGTTTTATGAATATATAGTATGTACTTATATATTCTTTTACTCTGTGATAACATTGTGGCACAATGGAAGAAATTCACTTTAAAATGTTGATGTATAAATTATTGGAATGTGATGATGATTTATTTTCTTTTACTTGACAAATATGATATGAAAGAAAGTTGTACAGTATATTCACTCATATTTATGATCGAGAGGTTAAAAGGAGAGGACCACATTTAATGCTATACATTCAGCTTTGCATACAATGAGAGATAAAATAGTTACAGGCCACACCCCACTCTCCAAAATCATACATCCCATTTAAGGTCAACTGTAACATCTGCACATTTTCTGCAAATGAAACGTCTCTTTCCTCATCTGTACTGAATTTATTTTAAATACAACTGTAATAATAATAAGACAGTGCTACTGTGATAGTGGAGATTATCTTAATGACTATAACACACACTAGTAGACAATAAACTAACGGAACAAAGCACTGATGTTGGTAGTGAGTCTCAGCAGCATCCACCAAACCTCACTTTGTCTTCGCTGGATTTACTGAAAGCCCGCATTAATTTACATCTGGTCTGAAAACACCATGAGATACAGAAGTCTCAACACGTATGTATGATGAATTCGGAGAAAATACAGGTGTGATTAATTCTGTGGGCTGCAACACATTTCACGCAGGCGGTCAGGTACTTCAGTCCCACATTTTACTTCAATAGCATCTTGTGGTCAAGTGCCAAATGTAGATGAATTGAATAAAAGAAAAAAACTCAGTATTGTATCCATTTATACTGTACAGTTGTTACCTGTCGAACAAAAAAGTTTGTCACTGTATCATTTTGTAGATTTTGTATTTTAAACTTCCATTATGTGTTGTGTAGGATGTCCATTTTGTTATTCAAATAAAAACAAAGTGGGAAATGGCTCTTTATCTTTTTTTATATAGCCTATAGGCTCATGGAATATTTTGTTTTGATTTCATATGTTCTGCGTATGCACATTTGCTGGTCAGCAAAAGACAAACGACAGCAGCAATAACAGAATCGGATGAAAAATCAATGACCACTTCAAATCAGAGCCATCAGGAGATGACATATCCCCCCAGCTCTTTCACATTCCCTTCAGCCTTGACATCTACACTATATAAAATGATTAAGCCAAATAGATTTACTATGAAAATGACATATACAATACAATATAACAGGAAGGCTTAACCCAATCCACCGCCACATAAAGACGGCTACAGTAAGTAGCCTGCTAAATCAAGGGCGCAAATTCTACATCAAGTTGAAGCTAGCTGGGGAGCTAATCCTGCTTGCCCTATCAAAAGTACATGTAATGTTTTATCAAGGTGTATTTCTTCAAAAAATAAATTTTTTTTTTTTTAAATAGACATTGTGGTAATTCAGTTCAATAACCAAAATAACTTAATAATGGGACAGCAAAGACAAAAAGGGCTGAATGAGTGTTGGCTGAAATATAATCAAATTAGCCTACTGTAGCTTAGCTGTTTTGTCTCCAGTGTTTTTAAAAAAACTGAAAACACTCATTTTGCTCCAAGAGACAGTTATTCAGAAAATACACACTCTCCCTGCAGTTTTTAATTCGATACCTGGAGGGGGTTTGTCTTAATGAGCTATCTATCTAGCTTATCCACCCTCACACATATTAAAGAACATGAACAGAACATGTCAGAGCAGTAGGATTTTGCTTTTTAGATAGTGGGATAAAATTGGAACAAAGTGACTTTTGGTGCAATGGTACATTTTTTTTTGACATTTTTGCGGTTTAGCTCAAACAAAACTGTGTCTTAGCCACAGTTTGACAGAACAGCTGGCATGGATGCAGACTCGAAAAAAGGACATCTCTATATTTATTACTTTATTCATTTTCCAACACATCTGAGCACACGAAAACTACTAAACAACCAAGTGCCATTTGTCACCCCCTCATAAGTTTATCAAGTAAAGTCCTACAAATAAACACTTTGACGTGACGTGAATATACAACAATGGCTAGGTAACAGAGATGAGCCATTTAAAAACTCCTTGAGCAATCTTAAAGAGGTGTGACTGTGAAAAAAATCCCTAAAAATGTAAAGTACTTGAAATTATTGGATAAATTTCTAAAGAAATGCAAAACGTTGTCATTAAAAGCGTTAATAAATAATAGCACAACTATCAAAAACAAAGACTCATGCAAAGAAGCTGCTACGTTACATAGGACCAACTAATTCAAGCCGTGGCTACATGCAGTTCATCAGGCATTTGGTGAGTCTACTCCTGATGTGTTATTTGGCAAAAATACAGCACTGTACAGAATGAAAATAAAAGTACAAATTCTTTTATACAATAAAACTGTGAAGGACGTGGATTGTTACTCCATCATTTCACCTCACAACACAGAGAATGAGTATAATAAGGAAGTATCACCAGTTCATAGGAATTTCTACAGCGTCCTCGTTTTATTTTGAGTCGTTCAGAACGACTCCTTCCTCCTCCTGCACAAAAAAAAATACCACTTGCTTCACAGTGTAACAGTGTCAAGAGAGGGGTCGAGTGTGTCGACGTTGACCTCAGAGCGTCGGAGCAACCCCACCAGCGGACTGTCTCCAATACTGTCAAGCCAGCTTATCAGCGAATCAATAGCAGCCTCGTAGATTTCAGCCAATCAGCAGTCGCGGGCCCTTCAGGTCAGCTGGTGATCCGTCAGATCTCTGTCAGCGTGATCTTGTAGGCGTCTGCGTAATTGTCGATGTGGAGGATGAAGGTGTCTTCATTGGAGTAATGCTCGATTATGTTATTGTCCATGTTCACCAGGATCCTGACACAGAAGACACTTCGAGTTACATTTCATGCACATAACATGAAGCTCTGAGGAGACTTTAGGATTCAGTCTGCTTCCCCACTCACCCTTTTTTACTCTTCTTGTACACTTTGGCTATCCTCTCTGTGGGCACGCCATACTTCTCTGATATCTACGGGTAATGAATGACAGCAGTTCGTTAAACGTGTCCCGCTACAAGCAAATTGTGCTTGTGACTCACTCTCATATGCAATGACTCACAGCGTCCATCAGGCCTCTGAGCGTGGGAGACTTTAGCATCAGAGCGTCAAACACCTCGTCTGTCTCCTTTCTTACGTACAACAGCACTGCAGAGAGATGAGGATAAATAAATGAGCTGTAATACAGTTTACACACCTGCATTTGGACCATATGGAGCATCAGGCTATATAATTTGAAGGCATCACCTTGTGATGGTTTTTTTAAAACATTTTATTAACTAAATAATTCACTAATAGATCGTTTTATGATGTTTTTACTCATCTTTTATCCATCTATCTATCTATCTATCTATCTATCTATCTATCTATCTATCTATCTATCTATCTATCTATCTATCTATCTATCTATCTATCTATCTATCATCCTGCTGTTTCCACAGTAAGAAATTAATGACAACAAACAACCTTAAAGTCATCGGAGAAAAACGAAATTTGAACATTTACAATTCCAGGGGAACTTGGCAAATTCTGTCTGCTACGGATGAGTCCGTTGAAAGCCATTCAATGGATCTTGAGTGAGATTGCTTTTTTCAAGAGTATTATAGTCACAAGCTATTATTTCACCACTCTCAAATCATCAGACAGTTAGGTTTTAAAAGAACAGGAAGAAGCAGCCATCGTCTACCTCTCTTGTGCGTCTCCTCTTTGATCTGCTTGTGAGGCGATGGACACAGATCTTCATCTGACGGCCTGAACATCCTCTTCACCAGCACACTCCTGAAAAAACAAACACGCGTCACACACATATGCATTGTGTTTGCATTTATCATTACAGCACGTGAACCTGCTCTGTGTGTGTGTTGCTTCTATTTGCATACTTCATGACCTGATGACGTAAATGAAAATGTTAACACGCTCACCCTTCTCTCTCGATCTCCTCTGTGTTGAAGGTAAACACCTGGAATTTAGAATAAATATAAGTACGCAGATCTTTTTCCTATGTAAAGTACCAATACAATGATGTAAAAATACTCCATTACAAGTAAAAGTCCTGCATTCAACTCCTATGTTTATATCGTGCAGAATATACAGTACTCCTTTGGCATAAAAAATGACATATTTGATATATTAATATATAATGATATATTTTATATTACACAATTAGGCCGATGCATTTAAGTGTAAGTAGCTTTTTACTGTTGTAGCTGCTCAAAGTGGAGCACATTTAAAATGCTATGTACTGTTAAAGATACGTAATCCAATGGTTCCCAGTCTAGGGGTCGGGCCTTTTCAAAGGGTCATAGGATGATTCTGAGGGTTTCTGATGTGATGAATGGAAGAAGAAAGAAGAAAAAATAAGTTCTCCTGCACAGATTATTATTACCTTTGTGGACTTTTTTGTTTTATTGTGAATTATTGGGGAGTTATACCTCATTAGGCATCAGACAGCTATATAAACAAAACCATCTGAGTACTTTAGAAGGGAAATCTCACTTTTGGAGAAACTGCTAGCGAGTCAGACACTTTTCTCTCTCAGTGGTCATAAGCCAAATACTGAGAGGAACTGGTAGCTATGTGTCAAATAATTGGAGTGGCGTAAAAAGTAAACTATCTCTCTCTGTTATGTCGTTAAGTAGAAGCAGAAAGTGGCAGAAAACGGGGCTTGAGTGACGTACAAGTAGCTCCAAATTATGCTGGAGTACGTGGCCACCAGGTCACTGTGACACGAAGCTGTGGCTCCAGTTTGACCTTTCAGCAGATGAGCTCAGCTGATGAGAGAAGCAGCTCATTCATCCTTGTTTATACGGAGGAATGTGAGAGGAGGTGATCTACCTGTCCAGCCCTCTGCAGGTTGCCAAAGTGAACATCAGGGATAAAGAGCACAGGCTGAGCCTCCAGGTCGGTCATGGTCTTGAAGTAGGTGGAGTCGGACTTCTTGGAAGCAGCTATCACGCCTACGCCTCCGTCTTTACCTGAATGAGTGACAAAGAATGTTTTTAATTAGGTTTACACAACAAAAAGAAACACACTCAAATAATCTACATGATCTAAAAGGAATCATAAGCAGGACAGGGAGATGTTTTCCACATGATTTCATGTTAACAAGAGAGCGTTTCGTCTCCCTTCCGGTCCCCAACCTGGATCCATCATTTTTTTCTGAAAAAACAAATATTTTTCATGCAGCTCAAACCTTTCGACTTCTTGCGAAACAGTTTTCTCTCCTCATCCCTTATTTTCCTCTCCGCTCCCTAAGACAAAACAACAGACAAGAAAACACATCGAACACATCCGTTTTTGAAATTCTGCAAGCCTCCTTTAAGCACACTTCTTACACAACACGACTATGCCGTTGCTGTTGGAAAGAAATCAATCAAATGGGAGCATCGCACATAAAAGTTTTTTTCGTTTTTTTTTAACATTACATGGTGTGTTTACATGCAGGTGTATCTGGAGGCTCACTTTACATGTGAGGCCACTAGAGGGAGGACTGATGTCATGTTTTAAATCACTCACTCGAGCCGTATGCCTGAATTTTATGCAGTCAAACACTTTCTGTATGACATTTACAAGATATACTGCAGCATTTTATTACATTGTGAAGATCACAGCAGAGGAAAATGTCTTATAAACTTTGCAGACAGAAAAAACTAACTTTATTAAATCATATATTTGTCAACAGCAAATTCAATCAGGTACCCTTGAAGCTGTGCTTTTAATTTAGTCTTTACCTTTTCGCTCTTGTCTAGTTTTAATTTTTGGTCACATGCAAACTATGCAGTGATTTATTTCACAGTGGAGGAAGCTCTCGAAATAAATAGGCGCTCCTCTTGCAAGATGACCCATTTGAAACCACATAAAATTATATATTCACAGTGAGCCCTCTGATCAGTTATTGGCTCAATTGATCATATTTCAAACAAAAATAACAACTTTTCTGTAGTTCCAGCTGCCTCTTTTCTTTGTCACATGGGAACCGAATATCTTTTTGAACTGATGGTTGAATAAAACTATTTCTCACTATTGTTGAAGCCCTGATCACCAATGATGACACAGTGGGATCCACTTAAAAACACGGTGTGATACGAACATAAAGGAGCATACATCTACATCGCAATGAACCCCCGAAAATGTTTTATGACAATACGAATGGCTCCTCCTGATGGACACGTGACAAAAAAAATGACGAACATTTTTTTCGGACCGGGACTTTATCACTGGTGCAGAAGAAGTGATTTCTCACCTTGTCACAGAAGACCTTGATCTGAGAGTAGGCCCTGTGCAGCGGCTTGTTGCTGCGGTTGTTGTAGCTGTAAGTGTCAATCTGGATCATCAGAGGAAGACCCTTGACTCCCTTCTGAGAGGAGAAGTCTGTACTTAGACAGTTGACTGTGATGAAGATCTGAGGGGGGGGGGGTAAGGGGAGGAGAGATTTACATATTTCAATTTAAAGGGTAATGAAATCTGTGTTGTAGCTATTTTCTTTGGGGGGAATGTTGTCACTGTTTTGTGCACAATTTAACCCACAACAACATCCACAGCAGCTCAAAGTGTTGACAAGTGCAAATTGAAGTCAGTCCTTGAACGCTGCCGACCTGAACACAAAACGAAAGTCCTACAATTATGTGGATATTTTTCTATTTGTTCCTTGAACTGGAAAACAATCCAATCACAGCTTCTTGGGTTTGAGTCTGACAAGAGGCGTTTGATTCATGTCAACACTCCTTTCTCTGCTCATTTTCTGACACCTCTGTCTCCTATGAAATAAAGGCAACAACGACTAAAATTGTCTTCCTATGAATATAAATAGCATATAGGATTTTGTACTGCATATTCTGTGCTCTGTCATAGTTGTCTGGAACACATTATATGCACTTTTCTGACGAAAAACCCCCCCAACTTTTATTCTAGCATCATTTAAGATGTTTCTTCTTTCCTTACAGGCATCCCTGATGATGCTGTCATTTACTTTACAGGTATAGACAATTTGTCAAGAAGATCCACTACTTAGAAGCAGTCACAAGTTTTTATCATGTCTAAAAAGCATAAAGTTTCCACAAAATAAACCAGATTTTTCTATTTCAGGTGCAATATTCATTTTTGGATTTTGCCACCTTCTAATTTTGTTCTATAGTCAAGACCAACAGCAGAAGAGGAATGTGCCATTAATTAAGAGGCCACTGCTCATATTTCTGATATATGTAGGCTCAATAGTCACACAGATTAAGAGAACGAGAGGTAAACGTATAGAGAAATAAAGGGAAAAGAGTCAATATTGACACAGAGAAGTGTGCTTGGATTTCCTCCAGAAATGTCTTTGTCCCCGGGCTGCCATTACAATGAAAGAGACACACAAACAGAGACTGACTCACACACACATAGCTGGTTGCATTCTCACAAAATGAGGGCAAAACAAACAACAGTGGGTGGGGACAGGGATTGGTGTGTGTTGGCCCTTGGGGGGGGGGGACTCTGGAGTTCAAACAGTGATGTGGCTCCATCTAAGGAGTGGCCACAAAGGAGTGGGCTTCACAAAGACAAGGAAGACAAACAGAGCAAAAGCACACAACACTGCCCATCGGCTTTATGGCAGACAGTCGAAAACATACCAGCTGATGTAAAAAAAAACCTGCTTTATGGTTTCGATTCTTACACATCAACACAATGTGGGTGATTTAATTCATCGCCTTGTATGAGCTGTTGAGTGTTGCTGAATGTCTACAGGTTTGAAATGGTTGCATCACAGTTAAAAGCTGTTAATTTGTCAAGCATTTGTTTGCCAATACAATATCGGCACACAAAACCTGTCCTGCTGCTTTTTTGACATCCAGCACGCCTCCGGCATGTGTAAACACGGTAGACCAGTTTCTGGGAAAATTACAGTGCCATTTACAGTATGCCCTGCAAAAATAAATAAATAACAATCATTAAAAAAAAATGGTGTTTAATACCTTTGCCTCCTCATTCACATCCCAGGTGAAGGAGATGGCGTTGTAGGCGATCTCTTCGATGTTGCCGATTGTGTTGAAGCTCTCTTTGTAATCAGCTGTAAGGATGAACAGAAGAGGGTTTATCTCTACTATATATATATAATTCTGGGGTGAGTTTTATTTAAATTCTCATTTCAGATGTTTAAAACACCAAAATAAATACAAGGTAGCCTCTGAAAACAAAACTGATACACAGCCAAAATTGCTCAATAAATAGACGACACAAGTAGGTAGCTATTGCTCGTTAAGATAAGCAATCAAACGTCACGTTTCAGTTTTCTAAGATAAACCCTTATCTATTTGGACAAATAAACTCGTAAAGGCTTCAAAGGAAGCGGGAGGAAAACCAGGAGGCTATCTGGCCCCGAGAACAATATAAAAAACCAGTCAGGCGAGCACATCGGCTGGCTATTGTTGACCTGTGTGACTGCAAACTCAAGGGACTTTAAATGTCAGGTTTTGGGTACACTGGTATGATGTGAAAAAGCCTCATACATGCCTTGTGATCTAATTTAAATAAAAAGTAATCTGACAGCAAGCAACAAGTGACTGTGACTTGAGAGTTTCCACAAACAACATATTATATCATGTCACATTCAAGTGTTTTTCTCAGTTCTGGAAAAAGCAAGATTTTGGACATAAGCTGTTGTCGAGCCACTTTTAATGCGACAGCACTGTTTGCTCATGGGAGGGTAACTTTACAGAGCAGGTTTAGATCAGCAGTCCAAAGAAAGTCTGCTGGTTTTTAAGCCGATAAAAAAAGAAAAGAAGAAAAGATTATTCCTCTGAATTCCATAGAACTCTATAAGACACGAGTCTGTTGTACTAGCGGACACGTTCCTGTATTACAACGAACATGTGAATTATAGTTTATCTTTACTCTATCCAACCATCTCGCTCCAGTAAATACGAAAGCTCCAAATGTGTATTAATTTGCTGCTGAAATGAGCCCACAGAGGTAAGAGTTACGTCTTCATAACGATTAAATAGGTGGTAGGCAGAAGAGTGCGCATGCATCCAGAGACGGAAAAGCATATTGTTGATTTTGTTTTTTCCACAAATACAGAATGATGTCAGGTTTAGAGTCGGGTCGTGTTCAATGTGGACTTGTTTTAGCACAACTTGTTGTCTGAACATGCTAAAAATCTAGCGTGGTGAGAATAATGGCTCACAGTTTTAAACACTCCTGTCTAAAAAAAAAAATGCCAGACATTCATAGCGTTAGCTCACATAAAAAGTGTCACGTATGAAAATAGACAGAAGGTTACAGATATAGGTGGATGCGGCAGACTGACAGAGGCTGGTAGGGACACATGATTTGAGCTGGGTGTTTTTGGAGAAGCAGCTTATTGTACAACAGTTCTAGTCGTCACATCAGAGATATTCTAATAAGTATAGAGAGGGAGTCCAAAATGAATGGGGCTCTATGGAGCTGGAGCCCCAAAATTAAACATTTATGTGGGGAAAAATGTTTCTCTGTCAACTTTCATCGTGTTTTCGATATAATGGGTTGATACAACAAATATTATTATGATTATTTGTTAGCTCCATTCACTCCCATTCATTTAGGACTCCTTCACGAGCGCCCTCTAGGTGAATTGCAGCCGATTTTGGTTCAACGGAGTTCATAGGGAGTGAACAGGCTGTATGTATGTAGGATGGCTGTGGTCACATCTCAGAGCAAACCCCCTTCTCCTTCAGTGACCTCCTCCATCATCCTAACCGCCATTACAGTGACACTTCCTGGTTCTGTAGCAGGTGCACAAAGCAGCAGGGCAGGCAGCGACAGGTTTACCTGCCAGTATCCTCTGAAACAGCCCTATTCAAATGATCCATTCTGCGACTCGGCCCAGGGGCTTCAACCTTCTAGCCCCACCCAACCCCCAACAAACCCTCCACCGCAATACCAATTAGGTCTCGGACAGCTTCAGGTTACAGGCTGCATCCAGCTACTGGCCAACCTGGCTCTGGGGAGAAGGGTGGAGGGCTCCGCCATTTGTCCTCCAGAGGTTTTTGAGATTCTCCACCTTGATTCACAGTCATGCACTCACATGTATAAATAAATCAAAGTTGAGAAGACTGTATTCCAGTTTCTCAAATGTGAATATTTACAGTCTTTAATGATACTTAAGTGAATACTTGTGTGTTTTTATGCACATTACAAAAAAAAAATCACTGTTTGCACTGTTCTGTTCTGCACATGTTTCTTGTACACTGTAAGTAAGTCTGTTTCTTGTATATTGAAGACACCAAGTCAAATTCTCTGTATGGCAACAAAAACTTTTCTGATTCTGATTTTAGACAAGCCATTTGAATATGTCAAGTTGGGATCTGTGTAATTTTGATTACATTTTTTTCACTGACATTTTACTGAGCCCAACCCACGGATCCATCAATAATGTAAATAACCACAAATGTCCGTCCTGATATAAATGAGGAACATATAAATGAAATTTTCCATCCCCAGTGGTTCAATGCTGAAGCGGTGTGCGTACATCTATGAGCAGATAGGCATCTGTGTGTACACCTGTATGTGTCAGTGTGATGGAAACATATTTTAGGCCTGTGGGTCAAGCTGTCGGTGGGCTAGGCCTACTCATAAATCTATCTTAAATCTATCTCTTGACTGGGAACAACCGTTGAAGGAGATACAAAGACTCATGTGAACTAAAGACTGGTTTGTCTTGGTTCGTGTAAATAAAGGAATTAAGATGAAGATCTAAATTGGGCAAGAAATACTTTCAACAGACCAAAACCAACCAAGGTAACAGTGTGGCTAGCATTCCTCTCCCTGTCCCGACAAGCTGTGTACACGTGTGTATGTGTGTGTGTGTGTGTGTGTGTGTGTGTGTGTGTGTGTGTGTGTGTGTGTGTGTGTGTGTGTGTGCGTGTTGCCCATCCACCCAAGTCTCCCACATACCTCTGAATGTCTGCCTGGTTAACAGGCCCAAGCTTGTCAAATTTAAACTGCCTACAAGCTTCTCACACTCTCATTCAAGAAGGCGTAGCAATAGTTGTTTCAAATTCAAATCCATCAACCGACAACAACGGCAGACAAAAGGTGAAAAGTCTTAAAACACTTAAATGAGGCTACAGATTGGCAGCGGTCTGTGGGAAATGTAGCGAGGGAGAGAAAGTTTGTCGCGCTGTGTTGGATTATTTCTCTCACATCAGTGTTTTCTCAGTCTCACAGGCGATGTCGAGGAGATTAGAGGATTTGTGTTAATGTGTCCCAGCAATACCCAGACATTAAGAGATTCAGGCGTGGGTGTGTGATGGTGGGCAGCTGAACAGCCTCAGGCAGACAGTTGGGTGGGGGCTTGTTTGCTCTCAGTTTGGTCATACCTTGTGTATTACCTGCATGCATTCCACCACTTGCAATAGCACAAACACATCATTGTCTTTTGCTGCTGTCATTGTGTTTTCATTTATTCATGAGAAACATGAAAGAGTTTGTTGTGTCATTCACATGCAAACTTGAAGACAGGTTTAAAAGAAGGAGTAAGAGGTAAATCTTACCGATGTCTAAGACTCTCTGTTTGGCTGTGTGCTGCCGAGCGTGCCAGTACTTCCAGTATTTAAGCTGCTCGTCTCGGTTCTTGTCTTCACTGAATACCACCATGATCACGCTCTAAGAAGGGAAACAAAATGAATGTAAACCAAACAGTGGTCACGTTTTTAGATCAAGATGATTAATCTCAATCAGTGCCTGCGTTGGAGACTGAGCTTTTGGGATTGTAACCTCACAGGGTAGCATAAATTCAGCTTCTTGTCACCTTTAAGGCTGATTAATTATTATGACATTGGCATTGACCAAGTTCATTTCTAAGATTTGGATGATTTGCATAATAAGGATCAGAAATGATGGACAAAAACACACAAATAAAGACCCAAGTTGTTATAAACCAGAATTATCTTTTAATCTGTTGTTTAATTTCATCTTTCCGTCCACCGGATGAAATATCTGGGCTCTACTAATATTCACTAGTTAGTTGTGCACTTTAGTCCCTTTTCCACTGCATAGTACCAGCTCAACTCGCCTCAACTCACCTTTTTTTTGCGTTTCCACTAGGTAAAAAGTACCAGGTACCTGGTACTACTATTTTTGTACCTGCTCTACTGCAGTTTCAAGCGAGCCGAGCAGATACTAAAAGGTCACGTAAAACGTTACAGACCACTGATTAAAGGGGACTTGTGTCCTCCTGATGTTTGGTGCTGGGCCTGTAGCAGTACCGTTTATCAGATCTGCATCTGGAAATTACACTAGCGCAAGCAGGAGAATTGAAACAGTAAAAGGATGTCAATCCGAAACAATGAGCTGAAAGATGCTGAAATGCTCTGCAGGAAACCGAGGAGCTGCAGAGTTATGTGATAAGAATTCTCTGTTGCTTTTTTCACTATGAGCGACAATTTTCATGCGACACAGTCATGTCTTATCGTGAAAAAAACAGGTTAGCTGTGAAAAACATGGAGTGTTGATGTTTGGTCATGGGTAGATGCCTTTTACACAGCTTGTTCAAGGTGTTTATTGTGCCTCACCGTTCTGTATAAACAAAGGTGTAATGGGGGTCATTGTTGTTCTGCCTCTGAGCCAGTGGAGGCAATAACAGCGCCAAGTTGACAGTTTACATAAACGGGCAAGCTGGCAAGTCAGTAGGACGGGACAAGTGTGTGACTTTGTGACGACATATTATGGGTGTGATCCACAACCGGAAGGTTTAACAAGCAGCTAGGAGCACGTAGCTGACTCAGAGAGAAAACTGAAAATGTCTTCAAATTGGGGAGAAAAAAAAAGTCACACAAATAAACTAAGGAGGCATATGAAAGGGTCTTTGCACTGCAATAATATTGCGGCGCTATCGCGCGATCTCTGTGTAAAAAGGGCCACCGTCCATTCAAAGCAGGACTGTTGCGGCATCATTCCGCCTCAGCAGTGGGCGCGACGGCTCACTGTTGTTCCTCTTCTGAACCAGCAGGAGGTTGTAAAGGGAGTGAACCAGTGAGTCGGTGGGACTGGTTAAGGGCGTGACATTTTGTTGACGGCTTATGTTGGCGACCCACAACCGGGAGATTTAAACACAGATAGCAGCAGTTAGCAACTCACAAAAAGAAGACCGAACACATCTGCAAATTTGGGAGACAACGCGAGCTCCTCCGAGCAGGGACCCCCCAAGACCAACCCCCATATAAGAGGAATGGTAAATGTTTCTTATTGCCATGTTAAGCCACTCTTTAGACCCTGCTGTGTTACATATCACACCCCTTTTGGTTGTGGAACACTGGCACACTACAATCACACACAGGGGTGGCGTTATACTGCTTTTGTTTTGTTCAGTGTAAAAAACACAAAGAAGGTATAAAATAGAGTCTTCATTGCATTAACTTTGTGTAAAAAGACTAAATTACTCTTGAATAAACACATCCTGGCATTTTCCATGGGTAAAATATAAACTCCAGCTAAATCAGAATCAGACCAACTGGGGACATGAAGAAGCAGGAAAATAAATCTGATGCAACCAAGGCAAAAAAAAAATATGAAAATGCAGACATGAAACCAGGTTGATCAGCTCACCCGGACTTTGCTGATGGGGTGACGGAGGCGCTTGTTGGCACTGAGCTCGTTGAGCGTCACAGCGTAGAACTGGCCTTTGTTCAGATAGGTCATCGGCCCCTCGCCCTGCTTCTGACGCAGTGAGCGAGTGGCGTCCAGCGTGTACTGGAAGCTGTCACTGTAAACGCAAACACACACATAGCGATGCATGATGAGACATGACGGCAACAACACACTTTAGCATTCCTTTCCGCATCATTTCACGCCTGCGTTTTAATTGGAAAATAGCACGTATTTTAATATTCACGCTGTAACATATCCGGATACTTGAGGTGTAATAATGACTGGACTAAATGGTTGCATTGTGGTTGACTTACACTCCCTCCTGGTGAAATAAGAAGTCATCTGTAGCCAGAGAGGAAGGTGTGTGGTACTTCTGTTGAGAATAGAAGAAATTATTTGGGTACAATGACAATTCAAATTATCCTGAGAGGAACTGGTTAAACAAAGAAAATAAAAAACAGTTCAGCAACAGGGTTGTAATAAATAAAGCTCAGAGTGACTTATTTAAGATCTCAGACAAACACATAGTAAATCCAACAACTACTTGTAGATTCCTGTTCAGTTCTAAAGCTCTGGACTCCTCGGTGAGTCATATTTAAACGTCTTTCAGTCCACACAAACCATTACACAACTCTACAATTGCGTGTTCTGTTCAAAATCATCATCTCATGCTGTAATTGCCCCTTTGTGTGCCTGATACTTCATTCTGGTAAATCAAGCTCTGGGTTTGCATGTGTAGATTGGGAAGATAATACTTATACTTGTATAAGATAGTACAGCAAAGGAGCAGGTTTCTCCTGAGCCCTGAGGCAACATATTAACATCTCGACAACATTCACCGATGCAAAAATATCTAAGGGTGGTATATAATTTATTGCATGTGTCATGGTTTGACCGTCATCCATATCAGGGCAAGAAAATATGGAATCAAACCAGATCAGTAATGCAAAGAACGACGGCTGTTTTCACCAGTAGTGGTGAACCCAGCCTCCACACCGAAAACAAACCATTTGATGCATATTTAATATCGTTGAGTCATGACCAAATGAGAAGTAATTTCTACTTAATCTTAATCTCCATCTCCCCTTCCTTGCTTCATTTGAATAATTTTTAAAAAGGGTTAAAAGAGGCGGGTTACTCCCTGCAAACTCCACACAGAAGGGCCCCAGGTTGGGTTTCAAACTCAGAACCTTCTTGCTGTGAGGCGACCACTAAATACAATTTTATTTTTTTATTCCCTCTACCCTACAAATCTCACGATGCCTCAGATTTATCTCTACCTCCCATGTAACCGCTGTTTTAAGACACTGGAATCATTCTCACCCCATCCCTCTCCTCCTCATATGGGCTGTCAGGCGGACTCTGTTGGTCGTCTTTCACAAACGAGCTGTGACTGACGGTGGTCACCTCGTATGGAGTCTGTTCATAGATCACCCTCGCCGGCTCTTCTCCTTCCACCCTGTAGTGGAGGCCCGCTCCGGCCATGAAGACGGGCGCGTACATCTCTGCTTTCACCACGGCCACAGCTGGCGAGCCTCCGTCCCCTGACGCCACCCCTGCCACTGTCAAGGTGCTGAACTGCTCCCGTTTGCTCTCCTGGTGCTCTGTGTTCAGTGACAGGTTGACGGGAACAGATTTGAGGACCTGAACATGGTTGTCCACTGTCTCCACCTCGCTTTGGCTGCTGGGGGTGCCCGATAACGTAGACCTAAATAAAAACAAGTTTAAAATTTTATTAAAGGCCGCTTTCGGCCAAGATCTGACTCAGTCTACGATCTCTCTCTTCATTCAACATAAAAAAAGATGAATTCTACAGCACTAACACAGACTTTTTTTTTTTTTAAAAAAGAAGGTGTAAATCAGGCAAAGGTGTTTGGACTTTCTAATTTTAAGGAAATGAAGTTATTAAAAACATTTTTTGTTGTTTTCTTGCCTGATTATTGTTGATCACTCAAATAATGACAGACAACCAGGCCTCAAAGTACTTGGAGATCAGCAGATGAAAAATATATAAATGGGTTTAAAAGGCTATAATAAAACTTGATATAACTGTTAGGAGAAGAACATAATAAAATAATCATGTTATTTACTGTGTAAAAAAACAACTTAGCAGGTACCTTTTTTTTGTTTGTTTGCTTGTTTGTTTATTAGTTGGTTGGTTGTTTTTGTGTGGAACCAGACTTTTAAAAAAAATGTCCTTAAATATGCATAAACTACTGAAATTCTTTCAATAAAATTTTATTGAGAGGTGGGGAATGGACCAGGCAAGCTTGGCAGAGGTATGTTCTTTCCTGAGTGTTATCCTAATTTACCTCTATAAACGCTCTGGAGCAGTTTTATATGGGAAGATCCCTTTTTTGTATGTTTTGTGCAGTATACAACAACACACAATTGTGCCAGTGATTCCACACTATTTCTCAGATGCACAGGTGGCTTTAACATGCCAAAATGTGCAGCAATGTGCCAACAAGAAAGAAGAAGACTGCAAGCTGGTAATGTGATGATGCACCCTTACTCTTCTGTTCAGAAATAACAGAGCTGTATTTCTCCAAATCGGGGAAATATTTCCCTCATTATGAATAAATCTTCTGTCACCCTTTTGTTCCAAAAGCTGAAACACTTCATATCATGACATCTTTTGCATTTTTCTCCTTCTTTCTGCAAGGATCAACAGGTTTTTACTGGCCTAGGTCCAGCCTGTGTTTCTTTAATTTAGTATCAGTGCTTCAAGGCTCACTTGTTCATGATATTTGCACACATGCACACTAGAGGCACCTGTCTCATATCACTATTATCTTCAGAACATATCTTTATCATGTTATGAAAAATGGTGTTTTAGTTTTTAACAAAGATGAAAGGTTTTCTTTGAACTTTTTAACCGCAAACCCAACATGTCATATACTACAGCTACTGAGCATCAGGATTTAATTCCACACATTGCTGGGAAGGTCTGCTAGCAATTACATGTTTTTTTTTTTTTTTTACATGTTTTTTCTATACCTTTCTGTCTGTACATGTTGCAACCTTGAACAAGACCCAAATTTACTGACCTCTTCTCCTGCTCCTCTGTTATTTCAGCAACTTTTGGAACAGGTAGAAGCCTCTTTTCTTTAGGCACCTGTAGGCGGAACATTTCATGTAAATTGACAGAATAAAAAGACCTCCGATGTTGACATTTTTCTTTTTATGTCTGAAACAGATGTTGCAGAAAGTCAGAATGTGTAGGAACGAGAGTGATGGAGGAAAATAGCTTGTGTAATGTGTCTTTATCATGAGATCAGTTAATAATAATCAGCATGTAGTGAATTCATTCTTTGGACTTACATTGACCGATGTAAGACTGTGATTGTATTAACTTAGACGTTAAGACAGTTTAATCTGGAAATATCCAGACGTCTAACTCAGTATGCTTTTATATGACAAAACAGTCACGTATTATATTATTTTTATGAGCTTCGTTTTGAACATGTTGCTTTTTCTCTGTAGCGTTCAAAAGAAACAGAAAAATAATTCTAGTTGTTAAGTTAATTCTCATAAATGTACAACATCCAAATATTTATGTTCAACTTTTACTTTCACAGTCCTAATGACTATTTTCCTTTTATCAAAAATTTGGCCTGTAAGCTGTTGGAACATATGAAAACGTTATTTAATGTAAATTAGGTCAAGGAGGCCGATGACTTGTTTTTTCTGACTACCAATCTGAGAAGCAGGAACCAGCAAATGTTTTGAATTTCTGGTTGAAAATAAAAAAGACTAAACCGAGTTCATTGATAATGGATTAATCGACCGATTGTTGTTGCACTTTTCATCTTTGAATGGTGTAAAGAACTGAATAATAGGAGCATTTTCTTCTTCAATGACATCTTCACTCAGGTTATATGCTGATGACTTATGACTTTACCTTGTAGTAGTCATAGAGCAGACCCAGGGCGTTGGCACTGTCCTCATCCCCATTGATGCTCATCATGGCCTTGGTGGCGGCTGTCAGCGGGTTCTCCAGGTACGACCTCCATGCCTCGTCCTCACTGGTGTAGGCCCGTCGCACTGCAGGGAAGGAGCTCTCGTTGGGGACCACCACCACCAGACGTTTACTGACAGGCACACAAAAATATTTGAATTCAAAAGATGAAGATAATCTGCCGGCTCCAGCTTCACAAATGTTTGCTTTGCTTTCTACTATTTGATAAGTGTTTTGACTTATTAAAAGAAAACTTAAAGCACTGGTCATTTGCCATTATTTGTGAAATTTTCTTTATTAAATAATTAAATTATAAGTAGATGAACTGTTAATAATACGTTCACACCTTTTTCTTTGCCACCTTGTGTTTGTGTATATGGGTGTGTCTCTCTGCTCTTTAGGCCCACTTAAGTGGAGATCACAGACTAGTTAAACACACAGTGTTGTCACAACATCACTTTGAACTAAGCCACTATGTCACATTGTACAGTACTTAGAAAATGTTGCACAATGAACAGTATCAGTACAATATCCCACCATTCTGAAAAAGGCTTAGAATTAGTTTATAATGTTGTAGCCTGGCTTTGTTGTTGTTTTTGTAACTTTCACACAGTGTAATTAATCTAAACAAGAATTGTTAATCAGGGATGTTTGTAGTCCTGAAATCTGCGTTCTGTGGAACCTCAAATTAGACATTTGCAACAGGAAGTAGCTCATTATGTTACTATTGCAGTTTCTATAACGGGCATGAACTCCTGTCTGCCAGATCTACCTGCTGAATAAAACTCCATTTGTGCTCCATTTGTCCACAACTCTAATTTGTGATGTCATAGTGATGTAACAAAACCAGGTAGAAAAGAAGCAGTAACAAACAGAAACATTTTGTGTCAGAATAGTAGTAAATAGTTGTTGTTCATGAAAAATCTGCTACAAGCAACCACATTAAGAGATTTTTACAGATATTTTGCTGATTCATATTTATATACAAACAACTGTATTATTACTAATAACAATAATAACAGCCTGAAATTAATAGTAATAATAATAAAATAATGAGCGGGTTAAGAACCACTGCCTTATTTCAATGATAATTTTATTTATAATAATTATCATTTTCATTATTAATTATTAATCGTTAAATTACTGATTTATTGATGAGATTTTTTGTCAGATATATAATATATATTAATAAATTAAGCATTGAATATCTCCAGTCCCGCCAACAAAAAGGTAGTAAAATGCTTTTCTGTCGTATGTAGCTTTGACTTTAATACAAAGGTTATAATTTCATCGTCAATATAAATGAAGGAGTTCCTGGCGTTACAAAACAACACAGGAGGCCATCAGGTATAACACACACTGTCCCCTTTAACGAGCAGCTCCATCGCACTCTGTGAGGCCTAAAATATGAAAAATGTAATGCAACGCAAAAGCAGAGATAAAACTATATTTTCAGTCAGACATGAAAGTGTTTAGAAAATTCAGTCCTTGCACTTTGAAGGCTTTTCCATCAGTCAAAAATGGCGAATTCAGCTCTAACGAAATCCACGGCGTCAAGTTTGCAACTTATCCTCCGGGAAAAGTTTATTATTTGTCATAAATTTCCATAGATAACATAACGAGAAAGTGATATTCTCTATATCTTCTTATGAAGCCTACTTTAGAATGATATTCTTTCAAATTAAAGAGTTATTTTAAAACACTTCCAAGTATTCTCCCTTCAAGTTGAAATCATCACCGATCCTCTCAGCTGGCTCGAGCACTTACTTGTCTGTCTCCTGTGACATATTTTGCTTCCTCTACGATTCTTCCTTGTGAAACTGGACTTTCAAGTCGGAGCAGGTAGTAGAGTGAGTGAGCTGCCAGAAGTTGGGCTACAGGTAAGTCGACTTTTCTCGCCCCGCTTCTTTTCTCCCTGCCCCTCTCTCTCTCCGTCTCTCCTCCGCTCCACCTGGCAGGTGAGCCCGCTTTTGTTCCCACCAGCCAATAACCACTCTGCTTCTTCTTGCGTT
The DNA here is from genome assembly GCA_037577475.1 of Chaunax sp. Z400. Classification (NCBI taxonomy): domain Eukaryota; kingdom Metazoa; phylum Chordata; class Actinopteri; order Lophiiformes; family Chaunacidae; genus Chaunax; species Chaunax sp. Z400. Next base: position 13,193,655 of record CM075200.1, on the reverse strand, counting down.
CAGTTTGCACGCAGATTATGAAATACAACAACATGTCCCGCTGCCATTCATAACAATATTCGCTGACTTTACAAGCAGTGGGTTAACTTTAGCTGAAATTCTTTCACTGTAGAAGAATTGAGGGTGAGGGCGAGTCTGCCGCTGATTGGCCGCTGCGGAGCAAACCCGGGCTCTGATTGGCTAAAGGCTCAGACAGGCAGGTAGAGGCCCACCTCAACTGCAAGCAAACAAAAAGACAGCACTGAATGCACCACAACGATACAGAGAACAGGGAAACACAGGGATATGCAAAGGTACAAAATGTTCCTACCATTAGACTTTATTTTATTAGATGTATTAAGATATTTATATATAAAAAAATAAGCAGGGTTGTAAATTGTTGGATTGATGCATGACTCCTCACAGAAGGCCTCATATTGACACTCATGCACAGGTTCTTCGGTTCCTGCAGCCACTGATGAAACCTTTTTCTCCTTTAAATTTCCATACTGTGATTCAGGTAATCTCAGAGCAGACAGCAGGCAGGGAGGAGCCCTGTCATTAGCTGACACAATGCCATTGTCCACTTTAATGAAGCCATTGTATGAGGAGATCCCAGTGTTTGGGATTACCCTGCAAGAACAAACAATGTGTGTGTATGTCTCATACAATGCTGGAGCACTGCTGAGGTGGGGAGTAACAATTTCTGACTACTGAGCCTAAATACCCATTTTTCCCTTTTATGTTATTTTAATTATTGTTGGAGACGGATAGATGATAGAGGATTTAATTAATCCCAAACAAGTTTAATGGTAGGTAAGCAACAGAATAATAAAAAGATTTTTGAAAAAGCTTCAAAATATGAATTAAAAACTGATTTAAAACTAGATCTTTCTGTGCAATTCAGTTATATTAAGACCACAAACACCCATTGAAATACAAGATTAAAAACACCAATTCAGAGGTATTTAACAGAGAGATATATGATGTGTATTTTTTTTCAGTCAATACCAGCTACTGATAACTGACCACCTCATGTGCAATACTGATTAGAAAATAGAAAATGTCACATTTTTGTATCTATGTTATACGTTCTGTAGTATATGCAAACCTGTATTTAGGTTAGAAAGATTAAGATGTAGTGAGCAAACTGGATGATTTAATTCTCCACTTTTCTGTTCTTTTTTCCCTCCTCTGAAACCTTTCGTTATTTTTACTACCTCCTCCCACAAAATATTTTGATTACATTTTGTGTACAGAGATGAATCTTGGACCAAGAGTTGATTACGTTCTGAGGCAGATATGGGTATGAATGTAGATTGTGCATCACTTTTCCACTTTTTTCTACATTCTGAGATAGGCCTATTTTTGGCAACATCATGAAAAATAATGATTGGCTGATCAAAATAGAAATATAAGGACATGGACGACATGTATTTATTTCTGTATAGATACATGTGTTTATTGTGTAATATATATCTTTTTTCATATAATAAATCTTTTTAACTCTATGCTGTTTGTTTTTTAATCACTGGTGATACACCTGTGATAAACAATTGTTACGGGATTTTGTTTTGACATAGAAACTATTGTCCAATTGATGTCATAAGCATGACAACAACATCTGTGCTTGTAGTTCTCATTTTTCCTCTTCTTTGTGTTTATTGGCAGATCTCAAACCATCTTTAAAGGTGCTTACCATAATCTACTGTATTTGAGTTTGCAGATGCTGTGCTTGTTAACTCAATGAAACCAATTCATATCGACTAATATCTTATCTTATCTAATGTCATTATATTATTCCCAATAATATACATTTTGAATTATTGGACTGTTAACATATCAGTCTGATCATGCATCTCTAATTTTCAATAAAGTAACTAATCACATTTACTCAATTATTATACTTAAGAGCAATTCTGAGGTACTTTATCAGATTATTTAAATTTTGTGCTACCTTACACATCAGCAGTAAATATTGTATTGTTCCTTTTTGTACATGTATCTGACAGCTGAAGTTACTAATTACTTTAAATTGTTAAATTTTTCATTAAAAACATGCAATAATCTTAAGAAAAACAATCTTACACTAGTTGTTTTCAACCTTTTTAGCTTGAGGCATCAGAAAAAAAGCAGGGTAGTTGGAATCTGTTGTCGCATTTCAGATCTTTATGTGTTAAATGAGTTGTTATGAGTTGGATAAGTCAAGTCAGGTCAAGTCAATTTTATTTGTACAGCACCAAATCACAACAAAACTTATCTCAAGGCACTTTCCAAAAAGAGCAGGTCTAGACTCTTTATTCTACAGAGACCCAACAATTCCCTGATTACCAAGCACTTGGCAACAAAAACCTGCATTTTAACAGGCAGAATCCCAACTTGAGGTGGGCTGCCTTCTGCTTTGACCGGTTGGGTTGAGGGAGAGATGGGGGAGATAGAGGGACTGAGGAACAGGGACACAGACATACGCAGCAACATTAACAGCTATAATAATAGACAGATTGCATTAGTAGTATTTATAATTATAATTACTCCAATAACAACCCTAATAACAGTAAATAACAATAAAAAAATAATGTCAGTGGGGGTCAACCAGGATCCCAGCTGCAGATCCAATCACAGTCCACGATAACCTGCTGGACGAGAAAGAACAAAGTCTCTGGGAAGAAGTCAAGTTAGTGACATGCATTAATGAGACATGAATGTGTACAGAAGGAGAAGGAGAGGGGGAGAAAGAAGCTCAATGCATCCTGGGATGTTCCCCAGCAGTCTAAGCCTATAGCAGCATAGGTAAGGACTAGCCAAAGCCAGCCTTCATTATAAGCTTTATCAAAAAGGAACGTTTTAAGCCTACTCTTGTAGAGAGGATGTCTGCCTCCCCGACTGAGACTGGTTCCACAGGAGAGGAGCCTGATAACTGAAGGATCTGGGTCCCATTCTACTTTTGGAGAAGTGGGGGGGTGCCCTGTCCCCTCCAATGGGAACATCCGATGGGCTAAACTACCTACTTGGACAGTATACAAAGTAGTGGAAACTATCTGTATCTCGACCAGCTCTTGTGATAATGTACAATATAATTAATATTTCACTCATTTGGTGATTTTTACTTTTTACAATTGTCATTTATCAGTAGTATTTTCAGATGAGACTATGAATGCTGACTTTTAGGCTACTTGTAATGGAGTTTTAAGTAAAGAAAATGTCTTCCACCACTGTTGTACTCCAATACATTTCAGAGGAAAGCAGTGTACTTTTTACTCCACTACATTTGCCTGAGGGGTGCAAAACACCAGAGCACTTCTTGTACCAGAGCTACATACAAACAATGTAGACAAGCCAAACATCACCTCAGTTGGATATTTGTAAACGGTTGGGATGCAGGTTCCAAACTGGTTTGATGTCTCATGAAGGTGTCAACATGACAAAATGAGAGCTTTGCTTATTAGTGCCTGCAGGTGATCTGTTATGGAAATCTAAAAATTAAGTTTCAGATTCAGTTTAACCGTCAATGCTGTAGGTATGAGTCTTTGTGTGTGTGTGTGTGTGTGTGTGTTTGTATTTGCGTGCCCTGCAGGGGATCACTGCTATCCTCCCTTGTCTAATTTGTTTTACAGAGCACCTGGGCCTTTGCTGAGCTCTTTCTGTGTTCAAATAAAACTGCTAGATAAATACAGGTGGAGTTCTTTTCTCCAGTAACATACAGACAGAGAGATGAACAGCAGACAGACAAAAGAGTAAGAGAGACAAAAAAAGCTATATTAATAGCTGATATATACCAAGCATATTTCTCATATTTCTATTCAACTTTATTACTACTTTGATGGGCATGGATCACTGAATGGGCCCTTGGTCCCTTGTGTCTGTGTTCAGAGCCTGTGTTATGACTGTTAACATGTGTTGGAGGCGCAAAATGACCACCAAGCAATAAGACACGATCTCAAGGAGATGAAAACCAACTACGAAGCAGATGCAAAAAAACCCAAAAAGAGACACAAATGACTGAACAAATGCAAAACTAGTGGTTGTAAGGGGGCGGGAGCTTTAAATGTCTGTGCCCAGGGTTCGATGTCTCAAAATCTTTCTATGCAGTCATTAATTCTACTCGGAAAATAAAGTGAGGCAGATGTTTGGCTTGGATTAATCAAAAAGGTATTAAGCTTTTCTCTTATCAATGCCTGTCCTTATGATGTTTCCCAACCGGAATGTTTGCCATGTGGAAGTATGATGGATGAAACAGTGCGCAGGCTACCAGACAAGCTGCCACAAGCAGGCATGAGCAAGACAGGAGAGTTAGGGGCCAAGAGTCACAGAATACCTTCCACTGTGTGTGTGCTCAAGTGTGTCTCATTCTGTGAGAGAGGTGAAAGATGTATCCTACATACCAGGAGGTTTTTTTTTTGTGTGTTTTTTTTTTTTTCACTGGGAGAAGTAGCTTGTCTGGACTTGGCCAGGATTAGGTGTCTCCTGTTTGAGTACAGAAACCCAAAGCTGAGACAGACACAGAGAAAGCGGGACATGTTATCCTAGACTGAGAGCAGTGAGGTTGGACTGGTGGATGAGGAGGATGAGTAAGAGATGGCCAAGTCAAATGAAATAGAATAGGGGTGACGAGATAGACCTGAAAGCCATTTTAACAGGTAAATGTGCATCTCTTTACACGTTGCTTACAGAGATGATAAATATAGGAAAGATTTTGGCCTCCATTATCCACCAGATGAGCTTCTGTGCTCCTTATCGTTTATTCTACAAGACTCTTTTGGAGGGATGACCACCTATCTGATTTGATGATGAATTTATTTGGGGGTGAGATCTGCTGAAGGCCATAGCAAACAATTTACATATGTTTCATTCTCATCAAAGCATTTTGTGAATCTTCATATCCTCTGTGTAAGCATTTGCATTTTTTTCCCTTTATTTTTTCATCTGTCTGTCCGTTTCAGTCAATGCATGCTATCAAGTTCATTTCAGACCAGACCGAAACTGGGGATTGGTAACATCCAATAGGGTCCCCCAAAAATGTGAGAGATTACCCAATGGGTAAAAGATTGAACAAATTTATGATTTTTCTTTTTCAGAATTTGACTAATTTTACTCTTTTTTTCTGCCAAATTGCTTCTTTTGCATTTTTAGGACTTTATTAATCCTTTAAAAAATCAGAATAGAAAAAAAACACACCCATCGTCTTGAAAAATGATATTGTCATGCATTGGTTTCAGCTGATAAAGGCTTTAAAATGAAATATCGGCATCAAGTGGAACGTTAGGCCAATAAGATCATATCATTGTGACGTTATTATGCACACTTGATGCCAAAGTTTGACTAAGTGCTGTCGTTTTTATTTTTTGTGGCCCATTAATTGTTTACTATTTGAAGAGCGTTGTATTTTATGTACACTATGATAAGATTATGCATAATAATATGTTTTTCCACTACAGGAGAGACTTGCTATTTACTACAATTTGGTAGAAGAATAGAAGAATATTTGCATATATCAGACATGTATCACCAAAAATCCAATATCATGCATCCCTAGTTTTGCATCATAGAACTAACATGAGGATTTTGTACTTTCAGCACTTTTGACATGCAGAATCAGAGCATGAATAAAATATGTGTGTAAACTGGTTAAAACCATATTATACTCATTACAAGCCTTGTATTGGCTGAATCAGAAATGCCATTACATTTATGTTTAAACTGACATTCGATCCAATGCTGTTGACTCCATTAACTAACAGTCACAGTTGGTCCAAATATCAGAGAGCTGCTGCTGAAAGTGAGGTTAGTGAGTGCTGTCACCACCTTCACAATCAGCCTCTGTCTGACCGTCAACAGACCTCACCGCTCCTTCAGTTGCACTGTGTGTGTGTGTGTGTGTGTGTACCAAGGTAAGAAATTAACTTTTTCCCCTGAAGGCATGGTTTGCCGTCTTTTTTTTGTAATTTCTCAGGGCATCTCAGGGTCAGTTTTAATAAAAGAATGAACAAATTCATTTGCATTGCACAACAGCAAACGAGTACTTAATTTGCACCATTAGGTTAGGTTTCAACTTCTTTATCTTTCTTTTGTAAAATACACGATCAAAGCACTACGCTTCATCGAACGCTGTCTTTGTTATGGCAACCAAGTCACATGGTACAAGGCTTCTAAAAGCAGCAGTGAAAGTTACCAGCATGTGGATGTGTTGTGACTGTGTCATGGCTTGTGTACAGCCCGACTGGTCTGGCAGCATTGTGGCATGTCATGGTGGTGGTGCAGCAGTGGCAAAACCTGTTGGTTTGGAAAGAAAGGGAAAGCATGGGGGGGGGGCGGGGGAGCAGCAAGAGGAAGTGGCCATTGGGGAAGATGAAATCCAACTTCCTCTTCTCTCAACAGCTTCCAGAGAAAGAAGGAGGTCACAGTCACCCCTGATAGCCACCAGTTCTCCCTCTCTGTGTGAAGTTTTTCAGGTGGCAAGTAATGTGGTCCCTAACCTGAAATGCATCTTAAAGAATCTTTCTTCACCCTGGCTTCACCTCTTCCAAACCCTGACCTATGTGGTCATACAGTAGGGAATTTACCACAGAAGCTGCAGTTTTATTTTCTACAAAATACCTTTCAAAAAGACACTTGACGCAGCCAAAAGTCAACCTGAAAGCCCTTGTGGCAGGAGGAAGAGACCCAAATGGGTAGGAATCTCAGGCTGTCTGCGGCAAACCCCTGCTTATTCATACACACAATGAACACCCAGATAATATTCTCTTTTATTATTGAATAGCTGACACCTGGAAGATTTGCTTACACACAGGCCCCTAAGGCGGGAAAACCTCACCCCAGACCTAAGCTAACAAGTCCCTGCACAACAACCTTCAGGGTGGGGGAACTTGAGCAATGTGTGGCCTTTGTCATTTTCCCTCGTCTTTCTTTCTTTTACCTTTTGCCCCTTTCTGAAAGCATAATCACACCCTTCTCTCTTGAGAGATATTTCCCCTCTCACAAAAGACTGAAAGGATTGTCTCTCTTTTCTTATGATGGGAGGGGGAAAGCAAGTAGATGAAGGGGGACACAATGGCTGGCTAGAGACTTTTCTCACCATGATAAAATTTCTCTTGAGAAAGTCATGACGCCATAACTAAAAAGCTCCAACAGGAGTAAGAGCTGCAAAAAAATGTTCATGAATAAAAGTAGACTCACATAATACGTTAGGTTTTTATTTATTATTATAATTAATTACTTATGGCTAAAAAATTTTTTTTAAAAACCTATGATTTTTACTACTTTCTTTACAGACTGATTGATATTTTGTTGTTTTTAGGAAAAGTTGTTAGTGTGTGTTTCCATCATGTGATAACTGGAGTTGCAGTTCATTTGGATATTAGCTGGATTTAGTTGAATGCTGAGCAGAGGTGAACGGCTGCATTGTTGCCAGTTTACAGCAAAACCACAGTCACCAATAGAGAAGATAAATATCTAATGCAGACCCATGATCCACATTATCTGTGTGGAGAGGTCATGCTGCAGTTGTGTTTATAAATGATGATGATTATGAATAAATGTTAACAAAAATTTAATAGGTGAAACAGGACTTACTGGATCATCAACATGCAACACATCTTTCATTTGGGATTGTTAACATGACAATTCAGTTACATTAATGTTACAGTCATTACTGTTTCTTGAAGGGTATCGGCATTAGTGTTGTGCTGTTTTGTTGTGTTGTGTTGTTTTGTGTTGTGTTGGAGCTCTCAGACAAAAAATCTGAAACACAACCCAGATCACCATACTTGCCACCTAGTGTTATTTTGAGGAAACAGGTCTTTCATCACTTAAGTGTTGGATTGGAAATAGATTGGAAATATTCAGCTGAAACCCAAAGTTTATTTATAATATTGTAAGACACCACAATGATAAAACATTTGCAATACAGGAAAACATAAGTTACAAAATGATTCCTTGTGAAGATAAATTGACTCTAGGCCAATTATAAAGATGAGCAAAAATGGAAGGACAAATGGATAAAACAGTAAGAAAATAAAGTAGCAAGACACCAATGTTTTAACATATGCTCTTTGTCCTTTTTTTCTACAGACTGTGTGTAGATAGTTGACAACATCTCCAAGTGTTTTGCATGGCAGCATCTACACCTGTAACAAGTTGGATGTGTATGCTCATATTAGATGCTGTTTTTCAAATCTCTCTTTTAATTGCAAGCACACCGCTCCAATGCCTCTGCATTTCTGCAAAGCTAAATTGAATGTGTGACTACAACTCAAAGAATTATATAGAAAAAGTTATTTCATCTCCTATTTCAAAACAAATAATGAAACATTACCAGGCAGTAGATAGTGGAAGCTGTGGATAAAATATAAGATTCAAGATCCAAGCGGTTCATTGTCATATGCACAATAAAGTAAACACAGCGGTTTACACCATGCGATGAAATTCTTACTTTGCCAGTCTCCCTTAGACACAACAATAATAAAAATGTACAACAATAATTAAAAAAAATAGAATAGAAATTAGAACGCAAAAAAAGAAATAAGTTAAAACCTGCAAACCTTGCAAATATTGCAAACAAGTCCTGAGTAAAATGAATAAGGTGCACTAGCAAATAAATACTTATTGCACAGATAAGGTAACAGTGAGGGGGCGTAAGTGTTGACATGTGTTTTATAATTATTTAATTAAAAACACTTTGTATTTTAATGACTGATGAATCTATAATTCTTAATAACATTGATGAGTTTGATATAATTCCTCTTAATCTGTTTTTAAATGTATTGACCTCCTAGTTTATTTGGACGTGCACTAACCAAACTCTGCCACATGGGGGCAACACTGCCGGCGTCATGACATGTATCCGTAGCATGGCGTCAACTATCAGCCAGCTATACATCATACATTCACGGATTCCTCCTATAATCGTAAAAATGGAAAACATACAACACACCGCCACTGTCCACGGGGCAATTGCCTTTCTTTCTGAAGTTAACAAAAACATTATGGCCGACAATTACAACTTAGATTACATGACCTCTTCCATGAATTATCAGAAGAGGTTGATATAGTAAATGTTATCCTGTCAGTGAGTGAAATCATATTTCGGTACATTCTTCCTGACATGTGTTATTTTTTACCTTTAAAACTGGTTAATTCTGGGGAAATCTTAAAACACATACGGTATATTATCTTAACCCATCTTAACCCTTAATATTATCTTAACCCATTAAATGTTTTTGTTGTGTAAGTACTCTTAAATCTAACTCGTGCGATTGTCTTTGAATGCAACAGTCGGCTTCAGCTGTGTGGGAGCGAAGCAGCTGTCACACTCCAGCGTGTTCACACAACAAGCGACGCGTACTGCTCTTTTTAAAAGGTAAGAACTAATGTTATTCAAGACTTTGTTGAGCTATGACGTGTGGTTGTCACTTTTCATGGTCAATTTTACCCACAAGCTGAAGGAAATATTCATGATACCGTTAGCCGGCTAGCTAACGGGATAGTCATGAGCTGAAGTTAGCCTGTAGGTAGCCTGTAGCCTGTAACTCCCGTTACATCTGAGTGACACCTGCAGTTCAGGTCCAGGTAAGAGCTGAATCAGGGTATGGGAAAACAAACTTTACCTTAGTGACAGTGAGTCAGATGTGCAAGTGCTACCCGAATTGTTCTGTCTTTGTAAACCTAACAGGAGGACTTGTCCTAAGCATTAAACGAAGCTGAGGATAAGACACGAAATCCAATTAGATAACAGTAGCTAACTTGCTAAATTACCTGTATTTTCTCATTGTCCCTACATGTGAAAAACAATATAATGGGAATGACTAATATAACCACATAACATTTTATGCCTCAAGATCTAACAACCAGTAAAACTAGTTTTAAATCAGATAGCCATGAAAGGTGTTGATCCAAAGTTTCCATACTGAGTGTTGACCACATTTTTCACGAGGTAACCAATGCTAGGTAACACTGAAAACGTTGCTGACTCGTGGCATAGGCCTATTTTTAGAAGTTGCTAGTACATGAAGGTTAGACAACTCACAGACCAAGTGTACATCTGCCCCATATCCCTCAACCTTCACTCTATGTGTACTACTATGAGTACTTTGGGAATGTGCACTGCTAAACCTTACAAACTGTTTACGGGTCGTAAGGTGGGTGCAGTTATTATAATATAATGTCAACATTTAGGAGTCCATTGATAATTTTTGCCTTTAATGGGTTAATGTAGCCACACTATTATTATTGGCATTGGCACCCAGCCCACATCCCAAACCTTTTCATGTATCCATCTGAACCTTAATCAAGGCAGGATCTTGGTGAAAGAGCAGGTGGGACTGGAGAAACTAGTTTACCTGATCACATGGTAAATGTCTGTTTTTACATGGTTGTGAGACAACGTGAGAACTTGTTTCTCTGTCTGATTCCACTCCCTCAAAAATCCCTTTTACAACTGAATCTGTAGAATCTGCTCGACTTCACCCTGTTGTCTTTGCTGATTAAAACCCGGAACTCTTTAAATCAATTTGTGAGGATGCAGGCTTAAATCAGCAGAAATATCCAGTTAACTCTACAAACTTGCTTCCTGGAATTACCTCTACCCACATGATTTTGTGGCGCTATGGTACCTGACTTGATCTTGTTTACTTTACCTGACCTTGGCTGACTGGGAGTAGTTGGTTGTGTCCAATAAACGTGTACCAGCTTTTAAGAAAGCTCTTGCAATGTTCCGGCAAAAAACTGATGGGACATTTCCAGTCTGATAGACAGAGATTTGTGATAGTGTCATACTTTACCTTTGGAATGACGATATACGGTATTATGCAACCTTTCTACGTAAATACTAAACTGACTATTGTTGGGACTTGTTTATAGTAGATGTGGATCAACAAGAAAACAGTTTATGATGTCCACAACACTGATGTTTATCAGTAAACAGTAAGTCATTTTCCTTGCTTTCTACCCTTTAGCTTATGCCAGAATGGCACGAGGGCATCAGAAGATTCAGTCTCAGCAGAAAAACGCCAAGAAACAGGCAGAGCTAAAAAAGGCCAAGGGTCATGATCAAAAGACGTCCGCCAAAGCAGCGCTAGTTTTCACCTGCCTTGTGTGCAAGGTGAGTATGAAGTCTCTACTCTGACAACTCAGAAGCCAAAAACCTTACTCAAGATGGGAAACTGCTCTTATTTTCAGTTTTAACTTGTACATTCTGCTGCCATTTGGTGAATTTTCTTTAGATATGTTTAAAATGATATGATATGATGTTATGATATGAAGCACTTGATTTGTGTCGTTCCTCTAAAGTTATCTATCGTTCCTTCCCACAGTCCCAGATGCCTGACCCAAAAACCTTCAAGCAACACTTTGAGAGCAAGCACCCAAAATCCCCTCTGCCCCCCGAGTTAGATGGAGTGGAGGCATAGATGGTCAGCCTTTAAACCAAACCAGGTTTTTCAAAGCCCTGCACCAACTCTGCCCTTGTCTCACTCTGACTGCAGTCGATGATTTGATGTAACCAATATGAAGTGGTTCTCTTCATTTGAGGCCTTAACAGTCTAGGTTGCCATTGATGCATTGCCGACTCACATCAAGTCCTTTTTTGGCTTGTGTTTAATTACACACAGGGTTAAAATCAAATAATGGTTTCGATTCTAGGGCTGCTAAGGAACTGCACAATCCAAGAACAATCCAACAGGTGAATGAGAATTTCTAACGTTGTTCACAAAGTTTTTCAGAACAGACTCCTCACTGCCCTGACGTGTTGTGCACATAGGAATATTTCTTGCTGCTAGCTCTTGTATCTCTTTATCTGAAGCTCTGATGAATTGATTGTCTAATCACGGTAAATACATACAGTGTTCTTAAACACAGTACTGTTTGGCTTGAGTGGAGGAATTCTGATTCAGTTTGAAGAAATCAAGGGAATAACAAATGTGAATTGAACTTTAATGTTTTGAGTATTAAATCAATGCTATGACTTTTTTTCTCACACTAGTTAATTGTGGTTTTCCTGCACAGCGATGTCTGCCAGGTTCTGCTGAAATCCTTCATCAAGCTAATAATAATTATTTAATGTTGGGTGACAAAAATGTGAAATTTTGCAAGCCATTTCAAAGCTATTACAAGATTTGTACATACGTTTTTACCAGGGCTTGGCAGGGACCTTTGTACACTTGGAAAATAAATATATTTTCCAATGATGTATTAGAGCATTTTATTAAATTTTACTTGCCGTTTATGTGCTTTTTTTTAAGTGTATAGTTTTTTGATAAAGTAGTACTTTTTAGTGTTTTGTAAGACATAAGATGAAACAGACAAATTGTACATAGTGTCTTTGAGTGGATGCAAATATTAGAGGGAACCATCCCAATCTGGCCTTATAGGAGTTTTCTCAGGCCTGTTAGTTACAGATATTGTTATTTTTCTGACTGGGTAGACTCAAATTCACTGCATAGATTTTAAGGTTTTGTTGGCCATTAACTTTTAATGACAGTTGGAGATTTTCTGTCTAAACTGACTAGCATTTCTCTGCAGTTCTTCTCGGAGAGCATAGATGTTTGTTCACATTATTCAAAAGTCAATTTTTCATAGGAAAACAGCTATTATTAATAACTATGCTATAATTAGTGAATAATGGTGAATATTTTTGCATTGCTCTTTACAGCTTAAAAGCCTTAATATGTTGCTCACAGGCATAGAATATTTAAAAAGTGCACTGCCCACCCACCCCCAATAAAAAGTAGCAGAGGAGTATGATTTTTAAGAACCGCTCCCCTGAAGGCCTTGAATTATATTTCATTATATTTTAATTTGCTCTCTGGCACCTAATTTTTTCTGCTGCTTTTACATAAAATAAAGACATTTCCACTATAAATTGATGCAGAAAGTGACATTAGCATATAAAATTACCAAAATGCAGAAAAAACAAAGTGTTTGATACTCAAAATTTCCCAGGGATGATCCCCTTATTGTGTTACAGATGGTGACTAACAGCTTATTGGGGACATTATCTCAGGAGGCCATGTTAATAATAAAACACCCTTCACTGTGACATCATACTCAGGAAACCAACTAAAGAATTAATTTATACAAGATAGAGAGAATATTGCAGAAATATATTTCAAAAGCTGTACGCTTATTTTTCATGTCAGTAATAAACTGCGTGGGAAAATGATGCCATATGTTGACAGACAGACAGACAGACAGACAGACAGATAGATACATAGATACATAGATACATAGATAGTCAGTCTATAGACAGACAGACAGTATATAGTAAAAGGGTGCCTTGTCTTACACTCATCTTCACTCTGAAACCATTTCAATTCATTTGCAAAACAGGTCAGGGGACATGATTCGTATCTGCAAGACTAGTGGAACCAGATAAACAGGGATGGTGGCTTGAGTACTAAGGGGGTCATTCTCATGATACAGTATCTACCCTTTAAGCCAGTGGGCTGCACAAATGTAACAAACTTTAGTCATTAAGGATTGTAAGACAGAGTAAAGCTTTCACCAGCTTTGTTAGCCTGGTCTGGTGCATGAATATTCATCTCACACACAGGAGTAAAATGTGGCCTTTATTGAAAATACTAATTTGCTAAATCATAAAAACTACAACTAGACACCCACAGAGGTGAAATGTATCTGGGATGAAGTAGGATAAACTTTGCATACACCCTGAGAACATACTGTACATGGTACCACAAAATACATTAATCAGTTCACCGCTTAACAATTGAAAACAATGTAAAAGTGCATGTCAGTCAATTAAACCACACCGAACTGTAGGCAGGTCAGAACCATTTCTATCAACGCAGGGGGTTACCTTAGCCACCAGCATTGCCTCTTAACGAACCCTTGACAGAATATCAAATTGCTATAATTTATTTGAAATACATTACATGTTGACAAAGACGGAGTTCATGACAGGACAATGTAGAAACGTAAAACATGGATATCTTTTATGTTTCTCGCCCGGTGTGGCGACTGACCCCCGTCATCCGTGAAAATGGAATCTCCCGTAATACGAGGAAGCGTTCACAGCAACTATAAAGCCAGGTCCAGCCCTCTGGATGCCACGCTTAAGGGAAACTGAATGGAAAAGCATGATGCAACTTTTTATTATTATGGTCAACAATCAATATTTACCAGCATGTAAAGGACATTTATGGGTGTGTGTTAATTTTTCACTGGATGGCGAAGGCATACCCCAACCAACTCTTCCTCTTCCCATATAATTGTTAATAAGGGTTCTATCACGATTAACTGTATGAAATTTGAGCCCTTGTCCTACCTCAGATAGATTTATCAACTACATCTCCCATCAGTCTTTGCGAACGTTCGTGGACACACATGATATGTTTGCTCTTACAAAGTCATACGACCATTATACTTTGTGAATTCATACTTAAACTGATAGATGGTTTCAGAAGCAAATAATAAAAAGAGGTGGTCACAGTTTTTTTTCTATATGCATTATTTTCTTAATTTTGTATGAAAATAACATTAGGTTGCGTCTAATAAATACAATGGAAACTTAATAAATCTTTAAAATCGTCTTCTGTGTGCCTGTAAAATTTGGTTGCCTTAGCAACACGACTCTGACGTCATCCGTCCCTGTGCAACCCTGCTCTAGTGTCTTTGATTGGAGGGAAACCCCGTGGATGAGCGGGAGAGAACATCAGCTGTGTGGCTGAAAATCAGGAACAACACTCGCAGGTTAGTTCACATGTATTTACTACTGATGGTGATGGTGTTTTTTTAACGGAATTGTTACATTTGCTCAGCGTGCTTTGGGGACTGTTTTAATCCAACATGAATCGTTTGATACTGGCAGTGTAGAGTAAACCAGTGATGCACCGCTGCTCAGTCATTGTTCGGCGCTCCCTGAACGGGAAGCGCTCGTGCACTTTAACCCATCTAAGCTAACGTAATTTCTTTTATTCGCTGTGTTTATTAGGCGCTTTTAGGGTGTATAAAATTAGCTTTTGTAAATGAAACAACCTAGAATGAATGCTCAACAATCACTAAACCAACAGCTCTGGTTTGTTTTCCGGGAAGCAAAAAAGGGCGTTCACTGTGGATTGAACTAAGCAAGGTTCCTTTCATTCCAGTTAAACTGAATCGGCGAAACCATTATTCGGTCTTATCCGTTCATCTGCAGGTTTATTACCATTTTTGTCTAATTAAACAATAAAGTTATTAAACCATGTCTTCTAGGGGGGGGATATTTCCTGGGTTTATATTCTGGCCGTAACACTGTGGGAGCTCGGTGGGCAGGTGTGTGTGTGACGTGAAACTGGGTGGCCGACATTCCATAGAAGGGTGCAGGTGGCTGCGTGTTGGCGAATGTGACTCACTGATCGTGCGCTTTTTTAAATAGCTGGTCCCATAGGCTTGGAACTTCTGCGTTTGCACAAAGTATTCGGTAAGTAATCACTTTGAGATTAGTTTATTGTTGCTTATGCACTGCAACAGATCTGCGGTTAACCTGAGACGAAGCAAGGGAATTCTCTCAGGTAGGAAGTAGCCTCCTGCTAGAACAATGAGCCAGTAAATAGGGTGTAGTCAAGGTCTGACCAGAACAATACCATTATTGGCTACATTTGATAGGTGACTGTACAGTTTTGTTTCACCTGTATCTTAAAGATATAATTTAATTACAGTAGACTTTCATCCTACATTTAATCTCCATATGGTGTTTTTATTTATTACTGTAACATAGCTCATATGACAGGGCGATTGAGTAATGAAATCTTCGACTACACTGGCAAATGCCGCATGTCCACTGGTTTCGTTCTCAGTAATGTGAGGATTTACTGCTTTCCTTTGTCACATGCGATTATTTAACCGAATATTTATGGGTTTTGGACTGTTTGTAAAAAACAAAACAAAAAAAACGTCATTTGAATATGGCGGCTTGTGCTGTGACCAACGGCACTAGAAAATAACCTGATGATAAATTGATCATGAAAATAATAAAACCTAATACTTAATCTTGAATGGGTCACCTGGAAGTTGTGATGTCTATTTTTCTGTGTTTCAAACAGCGATAAGATTATATCAGAAAATAATTTTCATCCAAGTGATGCCAACTAATGATCCAAATGTTTTGTTACGTAAACTTTTTCCCCCCACTTTTTGATATAACAACATGAAGGCTACAAAAACATGACTATCACACGAATGACACACAAATCTATCATATCCAAACAAACAACTGTACTATTCCTGAATAATTATGCCACTAGTAATGCTAAGAATATAATTTAGTTGGAAAAGTAACAACAGTAATAATGATGATAAAATGAAGAATGAAAAAAACAAAAACTAAATGGATGCCAGTGGTGTCTCTAGAATGTTGGTTATCAGGTTACAAGATTAGGAGGCCAATGGCAGAATGGGACTGATCAGAGCATCACTGAGAAAGGAGGAGGAGAAGGCAAAGTTACATTAGACAGCCTTGATAATTTTGCTGTTTGGGGGAAAGACTAAAAAGTGTAACGAAACCATTGTCAGACAGTTGCAGAGATTCCCAGATAGCAAACCGTCTTGGGCAAAGCTAGAACTCACGGTATGTAGCACTAAGGTGTGCATCCATCACATGTAAAGTCCATAGCTGGCTTAATCTTTACTAGTCAGACTTTACTCTAATTTATACACTTTATAAATTTGAAAGATTATAATGGAAGAAGATTTATTTAAAAAAGACTCATTAAATCTAAGAAAGCAGATGAGGGAGAAGAGTCTTGTTACAATAATAAAGTTCAGACACAGTTCCCTTGTTGAAATCAATTTCCAGAATGGTTTAGAGCTGCATTTGAGTAGGAAGTCTTACCAACTCAAGATTTTTTAAATCTAAAATCTGAAAACAACAGAAAAGATAGAGAAAAGATAAAATCCTGTCTATGTACAGGTTTATATGTTCCTATTCGCCTTTTAAAACCATTTTTCAAGATATGATCACTGCTGGGTTTCTATCGCAGGTAGAGATTGTCTATTGTTGTTTTGTCAAGGTTAGTTGGGACTGGGGAGCATATCTACGCTGTCAGGGATGAGGGCTTCCAGTAAATATCCTTTTAACCTTTTCTTTCCCCTACTCAGTCACTGAGAAAGAAACGGTTTGAAGAGTTTTTGATATGACAGGTGTGACACAGTCAAAAAGGTTGAGAAATGAAGGTCACATGTTTATCTTTATAGATTTAATACATCCTTATAAGGACAGAAGACTAGTGTGCAAAGTCTGATTTGGCACATTCCAGACCTAATGAAAAGTTCTTGTTTAATAAAGTGGCATATTCTTCTTAGGACAGTAATTCTGAGGGATTTAAAATCATATAAAACTAGTTTGTGACATGAACATTCTGCTCATGTGATTGTGAATGGTAATTTCCAACTCAAATACAATATTTACACCTTTATAATCCCTGTTGACTGACTTTTGAAAATATCTTCAGACATACATTTACATGCATACCAAAAATCAGGTTAGGCAGGAAGTTATGCAGGAAGGAAAACATGTTAACATTGAATTCCCCGTCATGTTGCTCCTCTCTTTTTCTCCTTGTTCCTGTCCTCCCCCAATCCATACTCCTCTGCCTTCCTAATCTGTCTCCTGTCCCCTTTTGTTTACCCTCCTGGACTCCATCTCCACTGTCCTTCCCTCCTCAGCCCACACAGAAGCCATGGCAGATAGGGAAGAGTTGGTACAGAAAGCCAAACTGGCTGAACAGGCTGAACGCTACGATGACATGGCTGCAGCCATGAAGTCTGTTACAGAGCAGCACCCAGATCTCCAAAATGAGGAGCGCAACCTGCTTTCTGTTGCCTACAAGAATGTGGTTGGGGCAAGGAGGTCCTCTTGGAGAGTTTTGTCCAGCTTGGAGCAATCTGACAGCAAGTGGATGGAATTGATCAAGGAGTACAGGGAAAAGATTGAGCAGGAGCTGGACGAGATTTGTGAGGACGTACTGGTAAGAAGCAGACATAATGGAGAGGCTGAATGGGGTGGTGGATTTGGCGCATGGAAGTGAAGAGTTAATGTTTGAATAGAGAATGATGAATGGGAAGATGATGACATTTTTCAACAAAGTGAAAATTCAGGTGGTGAAGAGGAGATGGGTGTTTTCTAATAAGAACTATAGTGTTGCCAGTCATGATGCAAAAATTGTTGACATACTGAAGTAGATTTATTTAGATTGATGCCGTGCCGCTTAAGCAAATTTCATTTGCACCTGACTCGGCGCTAATTGGCTTCTCACATGCATTGAACTATACCTTAATGTTTTCTTTTATTAGGTGAAGCCAAACTCTTGAGCATTTACTGTGTTCCATCTCACACTATTGTCACATAAGGCATGCATGCTTGTATCGAAATGAATTGACATGCCGTTGTGTGGATGCGTGACCAAGGCCCTGTTTACACGACAATGGTTGTTACTGAAAACAAAGATTCTGCGTTCACACAGCAACTTTTTCAAAATGATCCTTATACACACGGATCCAATGGCGATGTAACATGTCAAAGTCAACAGCACAGAATGAGACCACAGTACTGGTGCAGCAAATCTATTTTGGAGTAGCGTTAATAAACTCAAAAGAATCTGCAGCACGAACACAACCCGACAGTCCGACGTTGTTTTTCATTGTTCGGTCCATAGTGTTCTGTTTCCATTTAAATGTCGATCATAAAATGCACTACCCAAATAATTTTTCGCGTCCCTCACAGCAACATCTGCGTTGTGTGTCCATTAGATGACGAGCTCCACCTTAAGTCCTGCTTTTACATGAAGGATGTGATACTTCCTCCACCAGTGGTGCTAACATGCAAGCTAACATGCTCCAGTTTTATAAAACATGTTTATAGTTACATCATAGTTTTATCATTGTTATCATTCTGTTTATTATTATAGCAATTCTGTTCATTCTTTTAGGGTCTTAATGGCTCTGCAAAGCCAACTCCTGATCCAGCTCCACCAACTGTCAGGCAATCAATTGCAAAATGATAAATTTCAGTACCTGAGAGAGTATCTTGAAGTATAAAGAGAAAGCGTGTAACAGAGCAAAACTTCATCACCCCCTATGTGTGGCTACACTTTTCAAAACTTGATAAAAAAAACACTCCATGTCTGTAATCTGAAATGCAAAGCTGGCCAGATCAACGCTTCCTATCCAAAGAAACACCTGCTCAAATACGAAATGTATTAAAAGCTGTACATTGTACCGTGTTTGATGGCTTGAAAGTAAAGCAGCCGCAGCAAACACGAAGCCTCCGTACATGGGGCGCACACTCTACTCTCTCTAAGCCCCAGGTTTGTTGTTACCCTATAACTGTGTTAGTCACATGGCTGAACTGATCAGAAGACTGTTTGTCTTACATAATACTGCTGTGCTTGAGTTACTGTTCAACTCTGGACATCCAATATCCATGCCATTGATTACCATCACATATCAGGAAAATAGGAATTCTATGCATGCATAATTGCACATATAGTATAGTGGTTATGATTGTTTTGGTGTGCTGGAGTATTCTCAAAATATCTATGGGACTAGCTAGAGCTCCATGTTTGGAATCATCGTATCTTTTAGACAAGAGATGCTTTATGCATTTTAAGGCTCTCTGCCCCAATAGATGTTTCAGTATTGTACGGGTAGACATTCATGTTTGGACAACTTGTTTACATCCTCTATTTGCACATCCATTGGCGCTTCAGGACACAAACCCGTGAGCTTCAAAGCACAACTCTTGAGTGATTTTCACCTATTTTTCTTTTTTTTGTGAGGATTACCATCAGGGGTTAAAGTGAGATTTGGCAGGTGGGGCATCTCTAAATTCTAGCCAGACCAAATCCAGAGAAACTATTTAATTTAATAACTTTATATCTAATTACATCCTTATCATTTGTACAATCTCATTCCATCACTTCCAGCACTATGACATGATAATGACAGGCTGGCACGCACTGACAGCAATTCTAACAGTAAAGTGATGTTAAGACAGAAAAATTATGTTAAAACAATACATATGAAATCACGTTTCATCACTTAATCCAAAATGATCATCAATAGTGCTGTTCCCTTGCAGTTTAATTCAAGTCCAGTTCAACTGAATGGCTTGACTTCTATACATTTTTGAATGTATAAAAATGATGCGCCCCTGCTAACCACCACCACCCTCAGCTGCCCTCTGACCTGCACAAACATCAGCCACACTTAAACTCAGGAGTGCAGTTTAATGTTGCGTTCAAAGTGAAGCACACACTGCCAGCTGAAAGCCCTTCGCTTTTAACTTCAAGGTCATAATGTCTTGTGGCCACAATAAAATGTAAAAACAAAACTCAGTCAACTCTGACGATTGACTTTTGAATGCACCCTTCTGTTCAATAGTCAGACATGGTGCAAGCAAAAGATCAATCAGTTTTTCCCCTAGAAGTCTTTTTAGGCACAGTGGCAAGAGCTGATAGAGACTATGCGCGCACACCAAATGTTTGGTTATTTATTTCCAAGTAAATCACTTAAAACAAAGTGATCACTAGGAGAGGATGACTCAATAAACTGCATTTATTGCACACTACCACACTTCACTTCACTGGAAGAAGGAACAACAAATAAAAGAAACACATGGTAACCATACTGAGGTCCAAAAACTGAGCTTGCTAATGAGGTTCTGGGCATAAACATAAGAGCCTAGCACAGGGACATAATGCTGATCTTATCCTGATCACAGTGGGCAGTACGTGCTCTTCTTCTCTCGCCGTCTTCATCACCTTCTTTCTTTCTATCCGTCTCATCATGTCCCGTCACTTGTTTTTCCAAACTGCTGCTATGACTGCTGCAGTCTTCTTTTCATTTTAGTCTGTATCGGTGCAGACTGTAAAACACAGGGTCAGTTGATATATATGTAAATGTTATAAAAATAAATAGGGGTACCTCGTTTTCACATGTTTTAAAACCCTTTACACAAACTGAATTGAAAGAAAAGTATTTCAACTTTTGTTTAAGTTAACCAGTCTGACATCGGATGAATGAATGAATCTTATCTAAGGAGCTCATTAATGAACTCGCGTGAACCAGCCGGCATCGGACGCGACTATTTAACAGTGCGACCACACAGAAGCCATTAGTCAGCTGATGTCTGAAGAAGGTCATTAAACCACCTGAGGTCAGCTCACTAACGTCTGTAGTTACCTGTGTCACGCCTCAGTAGATTCAGCTACCTGTCCGGTTTGTTGACGTAATCAGAAAACCGCCGTGCTGAACAAAGAGTCCCGACGAGTACAGACAAGATCATTCACTCCTCCCAACCCAACACAGCATTTTCAGACCAGCGCAGCATAGAGGCAAAACATCCAAACACAAACAATTATTTTTGAATGAATGAATATTTGATGATATTTGGCATATTAAAATAAAAAGAATTTGGCCTGGTGGGGACCTCGTTGGCCTGGCCAGGCCTGTACAATGGTAGGGGAAACCCTGATCAATGGATATGAGGTGAAAATAGCAAACATGTCTCTGAATAATGCAAGAAAATACCTTAAAAATGTAAGGAATACAGGAAATCAGCAGCCTGTTACAGTGTGAATGGGATTGTTCTTTAAATATATGCTGATTATTTTGTCAAGGTTGAGGTTGCACACTTACACGTACAACTTCCAATACTGTTGTCAAAGCCGTTATCTCATGAAATGACTTGTGATTGTTTGTTGTGTATTGACTTTCTCATATTCCAACAATCACATTGTGTGTTTTCCTTACAGAAACTGCTCGATGATTTTCTTATCCCCGGTGCATCATGTGCTGAAGGTAAAGTCTTCTACCTTAAGATGAAGGGGGACTACTTGCGTTACCAGGCTGAGGTGGCCACTAACAAAAAGGAAAGTAAGTAAAGCAGATCTTTGTGTCCTGTAACAGTTGCAGTCATTTTGGAGAAATTCTTTTTTTTGTCTATACACCGTTAAAAGCCTCTCTATTCAGCTCAGCACAATATTTTTGTGCTCAGGGTTCATGAGCAGCATAAAGGACACAACAAACTATTTAAAAAAATAAAACTGTGCCAGGTACTGCTAAAGTCACATCCTGCTGTGTGATTCAGGCCTGTTCTCGGTAAATAGTCACACATTATTTTAGAGGATGGGATGAATGTGTGCTGATTCCTGGTCCTTAAAATCCTCTTTAAGATGAGGGGACCATGTGTACTTCAGGTGTTGTTTGTGGCCAGCATACTGACATCCTCCTCCTCGTCCTTGACCTACAGCTGTTGGCCGAAATGCAGGCTGGACTGCTGCTTGGTTGTCATGGCAACAGGAGCAGCACCATAATGTTGGTTGCCACAGTTCCCCCCCCCCCCCCCCATTTTCTCCTCAATTTCATAATTTTCTGTGGGTCGTTCTGTTTCTTTCAATATTTCTGCAGTCTCATAGAAAATAAGTGTGACCTTTATTTATTTATGTATATGAATAATGAATACACACACACACACACTCTGGCCTGAGCCTAAAGCACTAAACTGAATAAGATTGGGTGTTGAATGGAGAAACCATTAAATTACATCACCTTGAGGTTTAGGTAAATAGTGATGGCCATTTTTATTAGCAGATTAATTGATAGTCAAAATAATACCTGCAGCCTTATTAGACAGATTTGGTGTCACATTTATAGGAGTTACACGATATGTGATCTGTTTTTTCCCCTAAATGTGTGGAAAAAAGTGGTTGTGATGGCCAGAAAGGGGTCTGAGAAGTAGAATCATGCAACAGCATGCTCACACAGATGGTCCTCAGTGATGTTTTCGTCTATACCCTTATAATGTAATGTGAACAAACCTAAAAGAAAAATCTTGCTTTTCCAATTTTCCTATCCGCTTCATGTTTGGTCTGTTTTCCTATGTGTAGAAATCGATAAGTCAAAAAAAGCCTACGAAACTGCCACTGAAATCAGCAAGGAGGGTTTGGCGGCCACTCATCCCATCCGCCTAGGCCTTGCTCTTAACTTCTCTGTCTTCCATTATGAGATTGCCGATGAGCGAGAGGAAGCCTGCAAACTGGCCAAGGAGGTGAGAACCATCCTCTTCTCAGACTAATGTCTTGTTTCTGTTTTTTGGATCATCAGCGACTTTCAAATCCACTCAAAAAACAGACTTGTACTCATTGGCACGGTTTGAGTTGTTCATTAACTGCTTCCTTTTTTGCTTTGTCAGGAAGGATTTCCTTTTAACATCAGAAAAGTAACCTTTACAGTACATTGAGTACAGTGAAACTAAATGTTTATTTGAGTTAACATTGTATATACTTTTTCAATTAAAATTAAAAACAATGTTTGGGAAACACCGCTCTATACCAAAGGAGTCAACTTGTAAGTTGATGTGTACCTTGGGGTCTTTATGACTCCTGCTCCAGTCATTGTACCTATACATGTAAATGTAACACAGCCATTCCCATTAAGCTAAGCTAAAGTGGCTATTGGTGGTACACTTATAAGATAAGACAAGATATCCCTTTATTAGTCCCACAGTGGGGAAATTCACAATTATATTTACCATACATGCACGAAAGTCGTATTCTTTTTGTCAAACTGTCGTATTTATACAGATTTCCCAAAAGTCACTTCAGTTGCTCAACAAGACACAGCATGCTCTGGGATTGTCTTTCAGACTTAACCAAGTTTTAGATAAATAGATATTTATCTATGTAGTTTAAAAAAAAAGAAGACTTTTCTTGACTTTTAATAATTTTTGACAACAAAAGAGAAAGTGATCCAACATTTTATGTTTTTTCAGGATTGTTTTTATGATGTCCTTTCTCTTGTTTGCATTTCAAGACTCATAGTATACGCACCTACTATTGGCAACCTACCCTATCAGGACTTTCTAACTACTCTTTTATTGAGTGCAGGTGTACTGAAAAATAAACAAATAAAAGAATATTTGTATATACACACAATGATGGTCACACCATCACTTGCAAGGTGATCCCAAAGAATGGAACTATAGGGCTATGCTATCACACTTTGTGAAGACATGTTTACTTCCACCATCATACCTAAAAATCCTCGAGAAAGCCCTTAATAGTTGGACAAAAAACATGATGTTAAATCTATTTACTGTGATTATTATGATCTAATTTTTTACCATTAAACTCGTATCAGTAGGTAGGTTAATACTTTATTGTCCCCATAGGGAAACTCTGCGTCAGTAACATTTTCATACATGGCATTACATACACAAAGGATTACACAATAAAAGACCTGACATGAACACCTTACAAACTCCCACAACAATCTTGCACAATCTCTAATAACACTTAAGTGTTGCACCTATTACAATATTGCACAATACCCAGTTGTTCAACCACATAATTGAACATAAACAGCATTTTACAGACCCTTGGTAAAATACTCGTTTAAAACACATTATTGCAAATATGCAGTATTGCACAGACCCGCGGTAAAAAATACTATCCTACCAGAATATTGCACACACAGTGCATTAAAAGATATAAAAACTCGGTAACCTGACTAGACCCGCTAGACAGAGTAAGAAGAAACAGAGTAAAATGTAGATAAAATTGTCTGATCAATAAAAGAATTTGTGATTAAACATTTTCATTGAAGAATTTAATTACTTGTGGTATGAATGACTGTTTTGACCTATTTTTCAAGAGGGATGGCTGCTTAAACCTGCGTCCGGAGGGTAACAGATCAGAGGCTGTGTGGAGTGGCTGTCTGGACTCAGAAATGATTTTCTCTGCTTTATGAAGAGATCGGGATTTATAAATGTCTTCTAGGCTCATCAAATTGATGCCTAGCAGTTTGCTAGCAGTAGTTACCATCTTCCTCATGGTATTGTTCTGTGCTTCTGTTGCATTACCAAACCAACAAATGAGACCGTAGGTTAAAACACTCCACAAAAGCACTGTAGAACATCTAAAGCATGGTATGATTGGCATCAAATGAAACCAGCTTTTTGAAGCAATATGGCCTTTGCAGCCCCTTCTTGCTTATTAATTCTGTGCATTTGTCCCACGTCAGCTTATTATCTAAAACAACCCCAAGATGATTACCAGCACAAATACTGTTGTTTTTTTTTTTACCTTGATCCATTTGATAGCTGCCTGCTGTTTTATTCAAACAATTGTATTTATATGATTGCCCTACCAGTATTTATTGACAACCATCTGGTGTTGCAGAATTTACATTTGCTTGCATGCTAGCTTTGGAAGCTTTCATGGCGGTCTCTGTCTCCTCCAGGCTTTTGACGAGGCCATTTGCATGCTGGATACCATCAAACAAGACACCTACAAAGACAGCACCTTGATCATGCAGCTGCTCCGTGACAATCTAACAGTGAGTGTCTCAGTGTTTAACTCAAAACTGGTTGAGTGTCACATCACTAGTCGGACTTGACTAAACAGATGAAATGCAAAGTATTTTCCCCTGCTTATTGGTGTGCAGTAATCCCAGCATCCCTTGCTTTATCGCAGCTGTGGATGTCAGACAACCAGGGAGAAGCCGAGGGAGAGGAGGTGGAACCTCAGGCACCTGCCGAGAAATGAACATCAAGGAGAGAAAACCAAGAACACACATTTTTTTACCTCTCACCAGCCTAAGTTGTGTGTGTGGTTGTGTTTGCACATACATACACAGATATGTATGTTTACACTCCACTCACAATGTGTAAAGTACAGTATGTGTGGGCAGATACATTGAAGTGCGTGTGTTAATTGCACCTCCACAGAGAAAATAATGGAATAGATCTTTGTTTCAACATTACTCATTGTTTGAACCCGTGGATGTTTATTTTAATTTTTAATTTTTTCTTTGTCCATGGTTTAGTCCAGATGAAATCCCTCCTTTTGATCCAAATCAGCCCCATGCACTTTAACCTTACTCACTGTAGCAAATTGGTGCTGTTTAAGAGAACACAAACAAAAACCTCCAACTGTAATTTTAATTTGTATGTTCTTACTTGAACACAATATTGACACCCGTAGTGACACTTACGTTTACAAAACTCCTTTAAAGCATGTAAACTGTAAAAAAAAAAGAAAAAAGAAAAAAAGATCACGTCACTCTGAATTCACTAAATTTTAGGTCTCATCTGAAAGTAAGGGTGATCGTATAGATGGTAGAATTGACCTTTTACCACATTGCTTGTATCCATCCCGCCCTGCCAGAGACGCAGGTAGTGTTTTTACGGATGTTACCATATGCATGGCTCAGTGGGTTCTATGTGCATTGGGGCTTAAGGAAAGGTTTTCAGTATGAATGGCCATCTTGTGAAAATGGCAGTTAAACTTTGGCTTATAGTTTTCTTGAGATGATTACATTCCATTTTTCTGACATCTTTTCACTCTCAGTGAAATGTGAAGACTATAATTTCCAGCAATTTTCACAACACATGACGAGGTATAGACAGTCTAAGATAAAGTGAACAACTTGATAAAATGGCTTGATACTGTAACTTTTGATATTTTATCTTTCAGCAGTGCAGAGGATACTTTTCCCATGTGCTCTTATGTGGCTTTCTACTCTTTTCTATTCGGGTGTTTTGTATTTTCTTTTTGTTTGTTACTCCCTCTTTGATTCTTGATTTGACTCTTAGAATGTATGTGGTTCCCAGTCGTATTGTGTGAGGGTTAGCCGTGCTTTGAAACTGGCAATTTTTGCTTCGGATTTAACTTCAACCTGGGTGGTTTACAGTTACATTTACCTTCCTTGAGAGAACATTGTGAAATGACAAACTAATACAATGCTAAATATAAACTTATTAAAGTAACTTGGTAGAAAGTTACATTATGGCCATTTAGTAGTTACAAAATAGTTCCAGTTTATTCTAATTACAGTATCTTTGTTTTAAAAAGATGGGATACAGGATTCAGGACTTGCAAGTTACACTCTGAGTACGCTCTTTGGTTATGTTCTTTCATGTAAGTGGAATCAAAACATTAAAATCAAATATTAAACCTGTATGTTTGCTCTCTGTGCAAGTGACGTGACTGATTTTAAAATGTATTAACTCGCATGTCTACCACTATTAACTACGTCAGCTGGGATTCATATCGACTTGTGACTCTTGGATACCGTCATCTATGAATTTACCGATGTTCAGGCTAAGTATTGTCACAAGTGGCTGAAGGTGAATGTCCATAAGCACAACAGTATTGGGATTACACATGCACTACCCATTCTGAACAGCATTACAGGCCCACAGAAATGTAGACTTTTAGCAGTGGAAGTGAGATACCAGACCAGTGAGAGGATTAAAAAAAAGTGTCTCACTGAATCAAAAGCTTTATTTTCATTATTCCCCTTTGTTCTAGTGAATTAGCATCATAGTTCAAGATGTATATTTTAAACTAGCATGGCACCTTGACAGAGGTTGCAGACTGGTTATATGGAAGCATTCTTTTTGAAGACAACACTGCCCTCTGTTGATGGTAATAGTTATGTAAGGTCATGTGATAGATGTACCATAGGACTCGAGGTAAATTTGATCATTTCGTGTTTGACCATAATCTCCACACAAATCTTGAAATGATAAATTCAACCTTACTAATATAAAATATCTAACTAAAACCAAGTCTAACTCACTTGAGTTGACAAAGTACCAAATCTTTTGACTTTTCTTTATGTCAAACTCAAGTCTAACCTTCACCAGATCATAGGGCACAGCTGTTTACCACATGTTTATAATGGAAAGCCTATCCCAGTACATTACTTGAAAGCTCTCAGAGAACATACAAAAACTCCATTGTCACTAAAACCTGAACAATCAGAAGTTAGTTTCCAGGCTATGTCAAAACCAAATCCTGTAACAATCCTCAGTGATTCATTATGTGCCAAACAATTGTGTTATTGCACACATTATGGTGATGTCACCATGTTGACTTTGCTTTACTTTGATCTGCCTCATACCAAAACATTAAGGAATACCACCTGATTCGTTGACCCTGTAAGTTTTGCGTTTGTGTGTTTATCATGAGTAGTTCATGAGTCAATAACAAAAATGATTTTCCATAATGGTGGATCTGTATTTTTAAATTCTTACCTTCCACAGATACATGAATTCCTTTCCATATTTCAGCAACATATTAATGGCTGTGCAATGTCTCTACACCTCTCCACCCCCACAGAAAATTTCATCAAAATCCATTGTCAACTTTTCGAGATACGGTAAAGGACAAACAAACAAACATGGGTGATCACATTACCTCATTCAGCTCTTGGGAGGCGATTAATCAGGGCTGCTTCTCAACCAGTATGCCCAATTCATTGGCATTCATGGTCAATTTATCGTTGATCAATGATCTTTAATGACAAAAACTAATCTCGTGGGGTGAGGAATGTCGCTGTCTTTCATTCTCATTCCAATGGCAGCTGATTAGGTTCGTATGAGTTAAACCCCATCAAATGCTCTATAAAACCCCACTTTCGTATAAGGAGTTAATTTAAAGTGTCAGGGATTTGCGTGGAATGCAATCCTGTTTGTCACATTCGCTGAATTATCATAGACCCTTATCAAATAGTCTTGTATAGTGTTACAGTTGCATATGATACCTAAGGAATGACCAGCCCCTGACATTCCCAGTACTGTAAGCTAAATTCGGCGTAGTTGTTTGATAAGCATTGCTCCCATACCGCAGCAGCATTAAACAATAGAGTACTATGGTCAATACAGTGGGTCAATTTCAACATTTAACAATACGTTTTTACAGTATTTCATCATCATGCGTAAAGATGCGGCAGACGCCCCTTTGTTGACTTTTTTTTCAACTACGCTGGAAGATGATTGGTCCATTTTGGTGACGCGCTAACTAGTATATAAAGCACAACTTCCCTGTTGGTTCTTCCCCTCAACCCCGGCTGTTATTGCTGTGTGTGTGCCTGTGTGCCCCTGAGCTCGCTCGGCACACGTTCTATAAAAAATAAAAATACAAAAAAAATTCAAAATATAAAAAATCAAAAAATCTTTTTTTTTCTTTTGCAACAAGCCGGTGAAGCTGGAGTAAGGGAGGACGGGACGGTAACGTATAAGAAGGGGCTAAGATTAGCTAAGATTAGCTTTTACTAAATCTGAATATAAGTTTTAATCGCCTTCGAAACTGAGTTTGCTACTTAACTAAATTCAACTCATAAATTTTACGTAAAACACTGCAACTGACAAGCCAAGTTGAATTCTGTCCTGACAATAGGGACCGATAGAAACCCAAGAATTCGCATCGTCGCCGAAAACTTCGCAGATAAGCTTTGTCCGAGTACTTTGCTAGCCTCCACAACCAACGAACATGAACCCCAGTGCTCCCAGTTACCCTATGGCCTCCCTTTACGTCGGGGATCTGCATCAAGATGTGACAGAGGCCATGCTGTACGAGAAATTCAGCCCAGCCGGAGCCATCCTGTCGATCCGGGTTTGTAGGGACATGATCACCCGGCGGTCCCTTGGCTACGCCTATGTGAACTTTCAACAGCCGGCTGACGGTAGGCACTCCATCAAAAATAGCGACTTTAATGTGGAAAAATAATGTCTGCTTGTAAATGACTGTCGATTACAAGTAAAAGCTCGTCTCTTCTCACTACACGTGACTGCGGCCGACATGTCGATCGTGTCTCCTCACTTGAACCTCCCAGCAGTGGCGTAGCAGTAAAACACCATGTCAGCCTTGCCCTGCCCACCCCAGCAACATGGCAGTGGAATGTTAGCTAGCTGCTACTGTAGCACTCAATACCCTGTTATCTTGAGGCTGTCAGGACAGCACCCCTCTGCTAAATCCCACAGATGTCAGTCTACCCTCCACATAGTGTTTTCTGTATATCGATAAGAGCACAGGTCTGCATCTACATTTGCTTCTCATGGGTTTTCTGTGTTTTACTGAGATATATTCTTTTCGCTCATTCTCAGAATCTATTGAGTAACTGTTAGGAGAATAATCAGGTATCTCTTTGTTGTTTGTCCAGGGAATTAAAATCCTGACCAATAATTACTGACTACATTTATGCAAAAAAAAGATCAAAATGTACTAATACCATAAAACGATTGTGGCTTGATACATAATGATTCCTGTATCGTAATATATTTATTAGTTAAATGTCAATGATAAATTGTTACCTTTTCAAGCAGTGATTGCTAGATTAATTTGTCTTTAATGATAGTGGGCTGAATATTTCGTTGTCCTGACATCAGAAAAAAATAGTAAGTAAATAAGATGAATATCTATACTGGGGCTTTTTTGAGAATTGTAATTTTTTGGGACATTTTATGTTTAAAACAATTATGATATAATAATCATATTAATATGTACTAATACAGCAAGGTTTCCCCTAATTTATCTGTGGAACAAACAGGTATGATTATCCAGTAGTTTAAAAATTAAGTACAGAATGTAAAATTTAGGTTGGTACGTGAGAGATGAATGCACTTCACATACTTGTGACCAGTTTCCAGTGTCCAGTTTGACACTCTAGTCCAGGTGAGGTATGTGAATGCAGCAACACTTACTGTACTGTCAAACTGCTCTGAAGCATTGGACAGAAAAGACGCAAACATCTTGAAGACTAAGGATGTTTAACCACCATCACAGAACTGATTGTGGACCATCCTTTTCCTTAGAATTGCCTTGGGATACTAATATCTCATGGTTCCATAGTGTCCATTCAAACATATTGAAAGACTACAGCTTTGTTAAATTCAGTGCTTTCTCCTTAGTACAGTAGGTTGCACTGGCCATAATGAGTGCAACAATAGCCTCTTTCACGCAGAGATTGCACAACATGGCACAACAAAGTCCCTACTCTACAATGCCTTTATTTTGGTCTCACTGAACAATACAGAGGTGGAACGACGCTCCAGTATGTGACTTTAAGTAGCATGCTGGCATTCCGCGAGCAAAGGAAGCGTGACGTTTCAACCCAGCAACATTTGGGTCTAGTGTGATGTCTAAGATATGGGTTGAGCAGGAATTTGTAAAGAATGAATTAACATGACAAAAAAAAAAGTACCTTCCCTGTCACATGATGGTTGATTTCGTCCTCTAATCGGATGATTCGGAGCTCCAGAAACGCTGTGCTGTCTTCTCAATTTGAAGACATTTTCAGTTGTTTTCCCCCTTCTTTGGAGTTAGCTGCTACTGGTTGCGCTGTAAGTCTTCTGGTTTGGGCCACACACATAAATACATTGTCGAAATGTTTGGTTTATTCAAATTGGACCAACCCAAGGTGTCACAACGCCACCTCAGTGTGTGCGTTTACAGCACGTGCTGGCGTTCCGCAACGTTAAGAGGTGTGACGTACAATGCAACAGCGAGCTTTAAAGCTGACATATTTCATTATCTCCCCAGTTAGCGGTCATTTTTCTGTGTTTGTTCTTCATATAACGGACTAGCTGTTGCTACCGTATATTCAAATCCCCCAGAGTAGGTTGAACACCTGAACACGCAACTACAACATCACACCCGTTCTGCACGCCGGTGCACTCCTGTCAAACAGACTGGCACTGTTACCACCTCCGCAGGTGTCTGAGGTGGAACAAACTGACACGCCATTACGCCTTCATTGCATTAAAAAAAAAAACGCGAGGGCGGATTAAAGGCTCATCAGTCCTGCAATGAAAACTCTTTCTAAATGGGGCTTGTGTAAGCACTAGAAACCCCCTCAAGATGAACAACCAACCTTTAATATGTCCTATTATATCAGGAACTTGAAAATTTCTGTTTACTAAACAACCTAAACCCTTTTCCTGTTTTTCTCTCCCCAGCTGAGCGTGCGCTGGACACCATGAACTTTGATGTGATCAAGGGGCGGCCTGTGCGCATCATGTGGTCGCAGCGTGATCCATCGCTGAGAAAAAGTGGCGTGGGAAACATCTTCATCAAAAATCTTGATAAGTCCATTGACAACAAGGCTCTATATGACACCTTCTCTGCTTTTGGCAACATCCTGTCATGCAAGGTAGGAGACTAGTGGCTGATTCCCTCTTCTCAGCAGGGGGATGGTCAGCAGTCGTTGTTGTAGCATAGCATTGTGAGTGCAGGTCTAATTTGAATGCGAGTGCTTTGTAAATGTCCTAGAGTTGTTTGCACTAACAGTGTTCAATCACCTAGCAGATACCGTTGAAGGCAACATTATTCAATAAATTAGGTTTATTGGCAAAATATACTACTGTTTTTATCAGCTGTTGGCAATAACCAAATCACACAAGAACAGTTTTAATGGCTCGATAAAACACATTTTTTTTTCCCCCACATTCAACACAAAATGCTACTTTTAATGACTAGTCTGAAAATTATTCAACTCCTAAATAGCATCCCTCATAATGAGCACATATTTGCAAATAAGGTGATGTTAAAACACTGTGCAAACCTTCGTAGACTTACTTAGAAAATGTGTGGTGGGATTTGACGAAGGCATAAAATCAGCAATATTACTAGCTGGTGTCTGGCTGTGCGTCACGTTTGCAGCAGGTCACAGAGAAATAGATGGATGGATGGACAGATGAATGGATAGATGGCTACAAGTTTATTAATCCCCACAGGAGAAATTCACTCATTACAGGAGCTCAAAAAGAAAAAAGTGACAAAGTACAAAAAATAAGATCAAATATAATAAAGAAAAAATTGAAGTAGAAGTTAAAATTCACATCTCTTATGTACAGATTCAACCCACAGATTGTAGAAGAAAAAAGGCACATGTTGTGTAGCGTTTATATAGATTCATATTGAAATGAATAATTACATGGCCATTGTAGGCTGTTAGCTGTCTGTGTACGTGAATAAGGCTGGCAGAAACCGTTATAGGCATGCACAAAGCAGGGCTGTGTCGTCATTGTGTTCAGCCAGAGTTGTATTTTGCGCATTTATCCGACAACGGTACGGTGGTGATTTGAAAAGTTTCGATTCTGGAACCCGTTTTCAAAAGTTCGCGATTTCAGTCCCCCGAAAATGCTGTTCTCGTGTAAATGGATGGCCAAAACGCAGCAAAAGGTTTCCATTTTTGGGTGAAACAGTGGTCTAAACAGCCTCTAAATAAAACAGCCTCTAAATAAAACAGCCTCTAAAGCCCCCATCGTCTCATGTAAGGGGTCAGAGGATGGATGTCTTGGCTAACATCCTCCTCTCACCCACCTCCTCCACAGATGACAGTCCAGGACAGAGCTGGCCCTCTTGACCACCCTGTTCAGTCTTTTTCTGTTCCCCCTTGCCTCTCCTCCACCCCAGTAGACCACAGCGTAGAAGACTGCTCATGCTACCATAGTGTTGCAGAATGAAAGTGTTCTCAACACTGAAAGGTTGTCCGTCTCCTTAGACACCCAGGAATTTGTATGTGTCCATCTGCTAAAGATCCAAACCCTGGATGCTCACTGGTGTGATCTGTGGTGTCTTCCTGTGGAAGTCGGTCACCATCTCCTTCATCTTACTGGTGTTAATCTGCAGGTGATTGACTTCTCACTAGTTAACAAAGTCCCCCCTGATGATGTTGCTGTACTTCAGATCATTCCTGTCAGGTGCCCACAATGGCTGAAGCATCTGAGAACTTCTGGAGGTGTTGGTGTCCTGTGTTGTATCTGAAGTGTGATGTACAGTGTAAACAGTACAGGAAAGAGCGCTGTACCCTGTGGAGCTGCAAAAGGGTGTAAAAGTCAGTAAAAGTTGCATTTTGTGCTGCATTTGGAAAAATATAACACACAACCTGTAGTAGCTGTTATATTGAGCTATTCAAACTGTTCTTGTATCATTTGGTTGTTGCAGACAGCTGATTGAATATTTTGCCAGTAAACCTAACATACAATGGGGGTTGAATAATTTTGCTTCCAATGGTATATGGGAGTCTTTACAAGATTAAAAAAAGAATAAATGGCTTTGGTTATATTTCCCTTATGCCCTTAAACCATATAATGGAATTGTATTTCCAATAATATAGGAAATACAAGTGTCTTGTGTCCCAGAACCGCTCTGCAGTAAATTCAATTTATGGGCACAAATCAAGAAAAATGGGAGGTAGTGTTTTAAAATCATTCACATGAAGAACTTTTTAACTTCCTTCCCAATGCGGGGAACGTCCCAATAGTCACACTGTGTTACTCTTACTGCATGTGTGTGTGGCTTAAAAGCAGCATGTGTCTACTTTCTCCAAGGTGGTTTGTGACGAGAATGGCTCTAAAGGCTATGGCTTTGTGCATTTTGAGACTCAAGAAGCAGCAGAACGAGCCATTGAGAAAATGAATGGCATGCTGCTCAATGACCGAAAAGTGTAAGTGAATGTTTTAACCTGTTTTTAAACTGCTTTGGTACCTACTAATATGTGTGATGAAAAAACGATTCTGGTTTGTTAGTCTTCTTTATATTGCACCTGGTCCAATTGAATGCTGCACAATGACGCTTTAGCACTCTCAGCAGTTTTTTGCAGACATGGCTGAATAGAGTGCACAGTGTGCAATAATGCTTAGAGTGAGCTTGATGATACTTAAGTAGCTCATGCAGTCTACTGAAAATACAAAATTCTCTATACATATATAATGAGGTAAGCATTTATTACTGTAGTTAATGCGTATTAAAGTTCTGCTAAATGTCCTTTTCTTGATGCAGATTTGTGGGGCGCTTCAAATCACGCAAAGAGCGTGAGGCTGAGCTGGGTGCTCGAGCCAAGGAGTTTACAAATGTCTACGTTAAAAACTTTGGTGAAGATATGGATGATGAGAAGCTCAGGGAAATCTTCAATAAATATGGTCAGTCATTGATATTAAATAGTCTACCCCTGTACATGAAGTACGTATGCATTCCTCTACATTACAACGGTATGGGGTAAAATGTTGATTGAAAGATTATTTCTGTTGCCCAGGAAATGCAATGAGTATCCGCGTCATGACGGACGACAGTGGAAAGTCTCGAGGTTTCGGGTTTGTCAGCTTTGAGAGGCACGAGGATGCCCAGAAGGTAAGAGTTGTACATACAGTTTCTTGTGGACCCCCCCCGGAAATGTCCCATTTCCTGCCCCAAATTGAACTCGTAGTCTGTTTGCTACAGGCCGTGGATGAGATGAACGGGAAGGAGTTGAACGGCAAGCTGATCTACGTTGGACGTGCCCAGAAGAAGGTGGAGCGACAGTCGGAGCTCAAGCGCAAATTTGAGCAAATGAAACAAGACCGCTTGACCCGCTATCAGGTTGTTTTCCTCTTGCAGTACAAATTAAAAAAATAACATGTCCCAATTCACCTAATTAGTTCACGAGATATCGTCTTGTCAGTCATATTGACAATTTGCAGCTTTGTCAAATTCAGTGCTCCCTCCTTACTAGGTTGCACTGGCCAAAATGGCTGCAACAGTAATTCTGTAGTTTATGGGCCCCACTTTTTTTCATCATGGATTCTGGGGATAGATATGTACTACAGACAAAAACATTAAATAAACAATTGCATTGCAGTTGGATTACTCCTCCCTAATATGTAGTATTTTGAAGTTAACACTACCTATTTTCAGGGTGTCAACTTGTATGTGAAGAACCTTGATGATGGAATTGATGATGAACGTCTTCGAAAGGAGTTCTCACCCTTTGGCACCATCACCAGTGCCAAGGTAGGATCTCTGCTGTTCACTTATCTTCAATAATTAGATGGCTGCAAAACAACTCTCATTTACTGGTGCTGATACTCTATTGGTGTCCAGATTCGATGTTGTTTCTTATGATTCTCACTTTCAGGTCATGATGGAGGGCGGGCGCAGCAAGGGCTTTGGCTTTGTCTGTTTCTCGTCCCCAGAGGAGGCCACCAAAGCAGTGACAGAAATGAATGGACGCATTGTGGCCACAAAGCCACTGTATGTGGCTCTGGCCCAGCGCAAAGAGGAGCGTCAAGCCCACCTAACTAACCAGTACATGCAGCGCATGGCCACTGTGCGTGCCGTGCCAAACCCAGTCATCAATCCCTACCAGCCAGCCCCGCCCTCTGGCTATTTCATGACAGCCATACCTCCGGCCCAGAATCGTGCTGCTTACTACCCAGCTGCTGGACAGATGGCCCAGCTACGCCCGAGCCCGCGCTGGGCCACCCAAAGTGTCCGGCCACAACGTGAGTATCCTTTCAAGCTGTCACTCATCGTTGTGTTTATTTTAAGCATATTAAGACATCGTGAAACAAACATTGCAAACAAAGCTTTTTTTCTTATATGTGAAGCCTCTATATTTTTGCGTTCAGATTTCCAGAACATGCCAGGTGCCATGCGTCCCTCGGCACCACGCCCACAGACCTTTGGTCCCATGCGGCCTGCCTCCCACGTGCCCCGCATGATGTCCAGCCAGCGTGTCGGTCAGTCATTTGGACTCAAATGATTTTTTTGTCTTACTGTACAAGAAAAAAACGCTCAGCTATATGGCTGCTAATTGTGTCTTTGTGTTTTGGTGTTTCTGTCCCCCTGTTGACTCCTCTTGCAGCAACTCAAACCATGGGGCCCCGACCAGCCACTGCAACAGCTGCTCCTGTACGTGGAGTCCCTCAGTACAAGTATGCTGCGGGAGTCCGCAATACCCAGCAGCACATGACTGCACAGACACAAGTCACCATGCAGCAGGTAGGAATGCAAACTTGTTTGTTAGGCCAGACCTACTGACCCACTCTGTTCTTCGCTTGAGGATAAAGTTAAAATTGGAGGTGCATTAAAAATTTCATGTCTGATTTAATTCCCTCCCTTTAGCCTGCTGTTCATGTTCAGGGACAGGAGCCTCTGACTTCCTCCATGCTGGCTGCTGCTCCACCACAGGAACAGAAGCAGATGCTGGGTAAGTGTCAGCCACAGCTTTTCATGCCCTGCCCCTCACTGGACCCAATATATACACATACCGTGCTGGTGACATGCAGCGTCCATAGTTTCCGCCTCACACGTTGGCCGTGTACTTTGAGCCGGGCTCCGTCATGGACCACAGCAAACGACGCTCAAAAGTGTGGCTTTATTTTGCCCTGAATAATGCCAGGTCGGCACAGTGCAACACCTGTGCCAAACTTATTTTGCGCAAGGAAGGATGCAAAGCTAGCATGACTAAACACCTTCACGGTGTACAAATCAGCGAGTGTACCATGGTCCGACATGCTGCGCCGGAGTCTCCCTCACTTGCCTCAGCCTGCTCCTGTGCCTATCCTGAGCCAACAGCCTTCAGCACCTCGTCACAATCGCTTAAGTGAAAACTAAATAACGTGCGTCTTCTTCTCAACAGCGAGACAGCAAACGGGTTATTCTTGACCGAACTGCTATAAACTGTGTCGAATGCAAATACTGAGGGGAAAAAATTTCGTAGATGAACGTCAGCAGGTTGCTAACACTAGTAGCCAGTTGTCACGAACATATGAATGAGTCATCGCATCTCTCCTCACAACAACACAGACACAACGGGTGTTTACTGTTTGAACGGGCACATCCTGTATGCATCCACACCTCAGTAATGCCATGAGAACTCTATTGTGAATGAACACAGTGCATATAAATCAATACATGACATGAAAACAAATAGGAATACAAAATAGCATGTAGCGCTAACAGAAGAAACGGCGTCCTACGGGAAGGCAGAACCGGGACAGGGATCAGAATCGTTAAAATCCAGACGATGCCCAACCCTTGGCATGAGTTGAGATAAGGTGTAGAACGTAATATAACCCTAAAACAACATGAACAAACCAGGATGTGGTGCCTGTAGGAAGAGCAGAGAGAGACTGATCAGACTCCAGCCAGGCTTTAAATGAACCAGGAACTACTGGGTGCCATAAATGTTCAAGGTCAACCAATCAAGTAGCTGCTGGTTAGTATTCTGTCACCCCCAAGAGGACCCTAGGGGTCCTAACACCCTCATAATACCTTTAGTGCTGTATATGGTATACATCATAGGTATTTACAGCTATTATTGCAGTAACTGGCCTTTAGTGAACGTTAATGACATCCTGTCTTAAATCGTCCTGCATCTGTTATTCCTCCAGGTGAGCGTCTCTTTCCACTGATCCACATCATGCACTCAAGCCTGGCAGGAAAGATCACTGGCATGCTCCTGGAGATCGACAACTCGGAGCTGCTCCATATGCTCGAGTCCCCAGAGTCTCTCCGCTCGAAGGTCAGTACTGAAGTTGATTAATATTGTCAAGAATTCACAAGGACTTATTATGAAAAGGACAAAGAGGTGCAGAGAAAATTATGTTCATTATTTCGGGCAGCCTAAAAACCAAACAATACCAGGAGCATGGACATGACAATAAATGACCTCCCCATTCCTACACTCCCATGTGTCACAGCACAAAAAATATGGTTATGATAGTAGGTACATTTTATCACTGTCTAGACTAGACTCAAACTGGTGTTGTATTCTATCTTTTCCAGTTTGATGTCAAGTGTCACATCTTTCACCCGTCTGCAATGTGTGGGAGGGGAGGCGTGTTTCCATTTGAAGAGAATTGGCCATCTTTCCAACTGGGCTGTTAAATGCAATTGTACAGCAGATATTATTGCACAAGGCAGTGTTATCTCGCCTCACACCAAATACGGTCATAAGCACATTTGGGACGATACTAAGACCGCGAAATTTCTTGATGTCATGTCACTTAAAAATTTCCTTCCACAACGTTTCCAGAACTGGGCAAAGCCACAACGTATGACCTAGAGTGCTTGCATCTACTACAAGCAGTTTTGACATCTAGCTAGATCCTAGCTTACTTTTAAAATAAGTATTGTGGAGTTAAAGTGGACTGTGGCACAAGGAGAGGGGGTTAGCATACGAGTATCCCATCTCATTTGACCATTGAGAGGTGCGCGTCTAGATCCTGCTACCACGCTTTTCTTTAGAGCTAGTGATTGTGTAAGGAGACCACACCCTTACGACTGGGATTGAAATCTAGAACGTGGTAAATTTCTATGAATAAAGCGTTTTCTCTGCACGTGCCAGGAGAAATGCCCTGGGTGGTGTGAACCACTGTATGCATTTTTCAAAATAATGGATGTGCGTGTTGTATTCCATTTCTACTCCACAATTGAAATTGTGTAGAATAGAGTAAAGGTTTGAGTTCGAGGTCATCATACCAAAGCTCAATGCTTTATATACATGTAATCCAAACTGTTTCTTAAATTAGGACCGAATGTTTGTTGTACGACAAACAATGGGATTGGATGTGACTGATTTCCCATTCATAGGTAGAGGTGATTATACAGAAGAACTTTCTCCTTGTGTATCATGTGGAGATGCGTCCCAGCGTGATGTTGTGGTTGGCTGACATGAATCATTTCTCTTTCTAGGTGGATGAGGCAGTTGCTGTGCTTCAGGCCCACCAGGCAAAAGAGGCTGCACAGAAGACTGTGACAAATTCAGCTGGTGTCCCAAGTGTCTGAATCCAAGGTAAAACAAGTTTTCCAGAACTGCTTTAAGGAGACGATGGTGTTGTCTGGAGATTAAGGCTCATGATGAGCTTTCTACTTATACCTTGAACTCAACTGTTATCATATACATTACTCATTTACGAGTCTACTCCAGCCGACCAGTTTACGTCCACAAATACAGTCTGTTTGTTTTTTTCAAAGCAGAAGGGCTTGTATTGGTTGATGGTGAAATTAAACTGGAATGTGAATTTGAATGTTATTTGCCAATTGTGTTACAAATGGGGATAAAAGATCCAAATCACTGATGTGTCAGTTTCGTGTTCACAGGAGTTGGGAGCCTTGAGAGACTAGCTTCACCGACTGAGAAAAGAATTTATCATCCAAAAAATTTGAAAATGGATCGAACAAAGTAAAAAGAAATCAAACAATGTATTAATAAAATACAGAAACTAGTCTCCATCCAGGCATTTAATGAACAGAAACACTGGGCCTAAGAGAAGAGTTAAAGAGAAGTTAAGAGAAAAAGCAACAAAAAAAGAGTAAAAAGAAAAGGATTTGTTCATGAGGGGTTTTAGAGGAGAATTCTGTGACGAACTAGATTTAAAGCATTACTCTCTGCCATTTTAACCCTTTTTAAATGTTTTTTTTTTCTTGTAAAATTTCCCTTCACCTTTGCTCGCTTGAATTAAAAAAAAAAAAAAAAAAAAAAATTTGGTATGTGTCAGTTTTTGGCTCTTGTTGAATTAGTCCGAATATGACTGTGCCTATGACTCATGCAACTTGATTGTGGAAAGTGTTCCCAAACACTCAAAATACTCCAATAGTAATGTGGTCAGAAATGGTCATCATACACAAAATGAAATTGACACTGAAGCTGTTTTTCAGGGTTTAATTGTGCTATGGGGCAGAGATGATACTGTCAATGTTAACAATCCGTATAACATATCTTAGGCTGTCACACTTCAGCCCGCACTTTCAGACCAGCCATGGAATACAGTAGCTCCATTAGCTCGGTCCTCGACAGAAGATAGTGGAATGGAGTTTTCATTCAAGGAATTGGTTTTAGTTGCCAACCGCTGTGGCCTGCTCTGTCACCCTCTGTAAGACGGTCTGCATCTGCCTCTGGAACTCCTCAAGCATGGGCTGGATCTGTTCCTGCATGCTTGTAGCCATGGGTTTCACCTGCTCCTGGAATTTAGTAGCAAGAGCCATCATCCGCTCATGAAGCTGGCTTTGAAAGGTCCTGTGGGGTAGAACATGATGAAACGCCATATACTGCAGAAGATACAGAAATGAACTTGTTTGTCGTGCATATCCAGGCGCAGTCTCTGTTAGCTTCGTGTCCTCGGATCTGTGATACAAGTCAAATTTCCCTGTGCAAGTGATGGTCAAGGTGGGCTCCGAGATAAATTTCACCATTTCCTTTGCTCATTCATGTTTACTTAAAATAATTGAATTATAATGCAAGTCAGAAAATTACCCTACATGATTACCGGCAGGCTTTTCACAGTGGTGGAAGAAGCATTCAGCTAATTTGAAAGAAAAGTACCGATACCACATTATGATCTACTAGAAGTTAAAGACTTGTATTCAAAATTTTACTTGTATAGAAGAATTGACAACAAAAATGGACCTAAAATCTCAAAAGTAAAAAATAAACATGCTACCCCCCAATTATTACTACATATACTGCTCGGTAGTTTGATATATAATGATCATAATTTATAGACTGATCAAGTTTAAAGTAAGTGTTTTCCCTTTTTGAAAGCTGGAGTAAAATGTGCAAGATGCAGAAATATCAACTTCGACTGTTCGACAGTCAACTCCAGACGAGGTCCAGTGTGGTGGGTATCAAGTAGATTTTTATTATCACCAACATGACTCATGCCTAAAACTTGACTGTGTGTGTGGAGGTGACGGGGGTTCACTGTACTCACTCAGCATGGTTTGCCAGGTCCCGATTGCCGCTAGCAAACTGCTCGGTCAGTTTGGTCCTCATCTCCTCTATATACTCAGTGACCCTCTGAAGTTCGGGGGTGCTTTGTGCCAGGCTTCCTGTGGGTTTCCAAAGACAAAAAACAGTCAATGAAGTAATCTTTTTTTTTTTTAACTCATGTAATTGTGTGAAGGTTATA
Source organism: Chaunax sp. Z400 (assembly GCA_037577475.1). Taxonomy (NCBI): domain Eukaryota; kingdom Metazoa; phylum Chordata; class Actinopteri; order Lophiiformes; family Chaunacidae; genus Chaunax; species Chaunax sp. Z400. Next base: position 13,152,230 of record CM075200.1, on the reverse strand, counting down.
CTGTACCTTGTGCCAGAGCAAGCACAACGACTGCTACAATGAGGGAGAATTTCATGGCGGCTGAGTGAAGGAGACCTAAAAACAAGCATTTTATATAATCATTCTTTATGGTCAAGGACGATGCACTCTGATGTTAATATGCTGTACGCTCCTCTCTTCATTTTTGCAATATAATATACTCCCTCTGATACTCCATCATCCCCTTTTCCCATTATGCTTGAGTTTATCTCTCATTTTTTGGTACAACAGAGCAGTTTATTTAAACTTCTCTTACAATTTTAATGTTTAAAACCAAAATGACAAGCCTTGGATCTAGGTGTCTCATAAAGTTGTTTTTCTGAAGTTGAGTGTCATATGACTCACCATCGGATGACACACCGATAAATGTTCTTGTAGGCTGGCTTTTTGCCACAAGTTGGTAAAACAAATATTTTCAGTCAGTTCATGTTTGTCAAACCCCCCCCCCCCGACATATTACCTTTTACACTTGATCTGGCTTATCAGAGATGTTAGGTCCACAGCTCCAGCACAAATCTAGTCAGTGAACCTTGAGTTTGGAATTGTTTATGACACATACGTTTGAACCTCTATCTATAGGTATTTTTATTGCATTGATGCAACAGTAAAAAAAACAAAAACAATATTCTACACCCAAATAATTATTTTGCTATTAAGAGGTCTGATTAATTTAGAGCAGATATTATGTATGAAGACATGACACCCTAATGCAAGTCGTGCCAGTACACATTGTTGTATTTTTTAATGTACTAGCTCACATTTATGAACCTTTTCCTAAGAGCACATTGTTTTCCTTTTTGAAATAAAAAACATATCTTAAAATCACATATAAAACACAAAAATGAACCAATATACTGGATATCGCCATGGTTTCCCCCCCCCCAATCCTGTAAACACCTTCGTTCTCAACTCATTTATCAATTCTTTTAAACATTCATAAAGATTGAGGGAGGGTTAAAATAATGGAATAAAAGAAATTGGCCCCTCACATAATCCGTACGTGTCACAGTTAAGTTCACCTATCAATGTGCCATCCTGTCATACTTTCTACACATTCTGCTTTTGAGCTAAGTGTTCCTTTATATAGAATTATTGCATTGAAAACTTACAATATAGTGACATGATTGATTTATTCAATGTTTTCCTTTAAAATACATTCAAATCCAAATCCAAATTTTAGAAATAGGTGGTTCTTTAAGATTTAGGAGAATTTGTCTCAGTATATCGCACATATTTAAGCCCATAAGAAAATGAGATAAAATGCAAGTTGAACTCACCTGAATGGCAGAACTTGAACCAAATGGTGCTTTTGTGTCAGACTCACTCTTCTTATAGGCCAGCATGATGATGCAGCACTGTCGTGATGCAAAACTGATTGCACAAGATAAAGAAAGAAAACATCATTGGATGTTTATTCTGAAAAGGACTCACAGTGCTGACCCTTGTTGTTCAGTGAGCCATGGGCACACTAAACCAAAGTCCAACAGTCCCTCTGCTGACTGTCCAACATGACTGTGCATCTTATCATAATGATTAAATAAAACACCCCAATCATCTGTGACAGCATAACTATGATAGTAGGTGTGGGAGACCCACGTGGATTTTGCCACATCAGCTTTAACAGATATAACAGACAAGATAACCAAAAGAAAGATTTGTTTTTTTCTTCTTCTTTTTTTGTGTGCAAAATACTGTAATTTTATTTGAATTCTAATTTTTTAATATTGCTTATATATTGTATATGACTTCCACCGTATAAATAAGGAGTATTATCATCATATCAAATTAAACTTTATGTAGGTGGTACTTAATTTACTTTTTTATTTTATTTTTGCAGCAACAATGAGTTCTGATTGAATCACTGATTATCCATGTTGTCTTGATAATACTAATATAAAGGTCCGTTCTGATTACGACATATGATGTGGTATGTTAATAAGTAAGCGATAAGTAATCCATGCTGTGTACCTGTCCTAGGGAAAAAGTAGATTTTAAAAAGTTAATGAATTTAATGTAGTAATAATATAAAAAATAATCATAAGGCATTCACAGAATTCTTTCTTAGTAGCCATGCTAGTGGAGTCACAATGACTGTCTGTTGGTCAGTCCACCACCTGAGTACAGACTGAAAAATAAAAACTTTAGAATGGACTGGAACATTATAAATACTAAAGACTGATGTCTTAACTTTTCATATATTGCCACCAGCAGGTTGTTATTGATGGTTGTTGAAGTGTTGAAATAGGCTGGATTGCAATGAAATCTGCCACAGGCCCTCATGTCCCCCTCTGGATGACTTTTAATCACTTTGGTCATCACGTCATAACAGCGGCTTTCAATATATCCAGTATACCTGCAAAACGAATAGGTCAATGTCTTGTGTTTTGGTCATTACCAAATGTCAGCATACTAACACAGATGGTGAACATCATACATTATATTAGGATTGTGTTCGTGAGCATGGATCATGCTTGTTAAGTCATGTTAACTTAATTAAAATAGCCTCACAGAGCTGCTAGAATGGAATCTTAGTCTCGTTTTCTATGTACTATCTTAAACTTAAATTATGAAAATGTTTGTCTTACTCTAGATAAGTATTAAGAGTGAGTTCAACCACCTGTTGAGACTTAATACAAAGCATTTCTTTTGACTTTTAAGATTTATTAGCTTTACCATAAATGACACAGAAGTTAACAAATTTAAATTATTTTCTAAATGGTCTTTGTAAATGTCTCAGTCAGCTGTCCTCTGGGAAGATTCTTTGTTTGACTGTCATCATATGACAGCACATCATCTATCTTAGATGTACATCCACCATTGAGTTATTGCTACCAGTTTATCTTTATGGTTGCTGTTAAGTAATTAGTTCTCATTATCACTCCATCCCAGTGAGTAATAAACAGCTCAATCCAGGGAAAAATGGGAATTCAGGGAAAACACGTGAGCATTGGACTTCAACAACTGGAGCTGTTAAATTAAACTTGAACGCAATTCTATGAGTCTTCACTCATCAAGTGGGAGAGTCAGATTTTGACTATAAAGCTTAGATCAAAACCAGATGTGGGAACATTTTTACCCAGCAGATATTCTCCCTGTCCAGAGTCTGTTCACCAGAGGCCCACGCTCCCCTTGTGAAGGCAGCCTGGGCTGTTTACGCCTTAAAAATGAGAAAAAGAGCTCCACACATGGAACTGTGGTAAGCAAGGCATGCAAGAATGACATAGGCCTGAGTAATTCATAGATCAATATGTTTGCAGCAGGAAGAGATGGTAAGAACAGTGTTTGAGAAACTTAAATATTATAAATAAAATGCACTCGGTCATTTTAAAAGACCTGAGTGTAATATTACAGTATATACTGCAACTGGTGAGTAATGTTATTGGGTTATTATTACTGTTGCTGTGACATATAAGCAACATTTGAATTTTTTGTCTGGTTGAAGTGAAGCTAAGTGAAATTACCTCAAATAGTTTATAGTGTCGGTTTGTTCAATTTTTAGCAGTGTATCATTTTATAAACTGATCAGATGTTTTCTTCAGCTGCCAGACACCAACCCTCTAGAAAGTACATTTGTACACATTTAATGGAACATAAACACATATATGTGTGGAGTAAAGTGGTGGATGATATACACACATTCCTTAATGAAGAAAAAGTATTTATATCTTAATAAAAAACGTCATTACTGATTAAATTCCTGTGTTCAAACTACTAAAGTGAATGCTCTTGTCAAAATAGACTGTTATTGATCTATTAATGTGTAAGCAGCCTGTTTAACTACTTTAAATACAGGAGTTTAGTGTAGTGGTTCCTAACCAAGGTGTTGGACCCCTTTTAATTAGGCCTTCTGTAAATCTGCGTGGTTGTGCGATGATTACTGGAAGTAGGAAATAAGAAAAACAAATTTCTGCTATACAAATGTGTGATATTGGTATTCCAGTATTTCTAGTGTTTATTTTTTTGTGAAATTTTGGGTAATTTTACGTATTCGAGCTCCAAACAATGCATTAATTTATATCATTTATTATAGGAAAATGTCTTTTTTTGGAACTGCCGAGAACTCAGACATCTAAAACATGTGAAAACTAGAAAGCACTTAGAGAGAACATACAGTAAATACAGCAAAGAAACTTTTTTAAACGTACAGTAGTATATAGAGGAATGTAAACACACCCAGGGCATAGCACACTTTATGATGATGTCACGTCAAATTTGGTTATCCCACCAAATTCTTTGATCCTGAAACCGCCTGAGTTATCAACATAAATAGGATTTTCCATAATAGTCTATTTTTCTTCTAAATATAACTTTGTACCTTTTATACACACATGAAATCAATTTGAATGACCTGAATATGCATTATCTCCGCTACATATTAGTGGCAGTGCCATGTCTCTATCCATCTCTGTTCCCAGTACATATTGATATTTTTTAATTTACCAGATCCAGATTCTGATCCAGATATGGATCCATTAATGCATAGTGGTGGAACATCATGAATTGTGTTTGATTGAGCATTTTTATTTTGCTTGACCTTTTTATAATTTTTTATGATGTTGGCAAATAATAATAATGTTGGCTATATCACAATGTTGAAGAAAGCGATCCAGAATCCACATCCGTACCCAGACCCACCTCAAAACTGAATCAACTCTTCCTTGGGCCAAGATCCACCCCTACTCAAAATTTCACAAAAATCCATTGACAACTATCAAGATATCTTTTGGCAATAGTACAAACAAACAAACAAATCATGGTGCCAAAGCTTCCAGGTTAATAGAGTGGAGTAGAGTAAAAATATTCACCTCTGGAATGAAGCAAAGTACAAGTAGAATTTAAAATGAAAGATACTGAAGTAAAGAAACTCAAAACTAGACTCTGATTTCAGTGAGTCTCTCTGCTGAGCGGCTAACACTCAGCAAATAAGCATTAGAAAAACAGCTGGAGACGTCACAGAGTTGCATATTAGCTGGTAAAATGATACAAAGGCACACCCTCCTATGAGCTAAGCACTCATGACTATTGTGATATTTGTTGAGTTTCCTTTATGTTGTGTGTGTACTTTCCATTTCTTCTTGGCTCCTGTGAGACTTTCCCTTAGTCAACATGACTTTGTGAGGATGTTGTCGAAGGCTCAGCTTGGAAAATGATATATTCTACTTCTCTCTCGGCACAAACTCATCTGGCTAGACCACAGGATAAATGAAAAATTACACAACCTCTAGAAAGTCATGAAAAACACTGAGGTTTAAGAGGAGGTCCTATTTCCTCTTCAACTATTTGTTCTGCACAATGTTGGTGGCCCTCTGACTCAAAGTTCTACAGTTTCCTCATGCTTATTATAATCTTTTCCGCATTTTCAAAGAAGGATCATCATTTCTTTCACCCTCTGATCGAGTAAACGGAGTCAGTTCACTTCCAAGTTTTAATCACATGCTTCAGGCTGCAGAGCTGTAGCTGTAAAACCACACTGTAGTTGTACACTGTTGGTGCAGGAGAACAGAGGAGGCTCAGGTTTCTCGTCTTGATTTTTCTCCGACTTTCCACTGCTGCCTTCAAGTGCTATAGAGAATGTCAGAAACAACGCAATATCATGCATACTGTATGTTCAAACAACCTACACTGTAAGAAAAATCGGAATTCTCTAGAGTATTAGAGCATTAAAATGAAAACATCTTGCTACCCTTTTTTTTTTATCAATTATGCCACAAGTTCTGTTCCATTTACCATTAAAATTCTGTCATCCTGCGCAAACAAAATTCACCCCAACACTACACCATCATTAATTATGGCCTCAAAAATTTAAATAGAGTTCACTTTTCTGACCCACGGTCAATAAAAATGAGATTATATTGCAAATTAGACTACATTAGACCCCAGAGATGTACCTAATAAAATAGTCAATCTATGTCAAAATCAAAATCAAGGTTATTACGTATTGTAAATCAAATTAATTTAGTTTCTATATATAGTAATAATCTTCATAAAAATGTAAAATCATGCCTAATAGAGCTTTATTATATCAACTGCATTTGACACTCAAAACGTAAACAACCTTACACTGGAAAGAAAACGGATTAAACCTCAGGTAAAAAGGAAAATAAAACAAAAGATATGCCTCATAACGAGTTGTGAAAGAATATTACAATAAAAACACGCATCATTGCTTGTTTACAATAAACCATGTAATTGATTGATAACTGATTTAAAACGCCCTACATTCCATGACTGAAGTTGCAATATTATCGAGCAAAACCGACATCTGCACTGTGGCTGGTATGATGGAAGTGGTAGAATACGAGGCGTAAGTGAAGGCATCATTTGACTGACAATCCCGCAGTCTAATTCAGAGTGAGGATGTGTAGCAGCCCTGATATGTGTCGACTGAACATCGGCTAAGTACTTTTCTCGGCTCCGACTGACTAAAACCTTCAGACGCCTTGTTTATTCAGCCCTCCGAGACCATTTTTCAACCTGAAACCATCTGGTTTGACGGTCTAAATTTGATCCAGATCCGGACTTCGCAGACATTACGCAGGGACAATGGAATCTAATGTTATCCCGGACAGTATCCGCCCTCAGAGGTTACAGCCAGGGATTGGATTGGGTCTAGGACCGACCGGGACCTTCCGTTCCTCTCTCCGGCCTGGGGTTACGGTTCCTATTGCGCCGCTTTTGCCTTCCCCGGCCTCTCTCGCCGCTTCGTGCGGGCCTCCTCCTCCGCCACCCCCTCTGCAGCTCCACAGTCTGTACGGCTGTGTCGGAGCGGGGCTGGGGCCGGGGGCTACCGGACACTGTAACCCGGGGAACCCGGCGGTGCTGAAGGAGGCGGTGGAGGCTGTGGTCCGCAGCTTCGCCAAACACACACAAGGTTATGGCAGAGGTAACTTCCAGTGGTGATAATGCTCAGTTTAATGCGGAGATGTTGATGTCAATCTGTGCCATGTTGTTCAGTTTTAACTTGGAAAAGACACTTTTAGCTGCGCCATTTGTTTGGAAGTGGATTAGCAACGAAAAACATGTGCTAACGTTACATTCCTGTAATATTTATGTTTGTCCAGACAATGTCATAACAACTTTAGATATTAATTGATCACATAGTGTGTTTATTTTACCTGATGCATGGTGGTTCTATATGTGTCTTTCGAGAAATAAAAATGAACTTCATGTTTACATAGCTATGGTAACCTTGGCTTTAATCACTTCATTATAGGATTAACTACCACTGCTTTGGGGGGGGATTTATGCTTCATTTACGAACAATAACCCTAGTAGTATAATATAGTTAGAAACACACACATCAAATTCATCATGTTTACAGTGCAAATAATGACCCTTTAATTTAAAGTTTTGAAAAATACGAAGCAAAGATGTAGAGAGTAATATAAGGCACATTTCATTGAGCAAAATGGTGTTAATGCATCTTTTTTTTTTTTTTTTACAGATGATTATGTTATCCAGTCTGTATCTTTTATTAGGTATATGGATATTAATTTTTTTTTATAGAAAACTCACCACAGCACACAGACAAGCTACACTGTTATTAATTTATATATTAATTAACCAGCAGCAGCTTCTTATGTTTTATTCATTTATGATAAATAAAATATACATTTCATTGCAGTATTTTTGTTAATTTATTACACAGTACTGGTTCCAATTTTGGCAGTAAATTACTACATTTATATTTACGGCATATAAACCGCATTTGAATCTACAATATATATCCTGTATTTAATGCTGATTAAATCATATTACTGTAATATGCTGTACTTATTTATGGTGCCTCTCTGGTCTGACTAAGAATTCTTTAGAACGCCAGCTAGCATTCAGCTATTCTTTCAGTGGTACGATGCAGCAAGGCACCACGATCAGTTTGGGGTTCAGTATCATGCCCAGAGATATGTAGACTGCAGGAGCCGGGATCCACCGACCATTCCACAAGTAGACGGCCACTCTACCCCCTGAGCCAAATAAACTAAATAAACTACTAATAATTATTGAAAAATACAAAAAATAATAACACACTTTGACAAGGATAATGGTATACCTTTTCCTAACATTCTGACAGTTCGAGGGAGAATAAAAATGACTCATATTACTCAGTGGAGGTTATCACATCATGTGGACATCTGTGTCAAAATGCTGGCGTTCTCTTAATACTGATCAGATTTTGATGTAGAATTTGACATCAAAGATTTGCACTGCATCCTTAAAACATTAAACCAAAAAGCTGCTATAATGTAGGCAGTTGGAGCTTATTCAAGTATTCTCCTCAGTGCTAATAGGATTTACTTCCAAAAGATTGGCCCTCCATGCTCTCACTAACACCTCTTCCCTCCTCTATCCTCCCTAACACCGTCAACATTGGCAGGATCATAGACTGTTTTATAAGGGCCATAATTTTGCCTCAACGTGGCTCCAAATTTGTGATGTACCACATTTTTACTGAAAGAGACGTGTCACAGTTCGGCATCTGCCAATAATTATTAAATTGGAAACATTTATTGACATGAGCTGAATTATGCTTTGCTACCACTGCATTGTGAGTCTTGGCCAAGACTATTGTCCTCCTATCCTCCACTATCTACCAATATTTCCTGTCTCTCTGCTTTATCTTTCAGGACATGCTCAAAAACAAACGAAGATGCATTTATTTGAACTCTGTCCTAAACACTTTCAATGCTCAAAAATAACTTAAGAATGTGTTTTGTAATATTTGAACCACTTTGGATTAATATATATTTGTTCTAAAAGTAATATAACAGAGAGAAACACTTCTGTTTTCTGTAGCGCTTAACTTATCACTGTTTAATTGCCAAACAGCAATAGATGAGTTTATAGTCTGCACTTTAATTTTACAGAGAGTAAGAGCAATAACAAAATGATTTTGATTGCAGTTTACTGATTTATATGTCTGTCCTCAGAATATATCGGCTTGTTTGCAGAGGCCTCAGTAGTATGCAGATTACCTGTTTCCAGACAGTAGTCTGAAATTTACAGCATGTCACTGTATGAAAAGGAAAGGAAAGAGCTGGAAAGAGCTGAGAGGTACCAGAAGTTAAAGCGCCTCGGATAATTTTGGCTGCGCTCACGTCTATCTCTGCAGAGCCAAACCCAAATGATCATATTCTGACTCAGTCGTAAATTTGACTGCTTCTCTTTGTTATTGTCGTTTCCTTTCTCAACGGCAGGAATGTAACTCTCACAAGAGCACATCGAGTGAAGAGTGTGTTTCTCTTAAGCAGCTGGTCTGAGGGGATGCAGACTTTTCCTACTAACTATTTTTTAGGAAAAGCCTCTGGCATCCTTGAGACCCCCCCACCCCACCCCCCACACCGCACCACTCTTTCCATGTTTGTGTTTAGCGAGGATGTTGCAGAGCACAACCAGTGACTGATGGCACTTAAATTTCAAATGAATCACCAGATAACATTCAGGATTGGGTAAATGACGAATGAAAGTGTTGTTATAACTCAGTGTGACAGGGTGTCTTTTATTCCTGTGCACTCCAGTAAACGTGGTGGAAGCTCTACAGGAGTTTTGGCAGATGAAGCTGACCAGAGGGGCCGACCTGCGAAACGGAGCTCTAGTTGTTTACGAAATGGTCCCGTCTAACAGCCCTCCATATGTTTGCTATGTCAGTCTTCCCGGTGGCAGCTGCTTCGGAAGTTTCCAGGTACATCATCTGCTTTTTCTTAGCATGATTGTTATTAGGTCATCAGGGAAATTTTTTTTTTTTTTTTTTTTTAGTTTCAGAACTGCGATAAATGGAATGACTGTGTTGTATTTGTGATAATCCGTCATACTGTATAATCAATGGAAGAAAAATGGTCATGAAATGCTTTGGTCAAGCTAACAAAGTCCAACGTATTTCTACCAAACTTCTACCAAATTTAGATGCCAACTCAAACTAAGGTGTGTGGACACTCTTGCAAACTTTAACCCATATAATCACTGTTTGTCTTTTGCTTTGTAACTGTACATCTGTATTTCTGATTGCATCTGAATGCGTGGTCTGTTCAATGTTTGACAGTTCTGTCCCACTAAGGCCGAGGCAAGACGCAGCGCTGCCAAGATTGCCCTGATGAACTCTGTTTTCAATGAACATCCCTCTCGTCGCATCACGGACGACTTCATTGAGAAGAGTGTCAGTGAGGCTCTGGCTTCCTTCAATGTAAGTTAGATACAATTGGTGACAGAGCTACACTTGAAAGGTCAGATATTACTTGATATGATTGAACAGTGCAGAATAACTGATGCTTGGAAAGAAAGTTTTAAGGAAGAATACTTTTGTCTTGAATTGCTTCCTAAAATCGCGCTACGCTAAATCTCTGTAGAAACTTTCTTCAAGGAGACATACTTCAGATATCATTATTTCAGGCGGACCCCTCCCAGCACTGTTTCATACTGCATATATCACATATTTTAGATATCATTATTTTCTCATCATTACAGTTGGAAACAAAATTATCCAACCCTGTTGTATATTAGGTTTATTGGCAAAATATGCTGTTCATGTTTGCAAAAACCCAATCAACCAAGAACAGTTTGAATAGTCCTAGAAGAAAATGTCTCGCCATCTGTGAGGAAGTTGAAGCTTTGGCGTCATTGGACATTCCAAAAGGACAATGATCCAAAGCAGACCTCAAAGTCCGCCAAGGCTTCGGTTCAGATGAAGTCCTGGAACACTCTCGCCCGGCCTTCACTGATTTGAATCCCATAGTGAATTTCTGGTGGGATTTCAGGAAGGCAGTTGTAACGTGTAAACCAGGAATATTACAGAGCTGGAGATCTTTGCCCATGAGGAATGGGCTAAGATTCCTCAGGAATGCTGCCAGAAGCTGCTGTCTGACTGTGCATCATGTCAAAGCAGCAAAAGGGTGATCTACAAAGTACTAGAGACACCTGTCATTAAGGGGTTGAATCATTTTAAACACTTGTAACATCTGCTGCATTGACCTATTCAATCTGTTTTTGTTTGTTTTGGTTAATGCAAACAGCTAATATACAATTGAGGTTGAATACTTTTGCCTCCAACTGTATGTTTAAATAAAAATCCAATATTTGTCAGGCTGTTTTTTTGGCCCAATGCTTTCCACTGACACTCTTGCTGTTTACAGGGAAACAGAGAAGAGGCCGACAATCCCAATACAGGAATTGGGGCATTTCGCTTCATGCTTGAGTCCAATAAGGGAAAATCCATGCTGGAGTTTCAGGTGCATAAGCTTCAGGAATGCCTGTGTCGTCTCAAGTTGCATTTTATGTTACTGTACATAGTGTGAAAATAGCATTACAAGATTCGAAACACAGGTGTCGTCTTAAAATGTTTTGCATGTATGAGCTTGACTGTTCATACATACAGTACAATAAAGCAACGACTGAACCCAAATAAATATATTAAAGAGATACAATACACACATATTACCTGTTCATCTTTTAATAATAACATGCAATTGGAGTCCAGAACACTTCAATCCTACGTCTTATTGGAAAAAGGTCTGAAAAGAAGCATGCCTGTTTGTCTGAATACTAAATTGCTACATACTGAGAATAAACTCACTGAAGTGAGTTTTATGACATATTTTTGCTGGTCTGACTTGTGTTTGTGTTTCAGGAGCTGATGACAGTGTTCCAGCTGCTGCACTGGAATGGGAGCCTCAAAGCCATGAGAGAACGACAGTGTTCCCGACAGGTACCGTTACTACTCTCACAGATGGTTTCAATTATGCAAGTATAGCTGCAAATTTCATCACTTTTCCCAAACAAACAGTTCTTAAACAAACAAACCAAATATGGCACGACTGGTTCAGGCATTTCTTTTCTTCTCACCACATCCGGGAGAATTTGCTAGAAAGCAGCCGTGAACTGGAAAATATGATCACTGCTAAGGAAAATTCTGCCTTAATGATGTATACAGTTTGTTCTGTGGTTGTACAGCCGACAAATGAAGCATCACAGAAGTACCTTAAAGCAACTCTTAACCAAAAATGACAATTCATTCATTATCTTCTCACTCCCATGCAGTTGGAAAGTCAGGTGAAGTTTTTTTTTTGTCCAACATTTCTGGAGCTTCAGAGCAAAACAGCATTCGCCTTAACGACGAGAACTCGCTTATTCCTGCACACCTCAGTGTTTTCCTGCTACCCAGAAGGCTTTCGTCTCACACACACAACAGCGAGAGCTCTGCTCAAGTTGATCTCGTCTAGTGGCTCATATACAGTATGCATGGCTCACGGGTTAATTTAGTAGCCTCAGTGAAGATTTCGGCTTAAAAGGAAGTAAATAGCCTCTTTTTTGGAGAAGGATCGCTGTGGGGCTGTTTGCCGCTCACTGCAAATAAATGATTGTAACTGATAGCAGATACACAGAATTTTAGAATGACGCTGTTGAAGAAAGATTAATATATCCACCAGTATTGGTGCTTCCCTACTTCAAATTGGAAATTTGATGCCCAAAATCCCCTTACTGGGATTTTTTCCAGCCATGGCCAAAGATTTATTCAAAGTCTTACTCGATCTTAAGTTGACAAGACCACTTAACTTTCTGGCTTTGATACTACTCAACTTGTTTCCATTGCAGGAGGTGCTGGCTCACTATTCCCACCGGGCTCTGGATGATGACATGCGCACTCAGATGGCTGCTGACTGGGTGAACCGAGAACAGAGTGTAGCGGGCACCATTGCGCAGGAGTTGGCGATGACAGAGCGAGAACTGGAGGATGCCAGGCTGGCGGGCAGAGAACTGCGTTTTTACAAAGAGAAGAAAGACATCCTGATGTTAGCTGTGGGTCAACTCAGTGCAGCCAACACTGCCACTCTCCCCTCGCACTAAACCTGCCATCTGATCTGGAAGCATGCCTTCGCATTCCTGGTAACAGTAGTGATAACTTCATAGATATAAAGGTGATATTGTCTGAAAACTTGTATTTTGTCCTGAGGACCAGGTAATCAGGCCTTGACTTAACAGTATACACATCCGTCCAAATAACAAACACCTGCAGCTATAGCCGTTACCTCTTTGTGCCTAGTGATTACAGGAAAACAGTGCTCTTTTATACAAACTGTAGATATGCTTGGCATACCAGATGTCTGAGGTTTACATGTTTTTTTTCCTCAGAATTTCATACTGCATTTATTCAATGTAGACCTCCAGAAACACTGCCTTTCTTTCAGCACTGAATTTGACCCATCAAGCCAAACACTTTCAGTTCAAGGTTTGGATCCCTGTGTCCATTAATCAGAATGTTTGTAAAATACCACCACAACCACAGCAAGGGGATAAAAAAAAAAATCATCTAAACCCCCCTAAAGCACAACCTCTGCCTGTTGGAATAAGAATAAAGTGTTAATGTGTAGAAACTTCATCCTGAATTAATACCAGAATTGAAGAAAGCATTGGAAATACTAAGTGGCTTGCGTAATAATTTGAGAGAACATGACTGATTGCTCTCACCGCAGCTCAGGATTTTGAAAAATCAGATAGTGAACCATTACTATATATTTCTTTTGTTTGTGAAGACTTTTGACTATTTTGGTGTTCATGCTATGCCTGGTGACCGTGACACTAGCTGAATGTATGTTTTTAGTGTGCTATCAACTAAAGAAGCTGTTCAACATCTAGATTATTAAATCACTCTTTCGTTACAGATTGTGGTTGGAGTAAAAATGTGAAGACCAAAAAAGTGAGTTGAAGGTTTTAAAAAGCTGATTCATCTTGTGTGGATCATTATTGTCAATGCAAAACAATATCAATACTTGTGGTTTATGTTTTTGACATACTGCAAGCAAAGTGTGTTTGTGAGCAGTGCTAGTCTACGTCTATGGGCTAAAAACAAACTATGTAACTCGCACTTATTGCCTTTTCAAATATTTTTTATGTTTAAGGACCTAATTTTGTTTATTCTGTAAATGTGATATCTTTCTCTTTATCTATCTAAAATGTATTGAATACATTAAAGGATAAAGGCATTTCAGTGAGCAGGCTTTTAAAGACCCCATGTAATGGATAATGTGTGGCAGGGCTCATCTCCCTGCTGAATGCTGATTATCAACAACGAAAAGCGATGACACTAAATTTGAGGAGGTGGCAAATATAAAACAAAGGAGCAGAGATGAAGAATGACTAAAGCTGGAACAAATTTTATTTTATTCCTGGGATCATTGTGCCTTGATGAGATTTGGTAGTTTGATATGTGAAAAAGCTTTTTTTCATTTAATGAGGTCTTTGAAGGAAATTCTGCCCTTCTTTAAGATGTTTTTTTCATTTCTTGCAAATATAAAATTATACACTACATTCTGTATCACTGTTACAGTATCTTAAAGGAATAGTTTGGCATTTTAGGAAATTTGCATATTCACTTTATAGTGGAGAGTTAGATGAGAAGATTGATGCCACACTCTAGTATGTGTATTAACTTTAAGCTTGTTTTTTGTAGATAAGAGACAGGAAACAGCTAGACCGACCCTGTCTAAAGGTAAAACAATCTGTCTTCTAGCACTAGAAAAGCTCACTAGGTAACATGCTATATATCATTTGTTCAATCTGTACAAAATATAAAGGTGTAAAAATGACTTGTGCCTACTCGGAGGCAAGAAATAGTCTGACTAAACCATTGCTCATCGTAGATATATATTTACAATCCTCACAATGAAAGAGGTACCAATCTTTTCATCTAGGTCTCCACAATAAAGTGACTAAGTGTGCTTCCTAAAATGTTGAAGCATTCCTTAAATATGTTACATGACAATTAGATTATTAGTGGTTTATTAAATCTTACTACATTTGGTATACATTTATAATCATGTTCTATTGTTTGTTTGGTACTCAGCCTGTATGTGTGCAGCACAAGTAGGAAATTGTGTCTTTTCACTTTTGTCTTCTTTGCAAAGATCCTGCAGCCATCTTCAGTAAATACCGAAACGTTAAAATAGACCTTTGAGTTGATACAGTGAACACATCAACCTCACAGTTCTGCAACTGTCACTAGTTGTTTTCCGCCTTTAGTTATCTGAAGATAAGTTTTATGACTTAAGCAGTGATTGTACTGTCCCATGAGTCAAGTTTAAGTCCAACTTAAAGACATACAGTGCCACTAATATACTCAGGCCAGAGTTGAAATGTAATTATTGAGAATAACTCAAGAAGTATTTAAATTACCTGGTTACAGGAATGAGGTTGGAGATCTTGAATATTTTTGCATTTTTCTTTTAATTTAGCTGCTTATCGTATGTTTTTTGACCACAGGCCAATAGTCTCAGAGCTGTCTTTGTGATCATTATCAGTGAAGGCTATTTTAAACAGTATACTTTTTGCTATGCATTTTATAAAAGGAACTTTGACTTTTCATCTTTTGGCTTTGATGCATGATGTGTTTATTAATTTTTATATGTTTCATATTCTATACAGTATTGTTTTGTAAGTGTGTTTATCAAGGCCCTTATTGTATGTGTTTTCTATGAGCATTTTGTATCCTGTGTTTATACTTTTAGTAGATTTATATGATCTAATAAATTTACTCATAAGATTGTTGATTAATTTGTCACTTAATTTGTTTCACTACTTCGTATAAGAGTGAACACCTAAACCTCCTGAATTAGTACCAAGTAAATATATAATCATTTGTGTTGGTTTGATTGTACAAATATAATTTGCTTTAACGAAAAATGTGCTTTTCATAAACATTTTCAAATAAAATTCACATACTGTGTGTAGTGTACACAAGGATTGAGAGCTCTGAATCACATTTCATCAAGAGCTGCATTGTAAAGAATGCAACTTGAAATAGCAAGCAAATGGAAACGAGCTTGAAGTTGTTTCAAGCAATACACAGTCACATTAAGGCTGCAATTGAATTGGTTCCATTTAAAAAAAAATTCACAACAAAATGACAG
Organism: Chaunax sp. Z400; assembly: GCA_037577475.1. Lineage (NCBI taxonomy): Eukaryota > Metazoa > Chordata > Actinopteri > Lophiiformes > Chaunacidae > Chaunax > Chaunax sp. Z400. Next base: position 13,136,319 of record CM075200.1, on the reverse strand, counting down.
TAGAAAATAATTATTTTATTTTATTTTATTTTATTTTATTTTATTTTATTTTATTTTATTTTATTTTATTTTATTTTATTTTATTTTATTTTATTTTATTTTATTTTATTTTATTTTATTTTATTTTATTTTATTTTATTTTATTTTATTTTATTTTTTTCATTTCCGTCTCCGGAACACAGACAGGAAGAGGCGGAGCCCGATTTGAGGACGCTCGCCCTGTGTTCATTCAACATGGCAGCGGGACCAATTTCTGAAAGAAACCAAGGTAAATGCGTCATGATTATACGTGTTTCAGCCTTTTGTTTCAGTCATTTGTGTACTTGCTCCTGGGTTTTAACTTTAAATAGCTTACCTTGTATTTACGAGACCCATCAGCCGGCTGGTTTGCGAATTATCAGTGGTAAACAACTTCTCGATCACATGGAAGTGCTCCATTGTCATTAGCTTGGCCTTTACCATTTAATAAAAATCTCTTTACTTAATTTTCTATCACTTGCTTCATACATTGTACTTCAATGTAGTGCTATGTTTAATTGTTTCAACTGTGGTAGCTGTAATTACAGTGTTTGAGAATCAGAGGTACTAACTAGGTTGGCTAACAGCTAAAGTTAGCCTAGCAAGCTAAAAGCTTTTTAACAGCCTTTTTGAAAAGCACACCATTTAGGTCCATCATATAAAATCTGTTTATTACTAAATTAGTATTATCGTTTTGTATATTTTTATAAAGATTGATGTCATATCCTACAGCTGATACCTCAATGGGGTATTTCACTATCTTAACCAAAGAATTGAACTGCTGCAGACAGAAAGAAAGAACAGAATCAACATATTAAGAAGTTTTCATATGTGGCTATAAGGGCTTCAACCAAAGAATCAACATCAATAACGTATCACTTTCCACCATCATTTAATCAGTAGATCATGAAGGATAAGAACAAATGTCTATCACAGTTTATCAGACATCAAAAATATTTATTTTTTAAAGAGTATTTAATCTGAAATGATTTATGTATTTATAAATACAAACACCATGTCACATTCGTAGATACATGGTATTGTTAAATGACATGAGCTGCAACAGCACATAGTGCATCTCCATTAGTTTGTATTTTGACTTACCCCAAATCTGTGCAAAATGTGTATTTAAAAGATATTTGCTTTAACAAGCTATTTTTTAATTTTTACCGTTTCAGATGCCACTGTCTATGTCGGTGGCTTGGATGAGAAAGTGTCAGAGCCATTACTATGGGAGCTTTTCTTGCAGGCTGGTCCTGTGGTCAACACACACATGCCCAAAGACAGGGTCACTGGCCAACATCAAGGTGAGTTTCAGGCAATATTCTCCAAAACAAAGGTAGTGAAATGTCAGTTGAGGGAAATAAGACAATTCTTTTTCTTTTAAAAAAAATTATCACATTAGTCGGATTAGATGAATAACACTCATGTAACTTTTTTCATTCCTCAGGTTATGGCTTTGTGGAGTTCCTTAGTGAGGAAGATGCTGACTATGCCATTAAAATTATGAATATGATAAAGCTCTATGGCAAGCCAATTCGAGTTAATAAGGCCTCGGCGCACAACAAAAACCTGGACGTTGGTGCTAACATCTTCATCGGTAATCTTGACCCGGAGATTGACGAGAAACTGCTCTATGACACATTCAGTGCCTTTGGTGTGATCCTCCAGACACCAAAGATCATGCGAGACCCAGACACTGGCAACTCCAAGGGTTATGCTTTCATCAATTTTGCAAGCTTTGACGCATCTGATGCCGCCATTGAGGCCATGAACGGCCAGTACCTCTGTAACAGGCCTATCACAGTGTCCTACGCCTTCAAGAAGGATTCCAAAGGAGAACGACATGGCTCAGCTGCAGAGCGACTCCTGGCTGCACAAAACCCTCTATCCCAGGCAGACAGGCCTCATCAACTGTTTGCAGATGCTCCGCCACCACCGACTGCTCCGACACCGGTTCTGACTGCTTTGGGATCTGCAATGCCCATGCCAGGTATGGAGGAAATACTTTGTTGCATTGAGTATGCGTTTAAACATAAAGGATATTCTGTGGCTGTTTTAACCATTATTCATCAACAGATGAGAAAAGATCTCATTCATAACAATAGATGATTTCTTGTCACATGCTATTAGAGAACATACAGAAGTACAATGTATACCAATCTGTATGGTTTAACACATGAGCAAAAAGGTAATTGTACCATTAGCTCTGTTGGCTTCATGTTTTTATCTGTGTGTGATTCTGTCAAACATCCTTCTTAAAGTTGCGATCAATGATGCGGGCGTGTTTCTCTTGTAATACCATGTCAAACCCATATTCAACAGCTGCCTCTGATTAATGGTTTTTGATTGAACAGTATAACGTGGTGAGTGTCATAAGGGTACATAACACGTTTTAGTACCGGTAATGAGATCAAGTAAAGTTCTTTGGGGAAAATAATTGTGTTGCTCTGAGTGATGTATCTATTTTTAGTAAGTGATAAAGACTGATTTGATTAAATCTTGGGTCTTGTCACTTGTTAAAAGTGAACATGACAGCTGGTTAATGAGCCCCTTTTATGAGATAGTGAGGAAATAAAAAAACATTCTAACAATGTCCCAAGACAAGAATATTAAACAAACAGCCTGACTTTGTCTATTAGCAGAATATGAAATAATTCGATGCAAATGCAACTTGTTTCTGTGCAGGTATGCCACCTCCAGGTTTCCCCCCTGTTCCTCCTCCTGGATCGATGCCTCCATCAATGCCCCCTTCAATGTCCATGCCTCCAAATGCAGGGGCACCAGGCCAACAGGGCGGTGGTGGTGGGCCTCCACCTGGACCACCACCCTTCCCTCCTGGCAACATGCATCCAGGTAATAGTTTGTTAAACATTCAAATGTTTCCACGGTGGTTGGAAGTAGGACGTTATTTACAGATGTGTTGACAAACTTAACAAAGGCAGACTTATAAAAAGAAGTCTTTGAATATCATTTTTTATTGTTATTTGTGCAGGCGATTAGTCCCTTCTTCAACCATACATTTAGACTTTATTGTTTGTTTTCAGGTATGCCTCAGATGCCCATGCCCCCTCCTGCTCCTCCTGGCATGGTACCTCCACCTCCTGCTCCCCCAGGATCAAACCAAGCACGGGCACCCCCACCCCCTGGCATACCTCCTCCCCCACCTATGGGCATGCCACCCAGAGCGCCATTTGGACCTCCTATGGGTAAGCACTATGGCATCTCCTTGAATCTTTTGTTGTCAAATGGAAGTCTCCTCAGCTTAAAAATGCTACCTCTGTCATAAGAGGTGAAAATGCCTTAAAGCCCAACTTTGACAAATAAGCCATTATGGGCAGGCCTGCCATTGGTAAATCAAAAACAATTCCTTGGTTTCATAGTAGAAAGATTTTTTAAGGACACCTTTACCATAGTTCAAAACTACCTTATAAAAACTCAAAACATGAGAGAAACATGGTAACATCTGGTCCAAAAACGATTGTCCTACATTGGATGAAACACAGATGAGGTACAGGTGCCTTTACACACTTTGGAGGTGGTTACTGGAAAGGTGGACCTGATCTGCATCCAGTGTGCAGGTCACAGTGTGATGGCAACAAATCCCACAAGTCCTCTTTTAAAATGGTTAAATCACTTCACAAATGCGATCATAGGCATCAGAGTGTGATGGAGCACGAAGTAAAATCATTTCAAGTCAGGAGAAAATGTTTATGGGGGAAAAAGTATATCTGGTTGGCTTCATTGGAGGGTAAAAACTGGAATATGTAATGGGTAATTATTTAAACTGGTGGTTTTGTATTTCGTACAGATTTCATAAATGTTTTTGGTTTTTTTTGCTTTGTTTTGCATAGAGGCTTTAATTATAGTTCTCAATTACGCCCAAATTCCAACACTTTTGGTACAGGATCATTGAGAGCTGCACCTACATGTACTTGAACCCTAGATGTGTTTGTGTTTCTACCATGGACAGTACCCTTAAATGTAGCTGGGGTTGTTGACGGGCTTCAAAGCAAAGGTTACTCTTCTTGCTTTTGAGAAGCTGCGGCATTTATTAACTGACACTCTGTCATCTGTACTTTTAAATTACCGCCAGCTTTTCCTTTTGCTGACCTTTTCCTCTGCTTCGCTTGCATTCAGCGCCACTTTTCTGCTGCGTCTCTCTCTCTCTTTCACTCCCTCAAACACACATGTGAATTTCTGTTCTAGTTGATAACAAACTGAACTTTGTCTAAGTTAGTTAGTTAGTGGGTGTGCAGTCTTAGAGTCTCTGCATGAGAATAATGCTTGGTATGCTGAAATACTGTTTACTGTTACCTTTGACCATAGTGAGAGCAAGGGAGGTTGTTAAAAGTATAAATACTGTTTACTGTTACCTTTGACCATAGTGAGAGCAAGGGAGGTTGTTAAAAGTATAAATACGGTTTACTGTTAACTTTGACCATAGTGAGAGCAAGGGAGGTTGTTAAAAGTATAAATACTGTTTCAATAGTATGAGTTAAAATCAATATATCTTCATTTAATAGTACAGAATATAGAATACAGAGTATTAATACCAAAGCAATTTAAAGAGTAGATCTCCAGAGGGGTAAAAACTCCAGCAACACTTGCAGTATCAAGAACAACGTTATTGCTAGAGTGTGTCTCGGCTTGTGGCTTCCATCAGCATCATCATAAAACAAAAGAATAACTCTCCAGTCATATTTTCCTTTGAAGGCTATACAGATATCAACATTATTACAAATTCAACTAAAAAAACCCTCCTACGCCAACAGTTCCCTTTAATTCAATCAAACCATATCCAAAATCAAACTCATGGCCCTCTAACCGTAATTTACAGAGCAAACTACCCCTAATGAAAATGTATTTAATTCTGGTAGATCCTGATTTTCATTTGGATCTGCACCGATTTGCACACACTCATAGATACCAAGTCCCTAAATGTGCCTGAGTTGTTTTTTTTTTCAATCAAGATTCATACATTAATCCCTGAGAACTTTAAGAAAATATGGAAAAACGCCTTGTATCACATTGTTAAAAAGATTTTATAAAAAATCCTGGATCTGTTCTTTTATCCAAGATAAATATTTTATTACATTATTTATATTATGTCCCTCCTCTCTCTCTCTCTGTCTTTGTGATGTCCACCTGTGCCTCCAGGTATGAGAGGGCCGCCTCCACCAATGCCTCCACCTGGCTACGGTGCTCCTCGTCCTCCTCCTTTTGGCTTCCAGAGAGGACCTCCAATGCCTCCAAGACCCCCTGGTGTCCCACCTCGCGTTCCTATGAGAGCACCATTGCCACCATAATCCCATCGCAGACTGCTGAAACGAGCTGTGATTTACTTTTTTCTTTTCTTTTTTTTTTTAAACGTGTTAAGATCTGCTCAAGTTTGTTATAGTGAGAATAATTTAACCTCCTGTGTTTTTTTTGCCATTGTACAGATGAAGACCTTTGACAAATAAAATTTTTAGTACAATCACCCTCTCATAATTCTTCATGATCAAACAAATCTTTATGGTTTGCTTTGCTTATGTGCTCGACAAAAGATTAGGTGAAAGCCAAAGAAACAGGCCTTTTTCACCTGTTGCATCTTGTGGGCTGGTGCACATTTTGGCCCAGGTAATAGGGAACCTACTCAAGTAACATGAATACACTGACTTGGAATATTTTTACATAATATAGACTGCGTTTACTACTACTTCCACCACTGGCTGTCAGGACAGGGGCCATAGGCATTTTGTTTTTCTGACACACATGGGTGTTTATGTAAGTTGTGGTACAAAAGATTTTTCTATTCTCAAAAGCATCTCGATTTCCTCCTTCATATGATCCAACTAGAAAGCACACAGGGAGCACATACCTCTCTAATGCCAGTCACTAAAATCCAAACAGTCAGAAAACAGAAGAAAATAGAGAAAGTCCTTTAACGATTACTTATCAGTGGGCCTCTGAAAGAGTGGGCACTCGTGAGCTTGCAAAATAAATGCATCTTATGTGTTACCGTGAGAAGATCATCAACTGTTGCATCATTGCATCCTGGGCATAGGACACACTAGGATGATGTTGCTGTGATGTTAGTTTACTCAGATCTGCCTCATGCCAGATTAAGTAATGCCATTTAATTCCTTGTCCCTGGAAACCACCTCTTATCATTTGGATTTATCATCATAAGTATTTTATCACTTATGGGCAGATGCAGATCTATTTTTCATCTTGGGCCAGAATAGACCCCATTAAATTTTGGTGTGGATCTGGAGAAAGAGGCAGATTCAGGATTTTTTTTTTAATCTTCGCTTTCTTTAACATTATGGGCATTTTTTGACATTGACTTAAATCTCTTGAGGAATAAAGCATGAATCTTTGAAAAAAAAATCAAGCATATTTAGGGGGTTAGTATCTGAGAGTGTACAATATGGTGCAGATCCAAATAAAGATCCAGATTTAAATGGTTGGCTGTTACAAATCCAGTTACAAGTGTATGTGTTTGATTTTCAATAAGACCTGATCCCCCAACTCTTGTTGGTGGAGGTAACAAAACCAGCTGTTTACCTGGTCTACAAAGTATGGAATACTTGACTATTTCATATCATAAGCAGAAATGACTGATGAAGTTTGAAAATCGTTTTCTACCAAATCTGACTCTCCAACAGACTGATATTCGGACAAAGGCCCCTCTACTGCACACATCATTGCTACAAATCACTGCCTCACATCTTAATGTATGTGGAAATACTTCATTTCCTCTGTCCATTTAGAAAATATTTTAATCTTACACAGATGATGACATCACTTTGTGAGGAAAGCTCACGTTTCTTCGCAGGTCTTGATGCGGTGGAAGGGATCAAGACTATGGCAAGTAGTTGGCATGGCAACAAGATTCAGGTGGGCTTGCACGTGTGCGTTCCTTGCGCACACAATTTGTCATGTGTACAGACAATCATCTATTTGCCAAAATATGTTTGTGCGCGCACGCGCGCGGTTGATATAGTATGTATAGTATGCATTTAATATGAATACAGTATTTCTTAATATTTTATGCACAAGGCCAACATTTGCCCATTTAGGAAAAGCGTAATTTTCACGAACTTAACGCGCACCAGCTCGTGCAAATCTGGAGGAAAGTGGAGAGGAGGTGCGCAGATTGTGTGCAGATATGCGCCAAACCCCTCCAGATATGAAGGCGTTAATGTGCTCGTGCGCTTGTGAGGGTTTTGCATGGGGGAGGGGAGCCCTGCACATCATCTGAGTGTGTGTGGATGGCGTGGGCTTCTCTCCTCCAAACCGCACAGCATCATCATTCGGTTCACAGCAACAGCACCGTACGCATCATCATCTTCATCCTCCTCCTCATCCCTCTCATCACCATCTCCAGGCTGAAGAGGGACCACGTCGCAGGATTAAAGGTGAGCGTGAGTAATAATTAACCATTAGAGGCTGATGGCGTCTTGTGGCGGTGGATTTTTTTATGTATTAAGACACGAGGAAGAGACGATGGGCGTGTTCTTGCTTCAATTAAGATCGATTTTGTGAATCGGGCCTATAATCTGATCCAATTCGTGACAAACTGCTGGGTGTGATTCCTAAGAATGAGCGCAGATGCCAGGATGCAGTCGCGCAGACAATCGACTGCTATTTGTAGCAGATTATATTTTAATCCGTCTGTATTTATGAGCTGTGTAAATTGGCCTGCTAGCCAAAAGGCCTTTTTTCCACCCCTTAACATCAATTAGGACAGTTATTACTGAAGTGGAGACTTAAACGTGCTCATGTTTGATAAGAATCTTGAATTCAGATTTTTCAGGAAAATAAAGAAGAAAATAAAAGGCAATCATGTATGACCCTAAAACACCCGTTACAACTATTTTAACGGCCTGCAAAAGAATAACATTGGGCCTGCAGGACATTTTTTTGTCATTTCCATGGCTGTCCTTAATGTTTTCATCAGGTGCTTTTATTATTCATCAGGACACATCAGGACTGATTGAAATCTTCCAGTGCTTTAGTAAGCTTTCCCTTTATGTGCATTGAAGACTATCTGCCCTGCATGAAGCCGTAAACTGATGCTGATTGATTTTTGAACCGGGGGAAAATAAAAGCAAAATAAAAGGCGAGCTAATACCAGGGAGCAATAATATCCAACCCCCACCTCCTCAGAGCTGCCCTTTCTTTTCCACTGACAGGCCTGTCTGTGGCTGGCTGTATGGGACTGTAGAGGTTCTGTTTGATTCTTTGTGAAAAAGATATAAAATAGTAATTGTGCCTGTGTAAAAGATTCAGGGTCTGTCTGTCTATCTATCTATCTATCTATCTATCTATCTATCTATCTATCTATCTATCCATCTATCTATCTATCTATCTATCTATCTATCTATCTATCTATCTATCTATCTATCTATCTATCTATCTATCTGTCTATCTATCAGGAGATATAAGTAAATGACGTTAAGATGATTGCTTAGATTCTACAGAGAGATTTTGTGATGGAAGGGCATCTGGCTTGAGCAGCAGCAAGATAAATCCCCCCATGGAGTCCAGACACTGGTGGTGGTGGTGGCTAATGACTCTGCTGAAACTGATGGGGCTGATGCCATGATGAAGTTTGGTGAATCTGCAAAGACTGGGTGGTGATGGAGGGGTGGAAGTAATAATAACAGTAGTAATAACAGAGTGAAATCATACTTAAATGGCCCCAACCTACCTGTCAGACTTGCTGCATCCTTACATTCCTCATCTCCAGCTGAGGTCACTGGACCAGCAGCTTCTAGTTGTGCCTAAACTTTGGAATGACCTCCCCCTCCAGATCAGGTCATCAACTTCGCTACCAGTATTCAAGCCTCTACTAAAAACTCATCTTTACTCACAAGCTTTTCCTGTTTAAAATGAATCATTTGATCCCTTTGTTAACAATATTTATTATGACCACTGTAGATGTTCATATCATGTCTAAATCTGTTTTTGTGGCTCTTAAATGTTTTATATATTTGGTTTTATGTCTTACTAAACAAATGGTACATTTTTCTCAATTTGTGGTTTTATTTGTTACATACTGTGAAACACTCTGTGTTGTATTTTAAATGTGCCACACAAATAAATTGACTTGACTTGACTTTGACCTGAAACGCCTGTGCATGTAAACCGTGTGTTTGTGCGGGGGTTTTAAAAAACAGCTTTGTTGTCTTGTTGTTTCCTTTCAATGCACACATATTTATTTGCCCAGGCTTGTGTGCTTATGTTTGCAGAGAATTGTGATTGCAAGCCTGTGCTTGAGTCCAAGATATCATTAGTTCAGTGTCCCACAGTTTAGCCTGGCTGACCAGGCCTGTGGGCTTCCTTTGATCGGTGCCAGGAAATATGCTCATCATGCTGGCAGTGAAGGATCTGTGGCCTCACGACTGCGTGATGATGTCTGAAATAAATTTGGTGCTGGTATATGAATATAGATCCATTACAATATAGATGCTAAGTCTTTCTAAACATACGATATACCTACTATTCTAATATATTCCTTCACAACAACTTGCTGACGTTTTTGACTGACATCAGTGGGCCTATAACTGCAGCATAGTCAAAAACTGTTCTCTAGCAGACGCAGATTCAGAGTCATTCAAATCAAGACGTTATATTTAGATCCGAATCCACCATTATGGAAAATCATGTTTTTGTTGATAACTCACTGATGATTAATGCGTCATTCCAAATGTGAGGAGAAGGTATCCAGGGTTAAGGAATTAGGTAGTATGACTTGATGTGGCATGAAGCAGGTCCATGTAAAGTGATGTCATCATCATCATATCATCACATAGTGTGGGCTGTGCCCAGGGTGCAGTGATTCGACGATTAATTAGTGACAATGGCGTTGATTGAGGTATGCGCTCTCTCAGTACTTTCTGCTTTCGTTCTGTGCCTCAGCCCGTCTTAAATATATGTAAAAAATGGACATAGGAAGAAGGAAAGATGAAAAGTTAGCGTGAGAAAAAGCATGTGATGTGAGATCTGTGTTAACTGTGCGAGTTTCATGCTTAATGCATGAGTGATGGCAGCCCTGGTAATGTTAGTTATGACTGAGGAAGGATGTGATTCTCACTGTACTCAGTATTTGTCTGTGTTCATTTGTGGGTTTTAATAACCTAAAGAGCAGTTTTGTCTTTATGTAAGTCCACATTGGGAGTTTAAAAGGCTATTTCTAATATTCTTTTGCCTAAATATACTCCTGTTTGACTGGTTGTACACAGAAAATATTCAAATTAATTCAAATATATTGAAGGGGTTGTGGCGATGGCTTTTTCCATGACGAAAAAATACCACAATACTATTTATTTTCACAGGTTCCTCTTGATGGCCAGTCAAATTATTCTGAACCCTGACCTCAATATTTCTAAAGTTGTGTATCTGGGTTTTAATACACTATATACCTGACAGATATTTAAAGCTGTGTCATCCTGTTATTACCTGTCAGACATCATTTTATGAACAGGTGTCAAACAGGAGTATTGTAGTGACGTCTCTCATACCGTGTCTGTTGTTCCATCGTATGAATGGCGATTCAAGGCACACATTGCCGCAATACAAAAGCATGCACATGTGGGCATTGTCATTGAAATGCACGAGTTCAGTGCCTTATAAATGTTCAAAGGGAGATGTTCTGCTGCAGCAGACGGCAGAAATGGACATCATTTTCTGCCCTCTTTTTCTCAATTTCAAGCCTCATTCGTTTTAGCACACAACGCCTCCAAATCAGCGTTTGTTCTCTGTTTCCATTAAGGAAAGTTTGCAGCTTTATTTGATTAATACAACAAGAATAATGTATTGGTTTTCTCCAATATCATATAGCCTATTATTAACCACTTAAGCTATTAAGAAAACTTACATATTTGTGCAGGATTTTGTGAGACTTTCAAGAAAAAAGTCAATAAGTGTCAATTTTATGTTGATGTGTTTTCATATATAGGATGTTATGGGGCGACAACATCAACGCTGAAAGGTTTACAGAGATGGTCTATTATTCTAAACCAGTGTGTCATCCTTTGGAGCATCATATTACATTTGAGTCATGGTCATGCACTCTTCTCTGTGAACCTGAACTGAGGCATTTAGGACATTTCCGCACTGAGACACATCCATTAAGAATCACTCTCACTATTGTGGGCTTGATGCCTCACCATGTAATAGCTGCTCCAGCCCATCAGCAGTGAAAACAAATGCTGGAAAGACATGGAAATATGACAGCTAGAAGACTGGAAAGAGCCCATTGAGGGGTGTTTAGTTTGTTGGGTGAGCTGATGACTGTACCTATATAAAGCTGTGTGTTCTTATCTGCACATATATTTCCATATACATATCTAGATGCATTAAGTAAGTTTGTTCCTCTGTGGTCATTTTGGTGCCTCTTTTTTCGGGATGCATTGATACCACTTTTTGTCAGAACAAGCACAAGTACAATTACTTACATTTGAGCACTTGCAGACACCGAGTGCTTAATAATAACATCACATATTTCCATTTTCTCCACAGACATACAAAGAGCCTATTGCTTGTCAAGCGAACTTGGGGTCAACTCCTCAAATCTGTGTATCGGTGTCTCCTGAACAAACCTACAACCCAGCACATTCAGGAAGCCTGTCCACTAAATCTTTGACCCTTCTTGCATCTTCTAAACCTCTTAAAAATGGAGGACAATTACCAAAACCGGACTGCATTCATAAAAGGCGCCAAAGACATTGCCAAAGAAGTCAAGCGGCATGCATCCAAGAAGGTCGGCCGTACAGTGGATCGGGTGAACGATGAGTACAGCAAGCGCTCCTACAGCCGTTTTGAAGAGGATGATGACGATGACTACCCTATGCAGGGAAGCCAAGATGGAGGCTACTACCGTGAAGACAGCCAGGCAGCCAACGACGATGAGGCCGGTCACAGTGACTCCACGGAGGGTCACGATGAGGATGATGAAATCTATGAGGGCGAGTACCAAGGAATTCCCAGGGCTGATTCAGGCAAAGGCAGCCTGGCTGGAGGCCCGGGCTCAGTGAGGGCCGGCGCCCAGCAGTTTAGAGATATCGAAGTGTCCGAGGCTGAGAGGAGGAAGGACCAGGAAGAGCTGGCTCAACAGTACGAGACCATTTTACAAGAATGTGGTCACGGGAAGTTCCAGTGGACCCTGTATTTTGTGCTGGGGTTGGCTCTCATGGCGGATGGTGTCGAGATCTTTGTGGTTGGGTTCGTCCTGCCCAGTGCTGAGAGGGATATGTGCCTGTCTGAACCTAACAAAAGCATGCTAGGTAAGACTCTTTCACAGGTGATCGTGTCTCCTCCTCCTTCTGTTGTACTGGTTCAGGTTCGTGGACTGTTTTAAGTCTACATTTTTCATATTATCACCAAAACTCAAAGCTACTAAAAGCACTGGCTGGGTTACAATAAACATTTGCCGTCCTCCTGCCAGAAATACTGGCACCAAAATGTGTATTCATCCGTGTCTGAAAATAGTCCCCAACAAATACACCATTTACTCCTGTTTGAGTAACATTTGATAAAAAAGTACAGTTCCCAGCTGTTTAAGAAATTTACTTAGCCTGAAAAAAAAGAAACTATTTATTTGTGATCTGATTTTAAAGATTTATGTCCTCAGTAGAGGATGAGCTTAGGCTGAGAGACGGACCAACTTATGAATAGTTTTTGTCTTTTCATGTGATAGGTTGACAGTAAGAAAAAAAAGAGGGATTTCTGATCTTTAAAAAGGAGGAAACATTTATTCCTCCCCATATTGGGGGGATTGCTTCTCTTGAGAGCCAAGCTTTGAACAGAGGAAGCAAGAAGAAGATGAGACAGACCTAAACCTGTAACAGAAGTAAAAAAAAAAGTAAAACTATTTGTCAAATCATTTGTTTTATCAAACACTAACATCTTACAATTAAAATTCCTTTCTTTTGCTCTCTCCACAGGTCTGATTGTATATTTTGGGATGATGGTTGGAGCTTTCCTCTGGGGGGCTCTGGCAGACCGGATAGGCCGCCGGCAGTCTCTCCTCATCTCTCTCTCCATCAATAGTATCTTCTCCTTCTTCTCCTCCTTCGTCCAAGGCTACAGCACCTTTTTGTTTTGCCGGCTCCTCTCAGGTGTTGGGTAAATTGAAAAGTATTGCATGATACATTCATGGAGTGATGTTCTGCAGAACAGCAAGACCAAGGGAAAAGTTCACAAACACCCTAAAAAACCAGTCGCAACATGAGCACAATCATTTTAACATAACTGCATTACTATTTTAAGATAATGCTGTTTAAGACGAGAGAGTGTGTTTATGAGATAAAACACCTTTTTTGTCATAAAGTTCTGTTAATCTGGCAACCTAAACTCTGTTTGCATCTGTTGATATGTAGATTTTAAAGGCAGTTTAGCTCCAAGTTGAGTGGCTTTCTGGTCTTTGCAGGATTGGTGGTTCAATTCCCATCGTCTTCTCCTTCTATTCTGAATTTCTCGCCCAAGAGAAGCGTGGTGAGCACCTCAGTTGGCTCTGCATGTTCTGGATGATTGGGGGAATATATGCTTCTGCCATGGCCTGGGCTATAATCCCACATTATGGTAAGTAGAGTAACCTGTCCCTGAACTTACGAGTTTATGCTTATAGCTACCTTTGGATTGTTCAAACTAGCTGATAGTCCTCAGGTTTGCTCTCTTGTCAAGAGTTGGATGAGAAGATCTGTCATATCTTAGCAATAAATACAGCCAGTTATCTTATTTTAGGATAAAGACTGGAAACAGAGAAACCATGAGCCTGGCTCTGTTATAAGTTTGGCTTCCAGATAATAGTAAAACTCACTAAACAGCATGCTATATCTCATTTGTTTGCCAGGCACTGTTCCTAGCCAACAAATACGCTGGCAGGCTCCAAACCCCCTGAAAAATACTAAATTGTCATTTTTGCACTTTTTCTTTTCTTTTTTTTCAATTTAGCTTTGGTAGCAGGGGTGAGCTAGTTAGTCACTGCACTGACTGACTGCCTTCTCTGAGAGAGGAACCATATCATGTCACATCAAATTAAATATATTGCAGACTGTGGATTTATATTTATTCTCCGACCCTTTCTGTGATTGGTGTGGTTTTCTTCTTTTCTGTCTTCTCAGGATGGAGTTTCCAGATGGGCTCAGCATATCAGTTCCATAGCTGGCGTGTGTTTGTGTTAGTTTGCGCATTTCCTTGTGTTGCAGCCATTGCTGCCCTCAGTGCTATGCCAGAGAGCCCACGCTTCTACTTAGAGGTTAGCAGATGTTCTTGTTGTCAGCTAGTTTGACAGTATTGGAAGGTTTTATTCATATATGAGTTTTTACTCACATAATACCACAAGTCAAAAATGAAATGTCTAGTAAAGATCATTTATTCTCCTGAATGGCAGAATGGCAAACATGATGAAGGCTGGATGATTCTGAAACAAGTTCACGACACTAACATGCGAGCAAAGGGTTACCCAGAGAGGGTGTTTTCGGTGAGTATGTCTGAGAAAACATTCTTATATTAAGCTCATAACGAATAATTTACTCAAAGTCATTGAACAACTTCACATGCAGGCAATCCAAATGTAAGTTTTTAAATAAGGCTTTTAGGCATTTTGTGGCTTTATTAGATAGCCAGCAGCAGAGAGATGGTACAGAAGGGATAAAATGAATGGAATGAAAAAAGGTCACTGGAGGTTTTTAGTACAAGCTGCAGTGGTAAAGAGTGGTATATATATATAAAAAAAAATCTGGATCCAGATTATAATTCTGATCACCACCAAAATCTATTGGACTGTTCCTTGGCTCATGGCCTACCTCTCCAAAAAATTGCATCAAAATCTGTTCATAACTTTTGGAGTAATCCTGCTAACAAACACACAAACAAACTAACACTGACAAAGACATTTCCTCTTTTGTAGAGGTAATGAGCCTCTTACTGGATGACAAACTCAGAATGACGATTTTACCAGAGGACAGCTAACAATTAACAACAACAGTCACAGTTTTAACACAGTCGCTCTGGATTTATCATTATGGATTTAATTTAATAAGTCTCCAAAAAGACGTTTCATGAATGAATTACAACACCTCTGAAAGTGATATGATTGCACCAGAGACCTCATTGATGAAACAGTATCTATCTGGGCAAAAAAACAAAGAACAAAACAAGAGATTTTTAATATGTCAAATAAGAAACACTTTGAAGTTCTATACAATATCGTCGACCCCAGAGAAGAATGTCAGTACTACATCACAGTACTGCTAAAAGTAATAAAGTACTGTACAGTAACATGTTACTTTTATAATGCAATGCCACAACACTGCTTCCTATAGATATCTGCTTCCTCATTTCCTATCCATATTAAAATTGTGAAGAAAACAAATGGTACAGCACTTTCCAAAAGGTCAGACAAGTCAACACGTTTTCAGAAATGTCACATGTAGTGGTTCAAAAAGTTGGTGGTCATCATCAAAATTCAATCCCTGACATCTGGCTGCAGGCATGCCCCTGATGGCCTCTGTCTCTTTCATTCAAGGTTACGACAATTAAGACGGTCAAACAGATGGATGAGTTGGTGGATACTGGCACTGATACTCCTGTCTGGCAGCGCTACAGACTCAAGATTATGAGCCTCTCAAAACAGGTGAGTTAAAGAGAGTGGGCAAAACCTCCTCTGGTGATAAATATTATTCACTCACAGTGTAAGTAAATGACTGAATCTGGGGTCCTTTTTGGACAACCAGGAGATTTGTTGTTATGCAGGCAGCTCTGAATCCAAATTGGAAAGAAGTTTCAAGAAAATGAAATAAAGCACCCCTGAGATCATATGTGAGGTCATTGCTCCATTAAATATTTAGTGTTACAGCAATTGCACTAGAGTATGAGAGTTACGCCTTTTAGAGCTTGAGGCAAGCTTTTAAAGGGCCCCAGTGACCTTGGCATCGCCAAAAACAAACAACAGAGATGGAGGCGTAGGCAGCACCAAGCAAACGAGTAGCTAAAAGATTTGAAATGCTATCTTTTTCCCTATTCATTATTTTGACTTCTTGACCTATGCATCACTTTATAAGTGAATTAAATGGAAAAACAGCATTTTTCATTATTATACATATACAGATTTTTTTTTGCTGCTTTTTGTTTCATATTAGTGAATTATTGTGATACAAACTAAAACAAATAATTGACTTTATTTTCTATTTGCATCAGTTATGTTTATGTTTTACTTTCTCGTGTTGTCATTGTGTTGCACGTTGGTGCCGCACCATTTCCCCCAGGCAGAAACTTACCACGTTTAATTTGTATTCAGCCTACGTTCCGCTACACTCCTACATCCTCTGAATGTGCTGCTGCACCACCAACTTAATGCCTACTCAAAGGTCTCCGCTCTTAAATTTGAAGGAGCCAATGCAAAAACCTTGAAAAGGAGAAAATTGTCAGAAAACCACCCCGCCTGCTGTCGTGCTGCATTCTCCCACGCTGTCTTTATCAAAAGTTGTGTTTTCTTGTTGCAGATACGGAATAACATTGTTGCCTGCTTCAGCCCAGAATATAAACGGACGACTTTCATGCTCATGGCTGTTTGGTTCACCATGTCTTTCAGGTAAACTAAAAACACATAAGACCTTCTGTGATATAGTCACCCACCTTTACTTTTAGGCTTATTTCATGGGACTCTAAAAAACTTTGCAGCTACTATGGTCTGACGGTGTGGTTCCCAGACATGATCAAGTACATCCAGAAGCAGGAATATGAATCACGCACAGTGACCTTCAGTGACCAGCCTGTGCAGCATGCCACTTTTAATTTCACCCTGGAAAACCAAGTCCATCACCAAGGACGCTACTTCAATGTCAAGTAAGTGTTGAGTGAGCTGCAGCTTTTGATCCTGGACAACTTGAGTAGTCGAACAGAGGATGATTAGTCATGGTATGATCAGATTTATATTGGAATATGACTAAATCAACAATAAAGCACAAAAAATAATATAATAGAAGAAAACATTTGGCAACTAAGCAGCACCAAACTGACAGGCGATGATCTGTTTAACAGGTTCCTCAACCTGAAGATGAAGTCCATGGTGTTTGAAGACTCTGTGTTTGAGGAGTGTTACTTTGAGGACATCACCTCCACACACACCATCTTCAGGAACTGCACCTTCATTGCCAGTTTGTTCTATAACACAGGTAAATGTGATTCACCGGTGTGTTCAGCAGTGATGTGGAGCAAGGTGGACAGTCAGTATCACAAGTTGTGATGGTTAATTTAATTATTATTTATGTTTAAAAAAAAATCATAAAATGTCAAGAATAGAATAATGTACATCACAAACACTGTAGATTGAGATGTCCCAAGATATTCAATTTAGACCTGAATTAATTAATGCCACTTGTTATAAAGAACAAGTTGAAGACACGACAACGGCATATCACCTTAAAAAGTTGTGTTTGCAAACACTTGTCTATTTACAAATCTGGCAGACATGGAGGAACATTAGCGTTAATCCAGAGTGAAGTATTCACCTCCCGTTAGCTCTGTTTTGGTCTCCACCACTCTTGAAGGAAATATCTGTCTCTTTAGCTGCTAAATGCTCCACGGTGTTCACCAGTGAGTTGCTAACTCTTCCAGCCTTTTGATGCTGAGTAGTTAGCATACAGTGGGTTTATCAGAGCTTTTTTTTTTCTTCTGAAAACTGCTGCCTGCTGCTTAAGGGAATAACATGGATGAGAGCAGTGAGCCAAAACAATAAGTTGTGGAACATTAGAACAAAGCAATGAATGAAAAGGCACCAAAACACTCTGTGGAGTCTGATAATAATTCTATGTGAGCATCACACATTGTTGATCTATTGGTAGTTGAATGATATCAGTTAGTGCAGTTTTAGAAGAATTATAGAATTATATAGAACAGAGACAAAAAGCAAAGCTGCTCTGTAGCTTTTTGGAATGGTCACTGTACGGTTTGTTCAAAGCTACCGAGCAAAAAGATGACTTAATGAATGAATTTTAATTAGTTTTATTTCAACTTTTAAATAAAATAGAGAAAAAATAGAGAAGATAAGTGACAAGGTAGTTCAGCAGGACTTCAACCATAGGGATACTCTCTATTCGATCGGATTTTGAGGCTGCAGTCCATTGTGGTTTTTTGAAGTCGAGGAAATTCACTGTATGGTTTGTGCTTTCAATCAATATGTCAGACTGATAATACGGAATAACATATATAATGAATAATGAAGCGGTTACATAAGCCTTAAATCCCATCATCTTCACATCCACAGCAGATTTTACAGCGGCATTATCATCTCATCCCTGAACCCAACAATCATCTTTTTTAAAATGTTTATGTCATTTGTGCATCAAATATTTTATGATTATTCAGCACTTTCATGCCTGACTCACTTTAGAAATCTGTTCTAGGTTATTGGTATGGAAGCAGTTACACCAGTGTCATCTGAAAATCTATAGTCATGCAGTTTGTGCAGCTGCAGGCAGCAAAGTATGAGGAGACAATAAACTAACAGAGCTTGTAACCTCAAGGAAAGCTGGTTTTGATAGACAGTGCAGTATTTACTTTTGACTTTTCCTGGTATTTATTTTAAATAGTCCAGAGTGATGGATGTCAGTGTCATGTTTAGTAAATGCCTGACAGGGCTGTTGATTAAACATAGCAACTCATAAGGATTGGTTTTATGTTGGTTGTGTGAATGGGATCATTCTCTCCATGTTTTCATTAAACAAATCATTTTCAACCAAACATTTATAAGTGATCCAACCCAACTCAAGTTCGTGATCAGTGATATGATAAATGATGTACCTTTACTGTACAGATATATCATCTTTGTCATCTCTTATAGCATCCTGGACGAGAAGATTAGCTGTAAATAAAAACACACATTACATTATTTAATTACTGATTGTACAGTTTTCAGCTGAGGACTCTCCCCAATCCTCCTGCAGCCTGCATACAGCTCTTTGTTAATAAGCCTGTGGTACCTGAGAGGTGAAACTCAGGGCAAAAAAAGTTATCAGCATTTTGAGTTTCTTGAACGCTTCTCTCTTCTCTCATCTGAATTTAGTCAGAACACTGGATTTCTAAGAAGGATTTCTAAGAATGAATCAGATATTGTAGCCCTCTCCCCAGTGGAGTTATTGCATTTATTGCATTATTGCATTTACGCCAATGTTTTCCTAGTGTTTGCAAAATATAGATTGTTTATGATCAATATTGCAGAGCAATAGCACATTTCTATTTTTCTCTTTCAACAGATTTGTTCAAATACAGGCTTGTCAACTGTAAACTCATCAACAGCACATTTCTCCATAACAAGGAGGGCTGCATGCTCGACTTCAGCGACGATTTCAACAATGCCTACATGATATACTTTGTTAACTTCCTCGGCACATTGGCAGTGTTGCCTGGCAACATCGTGTCGGCTCTCTTAATGGATAAAATTGGCCGTTTAAGGATGCTGGGTAGGTAAATCTAATCAAAGCAGATAATTCACTTGTGGACACAGAGTCTATTTAACCTCATGGAATACCATCCCTCTCTCTCTCCAGCGGGATCCAGTGTCATATCTTGTGTCAGCTGCTTTTTCCTAATGTTTGGCAACACCGAGTCGGGGATGATCGCCCTCCTGTGCC
The DNA here is from genome assembly GCA_037577475.1 of Chaunax sp. Z400. Taxonomy (NCBI): domain Eukaryota; kingdom Metazoa; phylum Chordata; class Actinopteri; order Lophiiformes; family Chaunacidae; genus Chaunax; species Chaunax sp. Z400. Next base: position 13,116,673 of record CM075200.1, on the reverse strand, counting down.
TGTTTGGTGGTATCAGCATCGCCTCATGGAACGCCCTGGATGTGATAACAGTGGAGCTTTACCCCTCGGATAAAAGGTAACATGACAGGCTGGAACTGAGGTCTGTTCTGTAAATGTTGATTCTGGGTGTGAAACTGTGGTGAGTCATGCAGTGTAAGGTTTTATTAGTCTTTTTATGTCTTTTACGATTTCCATTCATTAAATCTTATGATGCTTATATTTTAATTTCTATTTTATTTAATTATATTACTTTGCTTTTCCATTCTTTTTTTGTGGGAAGTGGAGGATCATCCTGCAGGTGTAGAGGTGTAATGCTTTAAAAAAAAAGATGTCCTGATGTTGTCCCTGACTTACGTGAAGAAAAGTCTTTGTGGGATGACGAATTAAACAACTGCTTACTACTACTAGCTGTACCATTAAAACTACAAAAAGACATCATGAAGTTTTTATGTTTTTTACATATGGACTCATCTGTAGTAGAAATCGCAACAGAGAATATTTAATAAAAGAAAACTATTCATGTTAAAATACCCTGAATGCAGATCAACCTCAAGAATTCCTGACCTGTTCTTTTCCTCTGTTCAGGACCACAGCGTTTGGTTTCCTGAATGCCCTGTGTAAGCTGGCGGCCGTCCTGGGCATCAGCATCTTCCAATCATTTGTCGGCATCACTAAGGCTGTACCCATCATATTTGCTGCTGGCGCACTCGCTGCAGGTAGTTTCCTTGCAACAAAGTTGCCTGAAACACGAGGCCAAGTGTTGCAGTAAAACAAATGACCAGCAGTGGGCAGCAGAGCACAGCTGGAGTGGGTGACAACTAGAGCTCGAACATCCCTGGGAGCTTCAGCGCTGCCCATCACACACCAACAGGACAGACTGCCATTCCCATTGTAAGCTCAGAATCCTTTGAAATGGATTGTATTATTGAAAATCTTTACAAAACCACAGCGATTAAGAGAGGGGCACACAGATGCAGAAATAAATACCTGTGTCATAATAGCTACATCAGGACGACAACACCTTCAGCTGAACTGTTGCATATTAAAAACATCAGATCTTTTGAATAGTGGGTGACACAGTACAAATTGCGCTGTACAGTAAGGATGTAATTTTTCTGGGAGTTTTCTCTCACTGGCCCACAGATCTACAATATCAAATGAAGAAGACAGAGATGTCAAATTAAGAAATGAGACTTAATAAGCCATTTATTTGGGGGCGGGGGGGGGGGGGGGGCGTGAAAAGATTTAGTCTATGTATGTGGTTGATTTTTTCAAATATGATTGCAGTGTTCTTCTTTCTCATCCGTCCTTGATCTCAGTGACTGGCTTTCAGTGCTGCTTTTAAATTTGCTATCATGTTACTGATACAATTCACTCAAGACTGATGCTTGTGTTTGAGAAAAGTTCCTTCTGACAAAATAATTCAGGGTGAATATATTTTCCTCTAAACGCATCCATGACCCTTGACCACCGCCTGAAGCCAGACCTGCTGAGCGCTCTCCTTTTCTACCAAACAACATTGAGACATTCCAGCGAGGCTTGGTTTATTCAGAAACAGAGAATTCAATTTTGTTTTTCTTTGTCGCTGCATAAATCCAGCCTGCTCACAACTCACAACTCACAACTCACAACCTCAAAACACAGACAGATGAAGATGCATTTCACAGGATTCTCTGTTTTGATTGGAGTAGTTTGATCGGGCTCCTCAGTGTTCAGTGTTAAACTAATGTTTTTCCCCTCCTTGTTGTAGAACCATACAGCTGTGGCAGTGTGATGATGTTCATACCTGCAACACAGGAACGTCTGTGGGACGGATTATGGTCAAGTGCTAAATGTGGAGGCAGATACTATAGTGTAATATTTGCCTAAATTATGTGTGTAAGTGTGAGCGGGTTGCATGTGTGTCTTTGTCATGTGAGACAAGAGAAAGTGTCTGATTTATTCATTTAAAATTCATCATTTCATAGAAATCAGTGCAGCCAAGTAGATCACTTTTACTGATCCAACAGCAGAATGCTTTAGGTTGAATATAGGAAAAATGAAATCAGCATAGAACTCATGCAGTAGCTCAGGTGTGGTGAGAGGTTTAGACCACGTTTACAGCTAATATGTTTTAGCACCTCTACATATTAAACTGTTATGTGATTCAGCACAGTCCCATATGCATAGTTGCATTAATTAGCCTTAATATGAAAACAAGTCACAAAACAAGTCATTTGATTGACCTTGGGAAATTTATTTACCCCCCCAAAAAAGAGCTTTGTAGAGCTTTCAACTACATCTCGCTGTCTTTCTTAGCAGTGTTCATAGAGAACGAAATCTCTGGACGTTGCGTTGTTTTGTTTGGGTGCAAACATCGAATCAATGCTGTATCCTTTCTTATCCTTGTTTGAAGACATCGTTAGACCCATAAGCACAAGTAGAGGATCGAAGAAGAAGAATCAGCAAAAACAAGTCTCATATTGACCAGGCGGTGCGGCACAAAGGGAAAGCAGAGGTTACAAATCATATGTCTAGTTTCATTTGAAGGGCTTCTGTTCCTGTCATTCCTTCACTGCATCCGCTGTGTTTCTGTATGAAAACGCTCAACCGTCTCTAAGTCAAGTACACAAAAAAAAAACAACCTTCTGTAACTTTGATTTAAATTGGGAATAATCACTAAGAAGGAAACTTAAGTGAGCACCATACCTCACATATCACTTCTTTGGTATTGTTTCTCCAAAGGTTTACATCGACATGTGTGCTGACAATCAGTGAGTGAGTACATGAGTGTTGCTGCTGCCTATAGTAGAGTATGTTATTTGACCTGAGGACGTTCTCTGGATTGCATGTGTCTGTGTTTGTGCACGTGTGTGTGTGTGTGTGTGTGAGAGAGAGAGACACGATTTAAAAGTATAATTAGACATTCCAATAAGTAGGCTTATTCACTTTAATGCCAAGAATCAGATGAAAAGATTGATAACACTCTCATGTCTGTGTGTTAAGTATGGAGTTGGAACCAGGAGGCGCTTAGCTTAGCTTAGCATAAGGGCTGGAAACAGAGGGAGCTAGGGCCTGCTGGCTTTAGCTTCATATCTAGCTCACAGTCATGAGAGCAGCATTAATCGTTTCGTTTAAGTCCCAGCATTTAAAGTGAATGTGAGTGTTTCCCAAACTGTTCAACTATCGCTGTCAGATCTAGATTACGGTCTGTCTCTCATCAGCTGTTTGTCTACAGGCCTCGTGCTTATCTAATGAACAAATGTGTCCTGTTGTGTTCATGTTGCAGAGACTGGATGTGTGTGGTTAACCTGACTAAATTGTCTTTCATGTGTTTTTCTACTTTTTTTCTGTTGCAATGTTGTCATCCTTGTGATGAACACAGCTCGGTTGGGGACCATGGAAATACATTTACACTGCGAGAAGGAAAAAGTAACCTGATGCAATATATGCAGTCTAGAATTTAATGTTTTGTTCTTCATAATAGACTTGGGTGCTCTTTTGCTGATACAGTGAAGTCTACAAATCCCATCAAAGATAGCCAGTCTCAGAGATGTTGTGCGGTCTGTTCTCTTTGAAATACAGAAAAGTATCACACCTTAAATTCATTAAGCCAACTTCACCCTCTAATCCCTCTGTAACTGATCGTGACGCATGTTTGTATCGTATTGTCTGAGTTCTTGGACGTCCTGTATGCCAACTGTTTTTGTCCAAAGCAAGAACTAGTGTTTTCATTGTTGTATGATGACATAAATTTGTTGCTTGCAGTGATTGTTCTTAATCAAAGTGGGGTTAAAATTGGTGAAACTTGAGTATGCGTTCTGAAAGTAAGTTAGTGGTGACTGTGCTCCTAGTTTACCTTGGACCCAGGTAGCTCTTCTTATATATACACCTGAATTTCTGAGGTGGATGGTTGTAATCGTGCAATTCCTCTTGCCACACAGCTACGAGTTAAGACCGGAAAAACGGCAATACTCTTCGGTAAAGGGAGCCAAAAATGTGCATAGTTATGAACAAAAAGTACAATTTGACATAAACTCGTTTGTCCACATGAGTTTGTTTAAGTGGTAAGTGTGAGCAATGAAGTGGAGGCTTTCCCCCAATTCTAAGGGAGACAGAAAGTCAGATTTCAATCCAAAAGGAATGGTCTATCCACTCATCAAGAGAGCCCCCTCTGTCAAATTGAAGCTCCTGTCCAAAATGTAAAAGTTTACCATTTAATGTTACTATGTGTAGACTTTTTATTCTATATATATATATATGTATAAACTTTCAAAAGGGTCAGTGGTTTGGGTTGATGGCAGCAGTGATATCAGACGTCAAAAATGAAGCAAACACCAGTCTGAAGACTTGATGTAATGATGCGGTCTAATAAAGGGGTGAAGGACATTTTATGGCATGGTTTCTGTCTTCTCAACTCCTAAGAGCACACGTCAGAGCACAGTCCTGAACGGATCCTGAAGAAATGCTTGAACCATGCCAGAAAAAACAACTCCTTCATCTGCCAGGAACGACAGGAATCCTTGGCTGTAGTCTGGACTGAAGGGATTTATGTTTGCTTTTTGTTTAGTTCGATTCTGACCTGATTATAAAAAGATTGAAGTTTTACTCTAAATGTGAGTTCAATTCAAAAAATCAATGTAATGTGTATAGAAACTGTAGATGTTTGTATGTGCAAGTTTGGAGTTTGTGGAACAAAAGATCAATGAAAACAATTCCAAAAAAAGTTCAATATGACACAAAAATCTATTGTGTGTTGTCTTTGTGTTTTGTAAATGAAGACTTATTTATTACTTCTGGATATTGAGAATATTTTAGTGATGCTGAAAAGGTGCTGTATTTATTTTATGTGAGAGTTGTTGATTATGCTGGGATTTGCACTTCTGTGCTATTTATCCAGTGCTATGAAGAAAGTCATAAATTATAAATGCAAAATAAACCTTGACGAAAGAAAACCAATGTAATGGTTTGCATTTCACAACATGAAGTCAATTCATGTTCAATTCACAGAGTTTTTCTTCAAACTAAAAATGTTAATTTGTTAATTTCATTTTTATTACACCCTGCTCGCTGTAAAAGTGCAGTTTGTTCCCCGTCCTTGCTCTGATACAGGAAGTGCTAGTCTTGTCCACAGGTGTGAAGCTTAAATTGGGAAGTAATGTTACTTGTGTGATGATTGCAATGCCAGTAGTCTGTTTCCGCAGTTAAGCTGTCGTTATCAGTGCCTCCCAGTTTGGGGATTGGACTATTAAAATAATTAACTGAAAGTTTGCAAGATAAGGAAACAAGAAAAAACTAAATCATGCCACACAACATGTTTGTATTCTAATCCTTGCCTTTTCTTCAGTGTATAATTTAGATAATCAAGTCAACATTTTCCAAGTCTATCATAAAACCATACTCTCAAGGTTGTACTTAATCATCTCCTATGTAATCATCCTCCTATAGTGAAAGACCTTCCCTTCATGGGCGGCTCCAGGGGTGGCCCCAGCTGAAATCTGATTGGTCCCTGAAGTGTCCTGATGCCGTAGCTTCCTACTGTATGTCTGTGTTGTCAATCTGGCTCTGAGCATTGTTTCCCTCTGTGAATAATTTAATTCAATAACATTCTCTAGGAGAAATTAAAAGGCCACTATCAGAAGACCTGAGGATAGGATAAATGAATCATGACTCAAATCAAAACAAATCAAATCAAACTTTGTCATTTTGCTGTACATACAACTGCAGCGCAAGATCATGCCACTGCTTGCAATTCCATATCGAGTTTCTCTCTCTGTGTTACAGTCACAATTACCGAGACTTCAGCTTTTTCTTGATTGAGATGTAGAAAATTCTCCACCATCCATAATTTGATATCTCAAATGCAGTTAAAAAGGGAATTGATTGGCCCTGGGTCATCAAGAGACAGGGCAATATGAAGCTGTGTGTCATCAGCATACAGGCAGCTGTTGAAGTTGATGCTATTCCTCCTGATGATGTTTCCAAGTTGCAGCATGTACAGATTAAAACTGAACCTTGAGGAACACCATAATTCATTTTATAGCTTTCAGATGAACATCCATTCATGCTTAGTTTTTATTTTTTATTTTAGATACATTGCGGCGCCCGGGGAGCAAATTGGGGTTCAGTATCTTGCTCAAGGATACTTCGACTTGTAGACTTGCAGGGGCTGGGGATCGAACCACCGACCTTTCGTTCCGTGAAAGTCTCTGTCAGTAAGAGTTAAAAACAGTAGCAGAAAGCTCAATTAGACTGTGAAGTCTCTCTAAACGAAGGGAGTGTGATCCTTGTGTTGCTGATGTTGACATATCTGACCTATTGTCTGTTTTACATTATTTTACATATAGCTGTGTTCTTCCTTGACCCATTAGACACCATTACTCAAAGTTTCATCAAAACTGGACAAGCTTTTTTTCCCCCACGTAATCAAAAAGAACAAAAACATGACCTCCACAGGTGGTTATTAAAAGGGACTTCAAGCAGAAATGCAGTTCTCAGTGGTTTATGCTGTATTGCAGGGGGGCTGTACAAGTTGTTTTGCAGCCAGCTTTGCTTAACTTCTTCCATTTTATTCATACTTCATAAGTGAGAAACCCCCTTCAGAATCTACAACACAAAAAGAGAAGTAGTACTCCTTTCCTTTGAGCACGTCTACATTCTTACAGAAAAGTGACGATAGATTCAGTGGCATGCTTTGGAGGCAGGCTAAATGATTTAAATATGGCATTGTATACAAGTGAAGTAAAAAAACACGTGGTTCCAGTCCTCAATCCACTGGTTTACCAGCCGTGTTATTTGTGTAAAGATTCAAGAAAATATTTCACCTTTTAAGTTATAAAATAAACTCCACAAATTAAGTATCAAACTGTTTATTTAAAATAATATCCCAGTTACTGTTGAGGAATGTACATTCAAAAATTGAGTCATGCTAATCACATGATGGGGAAACAAGCATAGAGAGCGATGCCACATTGGTTGTGTCTGTTCCGAGCCATCTTGATGTAGCCTTCCTCTCCATAGTTTACGCCCCAACTATAATGAAGGGATATTCAGATGTTAAAACATACATAAAAAAAAAACACAGGCACTGGAAATATCCAAGATATAAAATTTACACCAAAGATTTCACCTGTTTTTCACCAGCCAGTAGTCACGCCTCCTCTCTGTGCCGTAGCCCACAACCAGCACTCCGTGATTCACATTGTGAGTGCATGTGTGGTCCCTGTACACACCTTTGGGGCCACAAAACCAGAGTAGATGGGTTTTAACCAGATATTTACAAATATAAAAAAAAAAAAAAAGTCACATCTTTACATCCAGCCAATATGGAGGTATGAAGCCACAGATACTCACCATGACGATAGAAGACAAACTTGGGCCTGGAGGCATCAATTGCTACAGAGATAGGGCCGATGTTGACTAGAGCTTTCTTCAATGCATATTCATCCCCCTTTGGTAAGAATGCATAGCTCGAGCAGTTGGCAGCCCGATGTTTTGGGTTGTACTTGCATTGGCTACGCTGGAAAAAAAGAAGTATATGCAATGTAGTTACTGATGTTAATAGTGCCAGGTTTAACCACAGACGTGAAATCTTAACACATGGACTGGATCACTGCTTCAGAAGCACACCTTGCCGATGTAAGGGTAGGTTGCTTCAGAATCTATGCCGTGGTTGTCAATGACATATTGGAAAGCATTTGTCATGAAGCCGCCTTCACACCCGTGGTTTCCATATTTTATGGAACAGTCCACCAGGTTTTGAGGACTGAGGGACACCAGGACACCAGTAGCCTTCTTTAGTTGTCCTTCTAGTGCGCCAACTGCACTGAAGGCCCAACAAGAGCCACAAGAACCCTAGAAGAAAGAAAGGTCGCACATTACATGCAGACTGGTTGCGTACCGACACTTTACGTGTGACCTACCGGGATCTCACCTGCATTTTGACCTCAGTTACCAGGCCTGTAGCCCTCAAGTCCAGCAAGAGCGGTAGAGAGATGTTGACCCCGACAGAGTTTGGAGGAACCCTCCCCAGGTCAGAGGGCACAATGGTACGTGTCAGCATGATAGTTATCTCCTCAATGGTCTACAAATGAAAACATATTACCAGTCAGTTCTCCTTATTCTACATCCATCTGTCATTGTATAGGTAGGATAAATGTCTGTCTGGAGTTCTCTTACATGAGACAGTTCATAAAACCATAACAGCAGAGGAACAAAAATGTAGACATTGTGAAAAAAAACAACATTCACATGTGTTTCTGTCGCAATGGGTTTGAGGCACACACTGGTGTAATGAAAGAAAGACTCACCAAATCTCCCAGGTGGTTCATTGCCAGCTCATAGGTGTGCAGGCCCAGGGAGGCTTCCAGGTTATGGACATTAATCATTTCCAAGTTTTCTTCCCATATCCGCCTGCGTCCAAACTCTTCAATCTGGAGATAAAGCATTAACATGGTCCACAGGTGATATTTAACATTTGAATTGATTAACAGGTAGCAACAGCTGTGGTTTATTACTGTAGGTGTACCTTATTCAAATAGGTTCTTATCATTCGACTTGTTTAAACCAAATTCAGTGTTGGCCACATTTAAATGCACAAAGAATTCACACATTCATACAGTCAGCCCATTCTAACTTAGCTAGGAGTTGTTAAACAGTGACTGGGTTGGCTAAAAGCTTTGATTTACCTGGTGAGAATAGATTTTATTATGCATTTTCTTCCATATCTCCCAGTGTTGGTCCAGTTCTGAATTGAAAACGGCCACTGCAATTCCACACGTGATGGTGAAAAGCAGGCTCCGGAACATTTCTGGATCTAGGGAGATTAGGAAATGGTCCTTAGAGAGGTTTCAGAGGAGACAGATACTTTATAGGTGTCCTACAACAGACTAAAGGCCTGACTCATGCTTTGATTGAACAGCTGCAGCAGCTTTCAGTAACACGCCACCAGCTGATACCCATTAACATTTGGAAGGAGAGAAATTTGCACAATGCCAGTGGTGTTTGTGTAAGAAGTTAAAAAGTTGATAAAAAACATTTACATATTAGAAGAAATAACAGGCTATAGCCAATTATGTTCATAGTAAATCTTGGCAAATTGATTGATAGAGGATACGACTACCTTATGGCCCATCATTTATGTTTGGCTATATGTCATTAGTAGAAAGAATTTAAAAAAAATCATCTGAACCCAGAGCCAGCACAGAAAGTAGTCTTCCTCACTTGATGGAAGACATGCTGAAATATATCCCTCCTGAGAAGATCACCAGGGGAATGTTCAGGATGGATCTGAAAGAGTAATTATCAGTATGCTCACTGCACACCTGCTGTTCATTAAACCTGCACCAACCCATTTTTGGCCACTAGGGCAAAGCAGAAACAAGCACAGCAAATGACCAAAAGGAAGGAATTTGGTTTAGAAAATTGGTTTCTGATGTATGTGTGTGGGTGGCACGGTGGATAGCACTGTTTCCTCACAGCAAGATGGTCCAGGTTCAGATCCACCTGAGGAACTGGGACATGTTGTCCCTGTGTCTGCATGGGTTCCCTCCAGGTTCTCCGGCTTCCTCCCGCCACCAAAAACATGCAGTAGAGGTGAATTGGTGACTCTAAATTGACCGTAGGTGTGAATGTGAGTGAGAATTTGTCTTTCTATGTGGTCCTGTGATGAACTGGTGACTTGTCCAGGGTGGACCAAAGTCAGCTGGGATAGGCCCCAGCCCCCCACGACCCTACACAGGATAAGAGGGTACAGAAAGTTAATAAATGTCAACTCAACTCTACTTTGTTTATTTGCCATTCAAACCATGTAAACAGTATACAGAAGAATGAAATGACATTTCCTGTGGACCAGAAACTATGCAACATAAATAAATCACAATGACATTCACTTGTTTTTGCAGCAAATCAGATCGGTTTCAGACGAGATGGTCCATTTCCTGGAAATGGCAAAAAAGAAAATTCCTAGTTGGTGAGGTAAGGTAAGGTAAGATAAGGTAAAATAAGATAAAACTTGATTAATCCCAAAGGAAATTCTCAAAATTACAGTAATGATACAACAACACAATAATAAAAAAACAATACAGCATTAAATATAAGTGAAAAATACAAATATTTATGTGTGTTGCAGATATATTGTTTGTGCAGCCAAATTCATTGACACAAAAGGCTCAGATCTTTTACCTCAACTACATTCAGATGGCTGTCAAAAGACCAGAAAGGAAAAGATATTCCTCATTGTCTCAGTATCACTGCCTCATTTCATTCCCATCTGGTGTTATCCCTGAATCTGTGTATTTTGCTGACCTGTGCCTGCCTCCTGTCATCCAGTGCAGTGTGTTGGATGGAGTCCAGGAGCCACAGCATATTATCCCCAGCGTGAACCAAGCACTCTCGCATCCAGAATCAGGTTGTTGTTGTTGCCATGAGGACAGCGAAGCAACAGGGGCACCGGCGCTCTTCCTCCGTAGGAAGAATATTCCATAATGGGAGGATGAAGCTTTCTTCTTATGATTTGTCTCTATTTGTCTCACATTTTCATTTGGAAGCATTTTTGAGGTGGATCTGACAGATCAAAAGCTGTTCTCAGCTCTTTGTATTCTCTCTGCTTGAACCAACAATCTATCCAGAGACAATTTCAGGTGAACAAACACTTGCAAATGAACTCTGGTGTTTTTTTTCTTATGGCAAAATTGTGGAAATGGAGCTCTCACAATGACAACCCCTCCAGACTGAAGAGAAGGTGAGTTATAATACTTGATTTTCTGCTCAGAAAGATTACTATAATTAGGAGCCTTTTATTCTACAATCCAGTGTGTTTGTGCTCTTTAGTCAGACCACAGTAAATAACTGTGGTTTCACTTTTGTACACTATTTTCGCTCTCTAGAATGTGTGCTCCCAGAGGAGCTCAGGAGTCAGCCTCCATCATTCACTCCTCTGGGGAGCTGCTGTCATTGCCAGCAGTCGACTCTACAGTGTTCCCCAGCTCCGTACTCATAAGTTTGTCGAGATAAAATGACCTCTTTGAAATATGATCCTACTGAATGTAAGACACGTTTTCATTCTGATTCACCATAGCATGTTTATGTGCTGGAATCTTGAATGTTAGACTTTCAATGTGGCCAGAAAAAAAGAAGAAATCCAATGATTTGAATCTAAAATCATTTAAGAACTCTTGAAAATACAAGCGAACCTCTAGAGTGTGTTTACTTTTAAAATTTACATTTAAAAATTACAACTCTTCCTTTCAAAAAAGTCAGGAATGTTGAGGGAATCATATAGAAAAAATAGTTGTTCTCCCTCCTTCTTCTCACGTGCTCTACAGTGTTGCATCCTTCAGCATAACAACATGTGAGGAGAGCTGTCCGAACTGCAGGTGGCATCACACTTGATGTTTTTTTATTAGCGCTCTCTTAGAAATTTAAATAGTATGTTTCAGCGGGTCACACATTTATTGATGAGCTGATTCCCTAATCATTTTTATAGGCTTCCTCATATATTTGCTTTCGCAGTAAAAATTCATTTTATATGCTCATATGACATGTTGCATGTATTTTTTTGAGAAATAAGTTATTATGTGATTGCTGATACCAATTTGACTGTAAGCGACGCATTTCACAATTGCAGTGTTATGAAACCACAGGCATTATGTACAAAATATAAATCTGCTTTTGCCGCCCCCACATGGTGCATTCAGCAATGGTTCAATTTAAGTCAGAGCGTTTGATGGTCTGCAGTGGTAAAGCCTTGTATTCACATGTACTGTAGATCTGTGTCACACTTTGACCCATTGACCCTGCATAAATCCAGATAAACATCTTACAAGTTACAAAAATGCCCAAACAATTTCAAAAAATGTTTTTTATGGGCTACATTTAGCTCATTGGGTAGAACATGCACCATATAAACCAAGTCTGCAGTCCTCTAGCGGTGGCCGCGGGTTTGGTTTCACTTGTGGTCCTTTGCTGCATGTCTTCCCCCTGACTCTCTCCCCAATTTCCTGTCACTGTCCCTATCGGACAATAAAGGCAGAAAATGTCCCAAAAGTTTTCTTTTTCTTTTTAGTATCTAACTCTACATTTCTAAAAACATGCAGAATTAAGTGCAACTACAGCCCATAAAGTAAAAAAAATTATCCCATCATCTTGGATTATTGTAGTAAAAAAAAAAAAACATACAGTAAATAAAAGCTGAAGTCATTTCCATTCACAGTTTGACAAAATGATTCAGCATTCACCGTCATTTGACAACATTTGGTCAAGTCTTATTTTTCTTCAGTATTTGGAGGTCTACAAAAACAGGACTCTCCATCAGCAGTTATGAAAATCTACACCTTAAGCCTCTCTGTTTTCTTATTCTTGTGTGTCTCAGAAAGTCATGCTTCTGTTCTCATTTCTACTCTCACAGGCCACCAAATGCTTGAGGGGGTCGCCATCCACCGATGGTTGTGCTGGGGAGCTCTCTACCTGTTCACAGCGGAGGTGGCATTAACATCTGACACACGGCGGCCATGTCCTCGGCCCTGCCGCTGCCACACTGCGCTGCTGGAGGTGAACTGCTCTGACGGCCACTTTACCACAGTGCCCAACGGTATCCCACAAGACACTAAACTGCTGGATTTAACCCATAATATGATCAAGACTCTAGTATATCAGCAGTTCCAGACTTTGACACAACTTTTAGACTTGGATTTGAGTGACAATATTATCTCGATAATTGAAGTGGAGGCCTTTGTCGGCTTGCAAAATCTGACAACTCTGCGTCTTGCTGGCAACCACCTTAAGATCATTCCTGTGGGAGCGTTTACTGGTTTTCCAAAATTGAAGTTACTAGACATAAGCAGCAATGAACTCCTTGTTTTTCTAGATTTTACATTCCGGGACTTGACTGTCCTGCATTTGATTAAAGCAACTGGTAATGACTTAGTTTTCATCTCTCGTCAAGCTTTCACTGGTTTAACCAATCTGCAAGAGCTGCACCTTGATGGCTGCAACCTCACTGCTGTGCCGACAGAAGCGCTCACACAGCTTGGTGGGCTGAGAAGTCTTCATTTTCACCAACTGGGCCTCAATACATTGCCAAACTACTCTTTCCGTCAACTAGAGCGTCTCCAGGAGCTTGCCATTTCTCACTGCCCTTGGCTGGAGAACCTCTCAGGAAACAGTCTCTTTGGCCTAAATCTTACATCCCTCACCATTAGACACTCTAAACTCAGTGAAGTACCATACATCCCTTTGCATCATCTTGTGTATCTAGTATACCTTGACCTCTCTTTTAATCCAATCTCCCACATTCATGGGAACCTGCTTGGAGTCTTGATCCGGCTCCAAGAGCTCCATCTGGTGGGGGGATCATTGACATGCATTGAAAATGGAGCATTCAGAGGTTTGACACATTTGAAATTGCTAAATGTGTCTAAAAATCTTCTCACCACACTTGAGGTTAGAGCTTTTCATTCAGTGGACACCCTAAAAACTCTAGGGCTTGATAACAACCCACTGGCATGTGACTGCCGTTTGCTGTGGGTGGTGCAAAGACGGCTGTATCTGGAGTTTGGTGGAAATCCACCGATTTGCACTACCTCAGTCCAGCTACAGGGCTGGAGTTTTCTAGACATTTTTGAAGCAGAGGTTCCTGGCCTGCTCTCATGCCGGCGGCCTCGGATTCTGACCCGCAAACCTCAAGGAGTGACAGTAGATCAGGGACATACGGTGGTGTTTTACTGCAATGCAGAAGGTGACCCACTCCCATCTGTCATCTGGCTAGACCCACAGCAAAAACCTTTACCACCCATTGGTAGGATACGGGCTCTCTCTAATGGCTCACTGGAGGTTCGCTATGCTCAGCCTCAGGACAGTGGTACCTATCTCTGTGTGGCATCAAATGCGGCAGGAAATAACAGCCTGCCTGTTAGCCTGCAAGTCCAAGCCTTTCCATCATCTTCTAAAAACCCTTTTCATCTTAAAGGATGGTTTTCCTTTCCTTCAGCCTCTCCCGGTTTGAATGGAACTCAAACACTCCCATTTGAAGTCAAGACGTTACTGATAGCAGCAACCATTGGGTTCCTCTCATTTTCCAGCTCTGTAGGTGTATGCTTCGTTTTCATGTTCTTCTGGAGTAAGAGCAAAGGGCAAATCAAGCACACAGCCACAATAGCATATGTGCCACGAAGTGCCATGTCTAGTGGTAAAGGAGGGACAGCCAACTTTATGGAGACAGGCAGGATCACCATGAAACTAATATGAATGAATAAGTTTAAAAAAAATTCTCTTAGCATGACTTTGTACATTAAGAGTTTATAAAGTGCAAAATGTAAACTTTCTTTACAATACGTGAATTGAATTTTTAACATGTTGACTTGTCCAACAGAGGACTGTTGATGAATTCATGTAAATGTGAGCATATTAGGTAAACTATGTTGTGCAAATATGAAAAAGACAACTCTCTTCATTACAGCTTCACTGTCACAAAGTCTCAGTTTAAAACAACCAAAGTAAGCAAACTTTTAATGAGCATAATGCATGTAATGTGTAGAGATGAAAACTATTCAGTTAATTGCTTGTTGATTATACTGGCCTTGCTGGTCTCTATATATAGAAACTATCTTATAATGCAGAATGTACTGGAAGTTATTGTACAGGCTTTCCTGGCTGATTATTTTCATGTTTTTTTTAATTTTTTGATTTCTCAAGAAAAGATGAAATATTAGACTTGTATAGATAAGGGAAATAATTATTACTGACCTCAGATGGTAGCCATGAGATAACTAGTATAATAATAATAATAATAACAATAATAATAATAATAATAATAATAATAATAATAATAATAATATATAGGAACATTGACCATATATAAATGTACACAACACTTTTATGTAGCATGTCAGTTCTGTTTAATTTGATTGGCCCTATATATATTTTGCTTGCACTTTAATATTGTCATATTCACTGTTGCACTCTTTCAAGGCTGTATGGAATGTATCTTATTTTCTTCAATTCCCTAATAAAGCACTTTGCTTTTTGAAAGTAGCATATAATAAAATTATTGTGCTCTCAAGAATATCATTTGGTATTTTTTGTGTTATTCATTGCTTCTTGGTCCAAACAATGTAAATTACAAACAAACAAATGCAGTGTTGTGTTTGCTTTGAGGATGTTTTCACTGAGCAGATTTTTTAAAAGTTTCACATCACCTCAGGATGAACTTCAGGTACAGTAGATCTGTGGCAGTAATGACCTCCACCAGTGGGTGGAGCTGGCTGGCAAATCGTCGAGCTAGTTTTGTGGTCAGGTTTTGTGGTCACTATCAAATAAGCTATAGCATAGATGTTAAAGTGTTTTTATGTGCCATTGATAACTTTAGTATACTCTCAGTATAACAGGCTCTCAAAAAATACAATTACTTTTAGGTGCAGTGTTTAATTCAAGATTTGTGCTGCAACAGCACCTGTAATAGTACAAGTGTCTTTTTTCCAAAGGTTTTGATTATGTGATGATTTCTCATTGAAGTGTTCCCTAACCTTTCAACATTTTTGCCAGAGGCACATATCTCATGAATGATCTCCTTTCCTCTTATCAATCTTGAAGGAATCCAGTAAAGTAAGTTAGTGGGCACTGAATGCCAAGTGACGTTATATTGTGTGTTTGAGACAATAATGTCAGGGGCACTAAGCTGCAAATCAAAAACCCATTAGTCAATCGGGATGCACCCCTGAAGAAGAAAGCACTCAGCTATAACACCATTGTCACTAAAAACTTATCAATCATAAAACAGTTTCCAAGCTATGTCAACACAAAGTCCTGTAACTATTATTTATTAATTGTTTATTACCTATCATTAAAACAAACAAACATACAATTAAAAAGATTTATTCATATGAAAATTCTATTATGTGAACACTGAGCATTCTACCAAGAGAAGACTGCACATTCTATTTTATGAACACTGAACATTCTACTTGGCAGAAATGCTTCATTTCATTCATCAAGCAACTCTGGCACACCAGCAGTCCTTTATTTATTTATTTATTTATTTTAATTTTTTTCTTTTAAAAAAAATTAAATGTTTATTCTGATTTACACTGTATTGTGCAAACAAGTACAATCAGTTGTCATAACAAACAGTGAACACATTGAAAGATATCAATGACATATATCGTATAAAGAACAAATTTAAAACAAAAAGAAAGAAAAGGGTAAGGAAAAATTAAACAAAAGATTATTTACAAGAGGTTTGGTTGATTAAGATGTTGAAGGTTTTGCATACATCAATTGTTTTGACAATTTTTTTATTATATATGTTTAAGTTTAGTAATGTTTGAGAATGTATTTTGTATAAATTTGTACATGTATAAAGTGCTTTTATAAATGTATATCCAGGTAACTGATGTTTTGCAGAGATCTGTATTCCAGAAATACACTAAAGTAATGTATAAACTTGCCTACAAAATGTATACAAACTCACACACCGGCATGACCCTTTGTTTTGCGGTAAAATGTTTGTTGGTCACAGCGAACTTAACTGAGACGTGAAAGATTATAGCGACTGTTCCCTTTCGTAGCATGCAGCCAATGAGGGATATGTTTGTTTATTTGTATTTTACTTTGAGCATGCTATTGTTTGTTTATGCTATGCCAACATGATTTGTATTTTCTCGTTTATACTGCCTTTAGTTATCACTGTGGATTTGGAGAGAAGAAGCTTTCCAATAAACCAGTAGCAAGAAAGCCACTTGTGTCTTTGATTGATTGAATTTATTTGGTAAAAAATAATATATATGGTACACACAAATATGAATACCGAGGACCACACATGATGTATAACATAATTATAACATACTAACATACTACAAAAATATGTTCTTGGTATTGTATGCCATAGAAAAAGTTCTTTGTGTTCGATTTAATTAAAATAAAATAATAGATTGCGAAAATGCGTACGATGTAAAGACAGTGAATGAATGAAAATGGTAACAACAACGCTTTGTTTTCACTGACAACGAAGGCGGGTTTCTCCTGGAAGCGGAAATGACGTATCAGTAACCAGGACATATACAAAGTAAGGTGAAGCTAGCACAGCATTAGCCAGTTAACGCTAGCATTGTTTAGAGATTACAACCATGAGTCTGGTAGTGGGTCGTGAACCCAGAAAGACTGCGGGTAACCGCATGTCAAAATTATTGGATGCTGAAGAAGAGGATGAATTCTATAAGACCACTTATGGAGGCTTCAATGACGTGAGTAACCAAACTGAACTGACATCAAGAGTGAGCTAATAGGTTAGCATTAGGTCCCAGCTCGGAAAACACAATTGATACACTGATGATTGATCATATCAATAACAAATCATGTTCAGTGTCATTATCAGTAAAGCTCGAGTAGACTAGTGGGCCAATGTTGATCATTACGTACGTCTTTGCAAAAACAGTATTTACAAGTGAAGTGAGTTGGATAGAGTATGTAACCTCCATCACATTTAATGAATACTGCACAACCTGATAGATAAGCAATCCGTGAGGCCTATCATTTATGCTGGGTTATTTACATGATATTATATGTCCATTCATTAATAACACTGTTTTTAATCACCACTGTCATCAACCTCTGGAAACTTTGTTTACAAAACTGACTCCGGGGCATATTTAAGTTGTTGCATTTACAGGCAGACTAACATTGTATATTATAAATTATTGGCTAAATTATGTGCTTTTGTTTTCTTTCAGGAATCAGGAGATGATGAGTATCATGGGGAACATTCAGACACAGAGGATGAGGTAGATAGTGACTTTGACATCGATGAGGGCGACGAGCCAGACAGCGACCAGGAGGAGGATGCACCTCGGAGAAAAAGTCGAGTTGTCACTAAAGCATATAAGGTAGCGACAGTCGGGAGCTGTCAGACTTTGAAACAAGTTTTTGCTTTAATAAGTGTATTTGCTGCCAGCTTGTTTTTATTCGCACATTATACTGTGAACTACATTCTTAAGCATTTATATGCACAATATATAGGCCCTGCTGACTTTCATGAAAGAGAAATGCTTTTACTATGCCTGCTCTACAGCTTCCCTGGAGCCATTGGTTGCAAAATGCCACCCTCTCAACAGTAGCTGAGGGAAGAGAAAGCATAATTGCTCTCTTTTATCTGGCTATGGAATTACAATATGCTACTTTATGGTCACAAGCAGGCATTTATAACTTTCACTGAGAAAACGTTATTCATTTTTTGGTTGTTCATCATACATGCATGAAGTAGATTTGCAGCTAATAGGTGTTTTGTCTTTGTTTAACCCAAGGAACCTATAAAGGTGCCAAAACCCAAACCCAAGAGACCCTCTGAGGAACAGAAGAAGACTGAGAAAACTAAAGTAGAGCTCAAAAGGAGGATTCCACAAGAATTTCAAGACTTTGCCGAGAGTAAGATTTTTACAAACCTCTCACAAATGCATACACACAAATTGTTTAATGCATAAACCATCACATCTGAGCCCAAGATTACATCACAACTGCATCAGTTTTTGAGCTTTTTTTCTTGAGCTCTAAGTCTCATCTTTCTTTAGCTCGGAAGTCTGTGCGACAGTCTACCAGTGAACATACCAGGAAGACCAACCTGCGCTTGCAAGAGCGTCAGGATGCCCCTCGAAGGCGGAGAGGGGCTCATCGTGACCGGCCCCTTACCCAGGAAGAACTGTTGGCTGAGGCCAAAATAACAGCTGAGATCAACATTCGATCTTTAGGTCAGAGCCTGTTTCTCAAGAGAATTTTGCCTCCAAAATGTTCTGTCTTCGGCACAATGTTATATATGAATTCGCAGACAAAGAACAAACACAGTTGAAATGCTAAGTCATTTAATAAGTCAGTAGGCCTGATGTAGTTTGTTGCCGTGTTAATGTCATAATAAAGTTGTGGAAGTGTCACCCATCAAAAGACAATCAGAATTTAGTATATTTTGTGTTGGAACAGATGAAGAGATGGAAAAAACTCATAGTGAATAATGGATAATGATTAATTTCACAAGTGATTGTTGCTAATTTTTTAATTGCTATGAGTTTATGAATATATTATTTCAAGTTATTTCACTTAATGACTCTATGCTTGAAATATTGATTCTTCTCATTTCTAATTTTACCCTTTGTGTGTAGAAAACTATGAACGACTGGAGGCAGACAAGAAGAAAGAAGTCCACAAGAAGCGGCGTTTTGAAGGACCAACCATCCGTTACCATTCAGTCCTGATGCCACTTGTCTCTCACTCTGTCTTAAAAGAAGAAAACGTGGATGTTGAAGGGTATGCATAATGTGGCAGATAGAATGTTGAACCATCTGCTTGAAGTAACCTGCTGTAACGGCACTCACCTTAAAGGTCCAGTGTGTAGGATTTAGTGGCAACCAAACCAACTTAACACCCCTCGTCTCACCCTCCCCGGAAGACACAGATAAAAACCTTAAAAGGATGTCTCTAAAGTTTGATTTATCTATTTTTGGCTGATGTAGAGACATGATGGTGCAACATGGTCTATGAAAGAGGACCTGCACCCTATATGAAAGACTTGTTCTGTTAATGGAAACACAAGGATTCTTAGTTTCATGGGATTCTACACTCATGAAAATTTCCATGAATATTGCATTCAAATTTTGCCCCTAAATCCTCCACACTGAACCTTTTTAAGTATTTAATTCTCTTTAGACCATCATATACCAAAACAGTATATATTAATCATTAGTAGTAATGTCGTTTGGCAACAATATGTCCAAAAGAAACATTAATATTTTAAGAAACCTTTATGAGAACATCTTTCATAAACCAAAATCATATTTTATATTTAATATAGTAACATTTGTTATATTTTCAAAGGTTGGATCAGGACGTCCCTCAGACGGCACCACAAAATCCCACCACACCTTCCCAGCAACCTGCTGGAGGCCTGTGTTCCCGAACCTATATAACGTTCAGTGATGATGAAGCTTTCGAGCAGGCCTTTCCTCACAGGGCCCAGTCAAGTCCTCAGCTTCCCATCCAGGAGGTTTGTCCCGTCACCCACAAGGCTGCACTGTACAGAGACCCCGTCACTGATATACCTTACGCTAACACGCGAGCCTTCCGCATCATCCGAGAAGCTTACCGTAAATACGTGGCAGCGCATGGATTTCCAAACACTTCTGGAGGAGTGACGGGACTCGACTCGTCAACAGCGAAGGGTGGCCGGCAGAAAATGGTCTTCAAGCACAGTGCTGTGGGAACATAAATTAGTTTAAAAAAGGTTTTAGGAAATAGGTCTCTGCTTTTTTGTTTGTTTGTTTGTTTGTTTTTTAAATGTTTTAGCTCAGGTGGAGCAACTTGATTCAATGAAATGAGGAAATACAAACTTGCTGTTTACAACCATTTGGTAAACAAAGTATCCTTGCTACCAGAAATTCAGATTTTCTGGTATTTAGCAGTCAATTGAAGGCAAATGGAAACATTTTCATTGCTGCTGTTGACTGTACAGAAGATTACAAGAAGTTAAAAAACAGACATATGGCCGAAATGTACAGAAATGCATTTTGTTCATCATTACCACAACATAACAAGGTTGAATGAATGAACAACTACAGATATCTCCATCTGCACATTGACAGCTGTATTTTTTCTTAAATGCCCTTTTTTACTGTCAAAGACATTTTGTTTCTTCAAATGCACATATTAATCAACAAAAATAAATACTTGAACTGTGTAATGATTCAATAATTCATACCTCCTATTTCTAAGAACACTGAAACAACAAACCAAATGGACATCAGCCTAAAAACATGTCCATCAGACTGTTTTTCCAGGGTTTTATTCATTTAATCGAAACAACTTGTTTTAAAAAAAAAAAAACTGCAGTCATGATTTACAGCCGGTATTACCTCATCCACTTTATATTGAAATTCATTTAATCTGTAATGCTCTTCACAACTACTGTTTAGCTTCAGCCAGGAATAGGATCAATGAGGATGATGGCGTCATGGCTGACTGGCAAAACCAACCTTGAATTCCTTTTGGAGTTTCAGGTGTAAATCCTGCCTAGTCTGCCTTCATGTAGGTTTAGCCCTCAGCATGTGTTTCAGGCATACATTTTTAACTTTGCATGAAAACTCCCAAAATTCCGCTTTGACGTTGCTGCCAAAAGTATCATGTTGCACTCAAGCGGATTTCCTCCTGCTGTTCCTGTAATTTCCTGATGATGTTGAGCAGAGCGTCTTGCTAGGCTGTCAGCCATGTCTTTGTTCTGTGTAAAAAATAAACAGACTGTTGAAGCTTTAAAGATCAAGTGACATTTAAATTTAAATTTTTTTTTTAACCTGTCAGCTGGTCCTTGATTTAAAAAAGAAAAACATGACAATGCATTTTGCATGATCTCATGTGAAACCCATATCCTTGATTTGCTCATGTTTTAATTCAAGTGGCCTCCAAACAGCCTGTTTTGATGGTTGATGAAAGAAAATGTTTTTTCTAAAATAAAGAGGAACCATTGCATCCAGGATGAACTGCAGTACATGTGTAGATTTAGAGGAGAAATGATCACAGTGTGTTGGCAAACATGCAACAATTTTAATAATCAAATTAGGCCATTTTAAGCAGAAAAAAGTGCTAAATATAAAAAGTGCGCACAAACTATTAGAACATACACATACATTCAAGCATGCTACAGATATTTTGAAATACGTCAAAAAAGTAGAATATTGCACTGGTGAGATTACAGTATTGCACTTTTTGTATTGCACATTTTGTATCCTTAGTAGTAAATAGATCTTACAGTGGCTGTTGTCAAAGTCAGGAGCGAGATATTTTTTATCAATGAGATTGAAGTTGGGAGAAAGGACAGTAAGATTTATGTTTTTTATGAATAGGGAACGAAAGTATCTTTCAAATTGCTTGAGCCTTGATGTCCTTTTAAAATGCTGTTACTTTCCTCAGGTGTGAGTAAAAAAAAAGAGTCCTTTTAACCAGGACTCAGATCTAAAAGTAATAAGTTAATCTATTTTGCAGCAGGTAGTCACACAGATATGTAGGTTGATTTTAAACGATCAACAAAGACAAACTTGGCACATTTCAAATGAGGATTGTATCTCCAGTGGTGAAGCCATAGTTGTGGTAACAAACCTGGCTGCTCAAGTGATGCCAGCAATGAGGATCATTTATCATTTATCAGGCAGTCAGATGGTCCTGTCATGACACAAACTATGATGGTGGTGTGAAAAACGGGCAGATGGGTTACCATAACATAAGAACAGGTTGCACAAAACCCTTTATAAAAATTTGGAGTATCTATGGTGCCGCTTTACGTTCACACCAGCATCAGGGATTTGATTTTCCTTTCCACTTCTATCTACCTCAATGCTTTTTCATTTAAAACAACTGCAGCCCACATCGTGTGACACTTGCTTTGGCGAAGAGGAAACTCCCCCCCCCCCCCCCCCCCCCCCCCCCCCCCCAAGCACATTAATTCAAAAATAACAAGTTATTCCTTAAAGCGATGGTGATGAATTCAGTGTCAGGCTAAGCCAACATCTCTGGCGGAAAAACGGATGCAGTGCTTGCAGTCATAATATTAGCTGGCAGTGTTTTTAGTAGCATTGAATTTCTTGTATCATCTGCAACAACAGAACACTGAAAGCTTCGTCTCCCACATACGGCACAGTGCATATGATACAAATTGAACAGTTTTCAGAATAGGAACAGAGGGAACTGCATTATCACTTGTTCTAGTGTGGTAGTTGCCATGGAGACGAGTGTAGGTGGTGTGCTGTGCTGTACTCCATCCCTTGTCCTCTCCCCTCTGCTGTTGCCCACCCTCTCTGTTTTGCTATCTGCAAGATCCACGTAACTTTCATTCTTCAAGTGTGTCTGCTCGGTTTTTGCTGTCTGTCAGATTTGCGTGGTCGAATCAAGCAATTTTAAAAATTTAGATCACATTCGCATTACATGCCGAGACTGTAATCAAGCCAAAAAAAGCAAGAAATGTAAAATGAGTTGAGAGCATTTAAGGCTCTTCTTTTTGTGACTTCAGATTCTTCATGTTTATTTTTGACATCATATTGAGGTTATTTCATAGTTCTCTTCGTATTTTAGAACCTTTCTTGTTCCACTTAAATCTTTAAATCCTCTTGGATTTGACAGAATTCCACAAATTTGTTTCTTGCTGACCATCCATTTTCTTAACCTGCTTTGTCAATCGCTTCTTTTTGCAGACCAGCTATTTTATCAGTTTCCATGGAGATGTGTGTCTGTGTGTGTGTGTATGTGTGCGTGTGTGTGTGTGTGTGTGTATGTGTCTGCATGTGAGTGAGTGAGGGTTGAGAGTGGGGATGTGTCATTTCCAGGTTTGTTTTTTCTGTGTATTTTTAAACACTATATGTGCTGTCCAGCATTCCAAGTTAGTCTTTGACATTCAGGAACATCACGGATGTTTGCCTCACCTCATCCAGTTTTAATGAATCATTTCTTATTTCCCACACTTTGCTTGTTTTATTCAGATGTGTTCCAATTTAAGTCCCAATTAGACAACCATAGTAAAACCTGAAAAAAATCAGTTAATACTGGGACATTTAAAGAAAAAAAAATCATCTGAGTGACTTTGGTGTAACCAACATTTGACAAGTACAAAGTGCAGCCAGTGAATAACCACGACTACGACCACAAGCATATGTTAATCTCTATATGTGATGTGTCCTCATGAAGTCCCCATCCTGTGCAAAAATGTATTCTAAAATTCAGCTGAAGCTGTACGAGGCTTCATCAGTCAGACTTAATAAAACCAAGCGTGCACCCTCTAAAGTTCCAGCCTTATTGGTATGAAATTGCCTTTTTTTGTTAAAAGTGTCTCCACTTGCTGCTCAGCAAGGAAACAGGGTCCAAACATTAGGAGGGATTTTCACACTTAAGAGTGTAATTTTGGAACATAAAGGACATAAAAGGACAATCTGCTTATAAACATGAAGATTGGTCTACTTGTCACAGGGAGCAGTAAAGCGGCATAATTTGGGCAATTTGGGCATGTGGACTGCTGTTTTACAAACTGAAACTGAAAGACGTGGGTGAAGAAGGAATGCTCTTCAGTTGCATTATGGGGAATGCAGTGTTTTTGTACCTTGATGCCTACTTGAGACTATTTTTAACCTTCCATCTGTACTCTGTATTCATTTTGTCCCCATTTGTGCATGTTTTCTGACAGCTTATGGATATGGACGAAACGTATGACAACGTACTCCATCCATATGTCGTGATGTGAATGATGACCTCAAATACCACTGCTGAGTACAATGCTGCCTCCGCTTTTGCCCCTTCTTATTTACTAGGTACATTATCACAACCTTCTCTACTGTCTGCATTTCCTTCTCGCTGTGAGGCAATAATGTTACTCACTACGCCGCTGTGCCGCCCCCTCTTTAACCCCTGAGCATATATGAGCCTTAAGTCTGCAGCCAACTGGCTTTAGCTCTGCTGAAACACGAACTCCTCATTCATTTGAAGGAGGCGAATGCAGCTGTGCTGCTATAGGGTGCCAAAACATGCAGGAAAAATCTATCTATCTATCTATCTATCTGGGGCTGTTTGAAGGCCCCTGGGGATCTTGTTACCGATGGCCAGCTGACACAATCTGTTGCTATTCTTCCTTTTCTCCATTATGTTTCCAGCTGCTTTGAGCACATTTAGACTCACCGTTGTTTTAATAGACTCAGTAAAAGCAGTATGATTTTAAATGCAGGAAGATGACTGACGGGTGTCAAATTCACGCTATCAAGCCCAGTTCTTTTTTAGCCGACTATCAGTTTGCATTGAAGTGTCCTCACCGAATATGAAGAGATTCATGCATTATTAAGCAAAACTGTTGTTGGCTGCACTTGTCCAGTCCAGTTATTTCTTCTTATGTCATCCACACAGGCAAAATGCCAGATATATATATATTGATAAACCTATTTGATCATAGATCTGTAGAAATAAAGTTTCAGAGTGGATGCTCTAGAGTCTAGATGATTTATGTGCATGAAATTCTAAATGATGAGAGAGACAGCCCAAAGTATGAGCCAGCAACAGTGTTGAGTCTGCTGCATTTGGCATCCACATTTTTCTGCATAGTTAGAGCAGATGTATGAAATTGTCAATGTTGACTCAAATTAGCCCCAAATATAAGCTGTTTCATCCTCAAGTGTATCAAAAGAAACTTCTAGTTTGACTGTATTTGGCAAAAGAGACTTTGAGTCTGCTGGAATTAACATCCTCCTGTTTCTTCAGCATGAGTTACGTATGAAATTCAAAATGATGAAAGGAAACTGCCCCAAATATTTCTACGCCACTCGAGACAAAGTTATGGAGGGGATGCATTATTCAGAAATAGAGATTTTATCTGCAGAGAAATTCCTCCGGTATCTCAGGCGCAGCCCTAAAATCATAGCAAATAACTTTAGCAGGATATGTGTATTTGGAAGATAAATCTCATACACAGCGTTCTTTACATTGTTCAGACAACTTTCATTTTGTTGTTCAACCCTGTGTTGTTTCAGGACAAATAAATTACCTTGATTCATTGATGCTGAGTGTCCAAGAAATATGTGTAAAATGATGCACAGCTGTACATTAAACATTCTATTTGGATATCACATTAATAATCAATTGATTCAGCTGGAGTCAGGTGTTGGAATAAGCAGATTCAAAATATATGAATATGTTAAAGTATAATACAGAGTTGAAATGTGTTTTTTTTCAAATCTCAAGACATCGATTAAGACAAATTCACTAAGTCTGACTAAAAATGTGATTTGAGCTGAGAGCATAGCATAATAACACATTTAGCTCACTCTCAAACTCCTGGTTGGAGCAAGCCTTTCAATGTCTCAGCGCAACACTTCTTTGATTACATTGGGTAATTTATAGTGTACAAGAAGATGTATGTCTATACAAGCAAGTAATTAGATATATGCAAAAACATACATGAATCTATTTCAGCTTGTGGATATGTGGAACTTGGTGTTATGGGTTCTGGGACTGCCTGGGCTGTAAGGTGCAGGTGTTGTAGCTGCAGGTGATGTGGCTGACGTTGGAGGTGTGTGACTGTTGGTGCACAGGGTTCAGGTGCTGAGGATGCGGATGCCAAATAACTCAACATCTTTTTCCTTAAAATGCACCCTCCCTGTTTCTTTTCAGACACTTTATGATGAAATACTGCTACCAGCTTATATTTTCATCGTTTGTAATTTCATAACTAATCTAGAACATCCGCCCCGAAACCCTCTAGAGATCAATGATCAATACATTTTGATGCAGCATTTTGGCCCGAGCTGACTTAAGATGAAAAAGAGCAGTAGAGAACTGCATCAGTCGTGCAGAATAATGCATCCATCTTCAGTGGGGACACTTCAGGAAAACAGGACACCAATTCAATGGTGATATCGACACATTCTTTATATCACTTTTGACAGCGCATGTCGCTCATCTTCCTGCATTTAAAATCATGCGGCTTTTAATGAGTCTAATTAAACGAAGATGACTAAACGTCAGACCGTCTCTCATCATTGATGCGCACCCGTGAAGAAAATGATTGTTTTAAGCAGCAGGTTGCCGAAGAAATCTTTACGTCTCATAGTTTTGGCTCTCTTTGTGCGCGCTCCCGCATTGGGCATACAATTTTCGGCAGGGATGCGGGTCACGGCTCCTCACCGGCCGTCGCTGTTTCGTTTTATTTTCGGATGTTGCGAACTCCGGACGCGGCACCTCGCGGGGCGGGTTCGCTCGCGTTTGGAGGCGTTGCTTTCCGGTTCTGACCATCCTACGCTCTATCTCCGCCCTCAAGAGAGACACTTCTGCGTTTACCGTTTTTCACGCACGACCATTAAACCAAAATTAGGTGTGACGGACTGCAAGAGCCCACAGGACTCAGGCGTCAATTGTTTGGCACGGGACCCCCCCTCCTCTTGTTGTGAATTTCATCATGATGGAGACGTCGGAATGCCACGCAGAGTGAACTACAAACGCTGTCCAAGAATAAATGACCCGAGCCAGAAGCGTGGAATCATTTTGCACCTATCAGATGTTGCTCAGATGCTGCTGCACATCTTCGGGATTTCGCCTGTAAATACATTGTGGATGTTTGTGTCTATGCTTAAGTGGGATTAGTGCGCGCAATGTGCAGCTGGTTTGTGTGGTGCTCGGAGGTGGCATAGCCCGCAGGCATCATCTTGATAATTATCAAATTTTAATGCCAATAATCAGATTGATCAATGTACAGCTTTCAGGTGTAACCATGCATGATCTAAGTTGTGTCGTTTATCTGTGCAGATTATTTTAAACGTAAATAGAAGTGACAAAAGATGAACTAACTGGCTTGGTGGATCGTTACAACAAACGCGCACAATCAGGTATTATTATCATTCTCAGATAATGAAGCAAAGCAGAGGCTGTTAGAAGTCACATGCGCCCAGAACAAACAACTAAGATGACTAAAACCATCCCCAGAGGAGATTGTCTTTATTACAGAGGAAGCTGTATTGGGATCACATCTCAGTTCCTGGATTGCAATAGAGCTGGAGGACAGGGAGCAGAGGGAGAAGATAAGGAGGAGAAGTGGAGGAGAGCTGCTGAGCCACGAAACAGAGCTGCTGAAAGGCAAGCTGCGTCCTCAATGATGGACTGAGCTGAAGGTGACAGGACCATCTTCCCAGTTCACTCCAAAGTCTTCACACTTGGCAAAGGCATGTATGGACACACTTGCAGCATAGGTGAGAACAGGAGGACCTGCCCTTGTTGAGCACAGCAAATTGGCTCTAATGATTAAAATACAACTATCTATCAAAGAGGGCAACACTGGCCTTTTATTTGGAAACCATCTCTCAGGTCTGCACAAATTGGTTCTACCTTTGTCCCAAAAAGGTTAACCTGGAACCTCAGTATCTTCCCAAGTGCCCTGGAAACCTGCCGGATTTGGCCTCCATCCACAGATGTGTTAAGCTGTGCAGATTTCTTCACAAGGAAGTCCTGTTTTTTTGGGTAAGTGTTGTACACATACACACGACGTAAAGTAACATGCCTCGCAAAACTTTGACTTTAAAAAAAAATATCTACCCCATCTCACTGTGATGTTAAAGATGGTTGTCCACCTTACAGCCCCATATTCTTCTATATGACAATTTATCAAGGTTTTTTTTTACGCCTGAAGTTTGATCAATGCGTCCTGCTCTTTTGCAGGATCCAAGGCCTTTAAGTGTAACATACTAAATCTGCATAGTTCCTAAAATGCATTTTGTGCCAGTAAACATATGAGTCAATGAAATTGTATGAACACCGTGAATTTGCATCAAAAAAACATTTGCGCAGAAATGTTTCAGCAAAGTTTCGCTCGTGTAAAAAAAAGCTTCCCAAGATGCATTTGGCACACATAATGATGACTTACCTATAATATGATGGCACAAAAGGTAGCATGTGACACTTGGTGCCTGAGTAGAAAATGATTTATTAGTTCAGTTTACCTGGATCTGGTTGATCGGCTTATGTTAACTCAGCCAGACTTCCTTGTAAGAATGCACAATATTTTTTTTTAAACCAGAATGAAACCGATAATGAACTGTTCTTCTAATTTACAGATTACTGGCTTCATAATATTTGAGTTTGATATTAGTTGTTCATCCCTGCTTTCTTGCCATTCTGCCCTGGTTTAATTGATAGCTGTTGTACCTGTCTGTAGATATTGAACATTGAAGTCCTGTTCAGAATGAAGGGGTTCTGAGAGCTGGGATATTAAAAGCTCACTCTTTAATTTCTCTTTTGTCCAAACCATAAGTGGATCCGTTTTACTGGATTTGGGATCTGTGTGTGTTTGTGTGCATTTTGATTGAATAGATGAAAAATCAGGATACATTGTGGATATGTCACTGCGGACTCTTGAATGCAGTTCGACCATCTTAAGAGAAGAAAAAGCACGTAACGCAGTGGAGAGAGAAGAGCTTCAGTTAATGAAATGTGTGAGGGTGCTCACTTGATAAAACAAGATATGTCTCTTCGTCCTTCTTCATATGAAATATCAATAAAGATGTGAACTATATGTCATGCATCTTGTCCTGGAATTGCTTTTGTTTAGCTGAAATGGAAGGGTGAGAGTCATGGATGTTTTTTTTTTCTGGTTCTTGGTGAACTATTGACAATCTGGACTTTTTGCCACTTTGCCACGGTTGTCAGCTGGGAGCCTGACAGCCTGCGCAGAGCTGAGTCTACTCCAACACCAAGTTTCCGTCATAATTCTGGTGCTTTTCAGCCATTTTCAATGCAACACATGGAGGGGGCTTTCTCTTGCTGCCAAGGACAGAAAGGCTTTGACAGTCTGTTTGAATGTTCTCTAACAACAGCAACAAAAAAAAGTATTAACTCCTGTCAGCGAGCTTGTGTCCTGCAATCTTCTCAAATTGCTTTCTTTTGGCTTGGCCTGCGAAATCCTCATTTCATCATCGAAACAGAGAAAACACTGTTTTTTTTGTTGTTTGTTTTTTACCCATCTGGTCATTCTTGTCCATCCCGAGCCTCTGCTCTCATCTAACACAGTGTGACAACATTCTACCTCATAATACTCATTGGTTTTCTCTCACTGAAGTATCTAAAAAAACTCTCCTCATTTCCTCCTCCTGTTAATCTGCTCCCACACTAGTAAGGCCACTTCAGTTTATAGTTAGCATCTCATTGAGCTGGATAAGATGAATAATAATAAAATGTATTGAACATTTTCCAAATTAATTGGCTGTTTTCTGACTGTTTTCCCACTGTTCTTCCTGAAATTATAAGGAACAGACAACACTGATGTGTTGGCAGGAGTTCCTATCAATTAATCATAGTAACAGCTTGTGGTTGAGCAGCATCATGACATTTGGGCCCTAAAGGGCAGCTATGATAAGCTGAAAATCGCTCCTACTACTGGTATATGATTTATCATGGCCTGCATTTTATTTCATGTTTTCTTAAAGGTAAGTGACATGAGACAATAAATCTGTACTGCTTCTTTTGTTTTAGTAAAAATCTAATTTATTTCATGACAGATATGTTTGTGTCTTTTACATGCTTGCATGAAATATTCCTATAGCTTGGGCCTCTCCTGTGTTGCATTAGAATGAAACAGCTTAACATTAGATTTTTTTTTATGAAAGATAAATCCCTGAAATCCCAGAAAGTCCTTCAGCAATGCTTTCTACTGTTTCAGAATTGTAAAAGAAAAAAAAAGAAAAATAATTGTAATTGACTCTTCCTTCTTCGTCATTCTGAACCAAAATGATTATTTTCTGTCTTTTGTCATATTAGTTAATAAAAATCTTTATTTTTCCTTTATTCTTTATTGACATGCACGATAATGTTTCTTTTTCTTTCGTGCTCTACATTGCTGGTGTATTGATTGGTCCATCAATCTTAAAGCCTAAAAGAAAAAATTGTGTCTGTACCATATAGCTGCATGGACACATCTTCAAAGACGTGGCTGCCACATCAGAGTCAGTTTGGGTTGGTTGGTCAAGCGGAGGTTTGCTGTGGCGGACCTGGAGTTTTAACCCCAAGTGAGTCGGTTTAGCCCCACACTAGTGGAAGTCTACTTCTCCCTTCTGTCAGCTGCACTTTTACAGCCACTTCTCCAGTCTGTCTTGGTCTAATAAGATTTTTCTCTGTTATATGTGTTTTTATATGTTCCCTCTTAATCCCCTATTTTCTCTGAGATCCACTGACACCACTGTTGCCAATGCACTGCAGGGTTCAACATACACTCCAGCCTCAGCTGCAATATTTGTCTCTCTTTCCTTTGCAATATATTTCTAGACCCCAGCATGAGGATGCTTTGCAAAAGTACCTCAGCCTATTGAGTATTTTTTTTTTTACCACTCAATCCTCCAGCAGAGCATCATTCACCCTCTGAGCTCTGCTTTGTCGCACTCCCTAGTTTTATTTGGACATCCTCTGGGTTCGATCGCAATATTTGCCTTTGACTTTGATTCGCTACGAGTCTCCTTTCTCTTCGCACTATTTACTTGCCCAGACGAAAGCAGCCATTTCTGCTCCCTCCAGGCAGAGGGAGAGAAATGATTTTCTGTTAGTTAGCGCAGCATGTAAAGCCGTTGTCTCGTTTCTAACAGACAGACCTACAGAAGTGTGGAGGATGAAAGAACCAAGGAGGTTCATTTTGGGAATTGTTAGTCAAAAAATCACCATATTTTAAAATGTGTAATAGGTGGTGACTGCTGAGTCAATTTCCTGCTTGGTCTTTGATGTCTTTTTCCCGATTTCCAGCTGTTTAATTTGGGTCTGAATGTTCATAAACACAGCACACAATAAGGCTTCGAAATGCATTAGTAAAAATGAAGGTAGTTTGATGGAGACCAATGCTGGCTGCAAACATGTTCCTATGGTAACTAGGCCACACTCCCCTTGGCTAGCTCACACACATGGGCAGAGGGATATAGGCAGGAGAGAGACGGGAGTGCTGGAAATCACACGTGATGGAGAGAAACTTCAGTTTATGTTTAGGCTACTGTTCTTCGACTTCCCTCCACTTGAAAGGTTTTCACATAAAGAATAATCTATGCCCTGGCCTTGAGAAATGGTGGCTGCATTGCAGAATGTTGGAAGTCACTTTCTTTCTGCTGCTCCAGAAATATCTGTCAGTTTTCAAGCCGATTCTTTCCCGTGGCTCCCTCACGCCCACACTGCCCTTGCTTCCTCAACCCCTCCTCCCACCTCTCTTTTCAAATCCTTCAGCGCTGTAAAGGTCCTTTGTGCATTTTACATTCACTTGATTACAGTGGTGTTGCTAAACATAGCACGTGTAGTGGCTTGACACACAGAGATCCCACTTGTCCCTTTTTTGCTCAACTTTTCTTTTACAAAAACCAAACAGCCCATGTTTTTTTCTTCTA
Source organism: Chaunax sp. Z400 (assembly GCA_037577475.1). Lineage (NCBI taxonomy): Eukaryota > Metazoa > Chordata > Actinopteri > Lophiiformes > Chaunacidae > Chaunax > Chaunax sp. Z400. Next base: position 13,084,802 of record CM075200.1, on the reverse strand, counting down.
TGTAAGCATAATTTCAGTGCCATTATCTTTTGAGTGTATTTATTGGGCTTAGAAATAGTTTGAATAAGCTTGTATTTTCACTTTAAGGGAAGCTTAAACAACAACCCTTGCATTCACCATTGCATTTAAAAGCATTGCAAGACAAGAGTTTTTTTTTTTTTTTCTTCCACCAAGCAGCTGATTCTCTAAACGCTGGCACTGCATGTCTCTGTGGGCGCAGCGTCTCCAACGTCATTCTGCGTTTTGTAAATCTCTGCTCACACGAGCAAACTGGAGATGCTGCCAGTTTGTCAAAGAGCCACAAGGTTGATCCATAGATTTTGCTTGTCAGTCATACAGGTTGATTGTTTGGACAACTCACTGTTAATGAATGGCCTTTACTTTCTGCACACGTTTGCACTGTCAGTGGTTTTTCAACAGCTGTGATACATTTATGATGGCAAGTGTATGTTGATGTACTCAGTTGACATTTATTTGCTCAAACAAGCACTTCTAGATTCAAGCATTGGTCTAAAAAGTCATTTAACCCAAATTAAAAACATATTCCATAACATATATAAACATATTCACTTTCCTTCAAATTCTTGATAACTTAATAAGTGACTTAATGCCCCTTTTTGCATGAAAACATTCCCTTTATGACATAAAAATGTGTTCAAATTCATTAAGCAAAGATGACAGTGACAGTGTGCTTTGCATTACAGTCATTAGTACAAGAAAATGTAGCGGATTTAGTTAAATTACATTATTACATTATTATCTCCTTCCATGACCAAAGTGAGGGTGAGGATATAGGAATTGGTTCCATCTCCAAACTTTCTACATCCAACCAAGTACTGAAGTGGTAGGGTAGTGTTATAGGATTTGTCTCAGTCGAGAGTTTCCGCGCCATAACTCAAAAACTGCTCAATATTATTTCACAAAACCTTATACAATCAGCCAGTCCAATTTGTTGGTCGGGATGTAACGCTTATGGAATCATAAATCAGCTGAGATTTTGACGTTTTAAATAGATACAAAGATCATTTTATGCACATTCATGCAGATTTTTCTTTTATTAAGTGCATAATAAATGTTGTCAGTCAGAAATTAAACAGTTTTATACAGCCTTCACTAAATGTGACTCTTTTGAACGGATACAGTACAAACTTTGGACTGGAAGACGGTAGAAGCGATAAAAAAGGTAGAACTAGTAGGAAAGAGTAAAAATGTGGAATCTCAGATGCAGAGTTACAAAACAATGAAGGCAAGATGAGGTTTTACCTCACTGTTCTGTGACTGGTTGCAGAACCTGTGCTGTGATGTGTTGATGTCAATTATTTGTCCATGTATGTAACAAGAAACTGCTGGGTATATGCATTCAACCATGGTTTTATGATGGGCTGATTGTGCAGTAAAGTAAGTGTGTATGATCACAAGCTCTGAACTCGAAATACATTAGTATATCTTTATATATTAACTAAATTTATGGACATATTGGAGCTGTCAGAAAAAGAACAAATTCCCATATATAATAGCCAGTTGGTTGTTGACATGATTGGTCCTTACTAGTCAGAATGCGGCAATTATGGAGACTTCCATATGACTTGAATGCAACATCTGCCCCAGCACGCCTGTTTATGAGTCACCAGAGGCTCCTTGTTGTCAGCTCCAGACCAGACATAATGAGATCTTGGGTGTGTGTGTGTGTTTGTGTGTATCTGTTATAGAAACCAGAGAAACTGAATTGCACCATCACCACTGTGGCCAGTCACAATAAAATCATGGTCTCTCAATTTTCTCAGAAAGCTCAGCTCCCATCCTCAATCAACAAATCATGAGACAGAGACAGAGACAGAGACATAACACTCAATGTTAGTCACATGTGACTTAAAACATGTGTAAAGACACAAAAGATGTGTACACAATGCAGATTCTTATCATGAGTGAAAATGCAGATGATGAATTTATTTCGCAGTATAGCTGCACTTTAGGATTATTCAGCATGAATAAAAAGCATCCATGTTGGTATAAATTCTTTTAAAACTGTGCCTGACAGATATTCACACTTTTATGCCCATGTAAGTAGGAATTTTAGGTGTTAAATACATTACATCGTACAAGTGTGATGATTTTATGCATTATGTTCATATTTGGCTGCAGTTTGAAAAGTCGATGTACTATATTATCCAAATTGCCGACCTGACACCTCCAGTATATATACTGTCCCAGAAGTATTTTCTGTGGGAATTTGTGCCATGCTGACGTAGTTCTGTTCTCCAGATGACTCAGACATCACCTGAGAGGACACAGTCAAACTCTAAAATAACTTTTTGTAAAAAATTAAAATTGGGATCATTGTGATCATGAAAAAAAAGAAGCCAGAATTCGCTGCAACTTTTCTCAAAACTTGCGATGCACATTGCAGTGCAATATTGTTCATATATATTAAGTATATATACATGTATATATTTTATATATATATTTTATTTTATATATATATATTATATTTTATATAAATATATATATATATATATATATTTTATATATATATTTATATATTTATTTTATATATATAATATAGATTTTATATATATATATATATATATATATATATATATATATATATTCTCTCAGTGACGCTCTGATGATCACGTTTAGTAACAGTCTTTATTTAACATAAATCACTCAGTAAAGTAAACATAAAGTCAACACAGACCCTTTCCAGCGTCAGGACCGACATGTCTTCATGCAGTCTGATTCTAGAAGGCAGACATTCACAGACATGTAGCAGGCGGACACATCCAGGTCCAGCATGATGCAATATGAGGAAGAGAGACTAATCGGTTCAATACAAAACACCTGGGATAATTAGCTCTCTCTCCCTGACACTCTCAGATCATATCATTGTCCAGTTTGTCCAAAAGCAAGTCAACCCTAAGTCTTATCCATTGCAATTGTTCTCTGAATTGCTGTTTGAGCTGACAGCCTTGTCAACATTTTAAGTAGACCTGGATCTCTCTGGGCCATAATGATGTGATGTGAAAGGTTGTTACACCATAGAAATCTTTAACCCCTGTTAGCTATGAACACCTTGCCTCCATCACTTACTGAGGAGTGTCTCTCTTATGTTTTATTTTTTATCACTCATAATGATCAAAGTGAGAAGAGGGATATTGGGGTGGGTTCCTTCTGTCCCGTCCGATCATCTGTCACATTTCATTTCCAGAGCATAGCTAAAAAAGTGTTAAATATTGTATTACTGAAATGGTCCCTTTTGCTATTTATCAAACTTTTATCATATTTGTTTTTTCACTTCCATAGTTAGAAGTTGAACTTAAGCTCATTCTGTTAGTGGGATTTCAAATGAGGGTCTCTGGGGCATAATTCAAAAACTGTTCAATATTTTTTCCACTAAGCTTTATATACATATCTTTCATGTACTGGTAGGATGCCTTCTGGTATTTTGGGCATTTCAAGCATTTTATTTCCTTATTTATTTTGAAATTTTAACTTTTCAACAGATTTGCAAATAACTAATTTCTAACCATCTTTCTTTGAGATGCACCTGTCCTCGGGGATTTTGAGTATTTCATGCTGGTTTTAACCATTTTTCATAAAGTACTTCAAGTCCTTGTCACTAGCTCAGTAATTCCCAGCCAGGGTTACCTTTGTGTCAGTCCAGCTCCCGCATTATCAGAGGCCCAGATTTTGCAAACTTTCTGCCATTTTTATAATGAAGGATATACGATAGAACCAAATCTTCCTAATATAGTACAAGCCTTATGTATTTAGGACATGTAAGTTGTCATAAACTATGCTGGCATAAGCATGCAGCTCTAACCATTGTGCCACTGTGCTGTGCCAAATACAATGCTGCCAGCACTGCCTGTAAAGTTTTGTCTTATTATGTAAGGTAACATGATGCCAGTGATAGCTATAGTGCTAAATACTGAGTGGGCAGCTTATTAGGATTGAATGAATGTAAGTGATAGCAGAAGCTCTTAATTTTGTCTGAAACTCATCAAGCAGTTTAGCTCAGTTCATCTCCAATTGGGAATTTGGTAAGGATTGTTTGACCATAATGGGTAGAATTAAAGGTTTGGGCTTCATAAAGAGCATCTTTTGGTAATTTATTAGCTGCTGGGAGATTTCAGGGTTATTGAAAATAATTTTACAGCTTACATTTAAAAGGGTTGCTTTCAGACGGAGACATTGCATCATTGTATCCTTCTTTATTCATTTATTATTGACAATAATAAAATCTATCTTGTGAAAAAAGTTCTGATTTAATCCAATTTTAAAACGTTTCTATATGTATATAACCAGAGAGATGTATGGTTAAGGTTGAGTATTTTTCTCCAACACCCACTCATAGTCTTCCTCTCTCTGTCTTTATCTCCCTCTGTATCACAGTTAGATAGAGGCAGTTGCCACCCACACACTCCGTCTTGACAGCAATTTACATTCAGAATAGCCCATGTGCACACATCTGTGTGTTTTAATATGTCACGTGTAGTCAGAGCACCACATGAGGTAGATAAGTGTTCAGTGGCAGTGGTGTCAAAAACGGGACTCCTGTGCAGGGCCAGTCAAGCAGTTTGCTGTAGCTCTGCGTCTGAGAAGTATCTGCATTCAGGCCCCACATGTGAGACACAAAATAAATATTTCCTTCAGTCCTTCATGTAAAAACACCAGAAACACAGTGTTTTGCTGCATGCAACTTGGTGTTCTTCATCATCTTTAATGTGCAGTTATATGCCAACATTTTCTACAGTTCAAGCAGAAGCCCTTGGAGTTGTTTCCATGGATACCAAACAATTCATTTGATTCAGAATAGAACCTGAAATAGAGTAGCCTATTTACAGGCTTTGGGAGCGAGGAAATCGTAAGATGACAGAGAGTCTTCAGTTTCTGTTTCAAAGAGAGAGAAAAAAGCTCATCTGGGTGATGGGTAATTTAAAAAAAAATGCTCCCACTGAGCAATCATACATAAAACTATTATGATGAATATCAGCCTGAAACATGATCACGAGACCCATGGATCAGTGACATTTTAATCTGGGCGTGACATATACTAAGCTCTACTGGTACTTTCCAAGAGCAGCTAATGTTATTCTCAGTGATGTAAGAAATTTGCAAATTAAAGAGTTGTTAATTTAGTCATTCTAATTCAAATACAACTTGCACAGCAATGTCAATCTCATCCATCCTTTTCTCTCACTGCTCATGAACGAAGCTGTAGAAGGATGAGGTCTCTGCTTTTTATCCTGCAAACAGCCACCAATGCAGACATTATTAGTCCCATTTCAACAAATTGAAACCAATCACAGATCTGGAATCACACTAGGAAATATGCTGATTTTAAAAGAGGGAGGTAAGATGGAGTAAATTTACATGCAGGACATATTTATCAAACCTCTCTTTGTTGCAGTGGGGAATTCTGGGGTATTCCTGTGCATTGGCCTCATGTTTGATAGCCAGCACACATGTAGAAAAAGGATTACAATTGATTCTGTACAGGCAGATGTGTGTACTTTTATAGATCCACCACCATGTTCCAGAGTTTGCACAATTAAGACAAAGACAATAGGGTTCAATGTGAATCATTTCCCGCTTTAAGGGCATGATATAGTCTCACATCAGGATTTGCATTATTTTCCACTGGCCTTCGTGAAAAAGAAATGGAAGGGCAACAGTGTCTAAGTGTCTTTCAAACTGTCACAGTGTTTATTGTGGTTATTTGGAGACTGTAGCTGTCTGTCCTTGTTGCAGAGCTTCTCTACTAATCTGCATTGTTGATGTGCTGATAGCTTGTTTGTGATTAATTTGTTTGTCATGCTTTCTGAATGCTTTCCCTTTCTAAATGTGGCCAAAGAAGCTGCAAGGTATCGACACACATTATGAATACGATACTGTAATAACTAGTAAAAATGTAATAAAATGTCCCACTTGTCACAAATTCAAAAATGAACTTTGGGATTTGACCTCATAGAGGGTGCAACATATTGCATTATTGAGTCAACAATCATCATGCAAATATATGATTTACATGAAAAATAACAGTTATAAGTTATTAAATGATGCATCAACATTATAATTATTATTTCAAAGGACATTTTGTGTCATTTAGTTATTATATCATCAAGTCTGTAATTTTGTTCATGGTGTCATGTTGTTTCAAAATGTGTTACAGCACAACACAGCAGTCAAACCTAATAGAATCTCTTGTACAAGTGTGCAGCTGTTCATTTTGACACTCTTCTCACATAATTAACCTGTTCTTCGCTAAATTTGTTACAATATTTGGCTGAGTTAAAAAAGTAATTGAGTTGTTGTCTGACTGAATATTATTTTCCTGTTACCGGCTGCCAAAGTAGACGTGACGTTAATAATCGTTGAACACTTGCTACTTAATTTAGATGAGCATAAATGCAGGTAAACTCTCACCAAACTGGCAAAATTTGATGGAAATTCACTGAGCAGTAACTCAATGGTAAAATGGTAAATTTGATTGGCCTTAACTCAACAGTCTGATTCTTCAACAGTTTGCATCCTTCATTGTTAAAATCCTGATAATCACAACAATTTTGTGTAATCCAATAGTCAGCGTGATCCCTCATAAAGCACTTTATTTATTTTGATGCTGTAAAACTCACAAAGGAAATTTGTGAAATGAATCATTTGTATTTGCTGACTGGGAATAAAGAATTAAATGTGTTCGCTCTTTTCTCATAGACCAATCTCGCAGGGCAAGTTTTGCCTCTGTAAGACAGTCAAGCATGGAAACCCCTCCCAATGCCACCCCACAGCCCTTCAGACAGCCGGTGAGTATACAGTGAAGGTCCATCATACTCCTGATGCAAGTGCATGGCATATATAAGCTTTCTGTTCCCATAGAAACACATATACATTGGCATTATGTTGGCCCAGCCCAGTTTAGTAAATTCCCACCAGAGAATGTGATGGTTGAAGGAGAGTTTACAGTTTTATAAATAACTTTTCATGCATAAACTGTCTACTTAAGCCTGCTAATCAATGATGGATATTTTTGTTGCATTATATTCAAACAGTTGGGGGACCTTTTTCTGCTTTTATGAACTGTATGTTTATATTTTCTCCTGACGAATATTCAGAGTTTTCTCAATCGAAGGCTGAAGGGCTCCATCAAGAGGGCCAAAAGTCAGCCCAAACTGGACCGGACCAGCAGCTTCAGACAAATGATTTTGCCCCGGTTCCGTAGCGCTGACCAAGAGAGGTAAGTGACCTCTACTGTATGAAGCCTTCAGATAAATCAAGGTAATGCCAACTCTTTTCTAATAATGTCATATGGGTGTTGGAGCCTGTCCCAGAATGTGTTGGTAAAAAGCCCAGAAAGCACTGCCGACACACAGATTACCAGTTTTTTAGCAAAGGCTGGCTGATGAAACAATTTTAATAAGGAATTTATGTCGATAACGATGATAATATTTCAAGGTTTTTGCACATTATAGATCAATTTAACATCCTATTCAACAGTGGAAATTAATTGCTACACCTTTTATTCCTCACCTGGTTTGTTTCATTCTGCCACAAGAACCTCATATTTTATAAGTGCTGAAAGTGAACTTGAGTTTTCCTCCAGAGCTGAGGAAACTGCTGACAAGAATTGTGCTGTTTTTGCACAGTTAAATGTCAACATACAGTTTTTCTATTATTTATCTTATACTATATTCCAAAGTTGAACTAATGAACCCTCTGGTTTTTTCAAGCTTCAGTCATTATCAGGATACTCTTCAAACTGGCCTTGTCTACCAAATATATTCCTAACTAGTATTTCCTTGGGACCTTTTTTTTCTTGACAATACATTATTTATCACCATAGAGCTACTTTGAATTTTCTCGCCATGAGCACTAGGTTAAAATGTGTAGCTTTCAGATGTGGTTACATGCATGTTACGGTTTGCGTTGTGGCAGGATCGTGCAGTAATTATGTGATCATGACAAAATAAAATGAAAAATAATTGCAGTGTTAATTCTGTGTTGCTCTGGATCATGCTGTTGGACTCGGGGAGGAAGCCGGCACGCCCAGCGGAAACCCACACAAAACCCAAAAAGAACATGCAAACTCTAGTTAGAGACAATCAGAGATCAGAAACCTTCTTTGGAATTTCTGGCATTTTTGCCTTTACAGTATTTGACAGTTGGCAGTTTAGAGCTTCTGCAGGACAATCATGTCAGGGAACGTTATAATATGGTATGTCTTTTAACCAATGTTATATGAGGTGATGGTGTTAGGCCACAGTTTGGCCCCACAACCTTAAAAAAACATGACAAACACAGTACCTGTGACTTAAATAAGGTTATTAATGCACTTTGCTTTGGACGCTCAACAAAATTGACTGCTTCGTGTTTCTTTATGGGTTTGCAGTGATGACCTTATACACCTCAGCCATTTTGCTACTGAAGGCTATACTGTATTTCCTTTTGAGATGCAGCTACAACATTCATAACATACCTAGCATCAAGGTTGCTTCTCATTCTAGGACAAGCGGATTGTATTCTGTAATTAAAATGTAGAGCGTGTATTTACAGTACAGTGTATAAAAGCAGAATGTTGGAGTTGGTACTGTGGGCGCTGATCATGTTTATGGCAATTGCTCTGTTCTAATGTTAAGTGTACTTTGTTAATGTTAGGAAATGCTAGAAAAATGTTGTTCGATATTGTTGTGTCGCTGACATTACTGAGGCGGTTTGCTGACAATCTCCTACTTTTGTTCTAATTTCATCCGCTCTCAGTCAGGTCATGTTGTTTTAAAAAGACAGAAATGAAGCGTCTTTATCTTGTCTGTTTGTACTAAAATATGTCTGCAGGGTTAAGTTAATTTACTCGAGTGGGAGGATCCTTGCAAATTGAACAAAGTTGACCTCATTCACAGTCCATTGTTCATGGTCCAGTCGGACCCAAGCATCATTTGATTTACGGGAGATTTTCATCATTTACTGCAGAACCGAGTGTTCTGTAGCGCCACATAGTGGACACAGGAAAGAATGGGTTCTGTCCATCTGTGTGTGTGCAAGTCTATTCATCACAAATCAAACTAAACAAGTTTTCTCTAAAACTGTCAAAGATAGGAGAATGACATTTTGTGGAGAGCTTTATTAGGTACTGTGGTGGACTGAGTCTGAAAATTACTGTCAAAAAACTATTTTTTACTGGAGTTATGGCCCTTGTGTCTTTCCACTTTGCATATAGTATTGTTCATATGAACAAATTCTCTCAAAAACAGCAGGGCGCTCAATGGCATATTGCTTGTTTTTCCAGCTGTAACCCATCTTTGGGCCTGACCAATACCAGAAACCAGTGTCTGTGAAAGCCATGCTGTGACAAAGTAGCCGGTACAGGCCACAGTGATGGTGTATTGCTTGGTTAATCCAGCTAATGTGCCTAAGTGTGAACAAAAGAAATAATCCGGTTGTGAAAACCGTCGTTCCTTGGATGCAGCGGGGTGTGCTGATCTGGAGGAAAAGAGAGAATAACAGCAGAAAGAGCCGTGTTGACACGTGGTGAAGGCTGACTTTGACGTTTGGTTGTTTCTCCGTGTAATGTGATGCACGCCTAGAGGTCACCTCCACGTTTATTATGTAACATGAAAGGGGAGCAAAGTGACATAAAACCAATAGAAGCTCCCAATGTTTTTTTTTCCACTGGTGGGTCAAAAATGAAACATTCTCTCAAAAAGACAGTGTGTGTCCAGCACACACAAACATGAATTCACTCACATGAATGCTCCCAAAAAATGAAAAGAGAACAAGGGAGCCTGGTGAGCAGGTGGCAGCTTGTTTGGTAACCTCTGCCACCTCTGTGTTGTAAAGCGCTCTGTAGGTGCAGACACTTAGTCATCTAATTAAGAAGGGGCTGCAGATTAGCTCAGTTGTTAAGAGAAGGCGTCCCATTGTGTGAAGGCTGAGTCCTCTAGCAGCAGCCACGAGTTTTTATTCCACCTGTGGCCATTTGCTGCACGTGTTCCCTCTTTCCCTATACATTTAGTGAGTAGGTGATGAAAGGTTCCGCCTTCACTTAGCTGTTTTTCAATTATTTCCCTCCGTGAATATTCCTCAGCTTCTCTCTCTCTCTCTCTTGAGACACTCTTGGATGTAACATGCATGCTTAAGTTCCAAAGCGCTCATTGTCTGGCCATGGCTGTATCCATGCTATGGTAGGCGGGAGGGATCTCGGCCCCGCATGACCTGCTTTAACTAGTGGCCAGACTTTCCACCCCAGACATACAGTCACCTCCAGGGGGGCGACCTCAGAACTGCAGTCAGGCCCTCCCCTGACCTCTCCATCAGCTGAGAAAGAATGAGTGAGGCCTATACGGAACATATATGGGTATATAGTGTATATAGATTATATATACAGTGCTGTGAAAAAGTATTAGACCCGCTCCTGATTCCTCCTAATATTATAATATAAGACCTACTCAGGTTGCCTTTGTTTTATGTTAAATTTGTTTGAAGATCCAACACAACTTAGTATGAGATACACACAAAAATAGAAGAAATCAGGAGTCGGTCCTCTTCTTTCTCACAGCACTATATAACATATTAAATATTAAATTATTAAACACTTAAATTTAACATTTGAGTATTGAATCTTTTATTTTAAGATTAATTAAACATTAGGCATCTTAATGTTGTTTTCATTGTTGTACGTGTTCTTTAAGTAATAAATTGTCTCCTTTTTTTTTTTTGTGCTGATCCAAAAAATTGATCCGATCCGAACCGTGAGTTTCGGATATAATCCTGTTTTGTATTCTGACTTGAGGTCACATCCCGGAAGATTCTGACTTGCATTGTGCTGAAAATTTTTATGCAGTCCTCACACAATTCTGTCACGACGCACATATGGGAAATGTAAAGATGTAGAGAGCGAGATGCAGATAGCAGAAGTGGAATGCTGAATTAACGCTCTCCTCCTGCCACAGGATATGTATATATATATATAATAGACATTTTTAGGGCAGGTGGATGTCCAATGCTTTGGATGGGAATTGTGTTGCTTAGTGAGGGATGTAATTATCCTTTGTTCTACAACTGAGGTTGCGCAACGAAGCAGAAACCAAGTTCAAATGTTAAAATGACTTGTTCTAACCCGGAGGATTCTGGGAGGCAGCTCTGAAGGTTGAGGTGGTGGTTAAAGGGATTTTCTGCCCCTCTCGTTCTCCATCTCCCACCGCTGCCTCAGACACCTGCCTTCACAGCCTGCTTTGAGTTCTGCCCACATACACTTAAGTCACCCAGTAATGTTAAGTTGACTTTGCTCTAAACCCTCAGCAACCCGTATCACACTCCTAGCTTTCCAGTGCAGCTGCTCTCCCTCTGGTGCCAAGTCCCTTTACCAAAGCTTTATTCATTTATTTGATCCTGCGATGGCGCCGTCAGCTCTTCAAAATATTCACTGCACCGCCAACCAGCTTTAATTCTGGCCTAAAATTCCTCCTCCTTTCTACTTATGTTCAAGCCAGTCTTAATAGTACAGCAAACGAGCTCCAGTTTTAGTGTAAATGAATTCAACAGTATTTATGCAGACTAGCCCCACTAAACCTGGCAACTCTCGATTTTACATTTTCTCCCGTAACAGGAGACAATACCAAACGCACATTTACATTTAAATGTGTGTGCAGTCATAGGAAATGAAAGACTTTCATTTACAGACACCACCGCAAACTGAGACACTGTGCGTCACTTTCAAACATGCAGAATGAGTCACATGTGTGGAGTCGACAGACCAAACTGCAAACGCCAGAACAGAAAATCTGGTAGTCTTATCTCTTTCATAAACTCATTATAAAAGGATCAGACTGCAAGAATCATACTGAAATTGCAGCAGTGACTCATTTTTTTTTGTTTTATTAAAATCTTTCTGAGTTGTATATCTAAACACCAACATAATCAATATATAGAGACCAATAATAATCTGAATTCTGAAAGTAAATAAAACCTTCTTCTCTCTCCAGGACACGATTGATGCAGAGCTTCAAAGAATCCCACTCCCATGAATCCCTGCTTTCTCCTAGCAGTGCTGCAGAGGCTTTGGACCTTGTTTTGGATGAAGAGGCTGTAATAAAACCTGTCCACTCTAGCATTTTAGGTCAAGAGTACTGCTTTGAGGCGAGTTATTCTGTATGGCCTTTTCATTCTTTCTTCTTTTTTTTCAGTTTAATTGAATTTATTAAAATGTTCTGAGTAAAGAAATACATCAAATCACCACCACTGTAAAAATACTTCTCACCTGTCTTCGAATCAGATAAATAAAAGTGAGAAAGTTACTTTGGATACGTCTATGTCTTGGATATTAAGAGTTTATCAAATTTCGGGCTAATTGATGTGAAAACTTTCTGTTTTCATAGAAGTATAAATTATGAATATTATATGATATGATATGTATAAATTATTTATGTGTTTTGAACAGAACAAGAAATTAGAAATTTAAAGACGTTACCTTTCGACCAATCGACTAATCAGGGGGAAAAAATCAATTGTTAGTTGCTGTCATATATAGAATATTTTATAATAATGAATACACTAAAACTTTATTTTTGTCTGCAGGTGACCACCAGTTCAGGGACAAAGTGTTTTGCCTGTCGATCAGCGTCAGAGAGAGACAAGTGGATTGAAAATCTGCAGCGAGCTGTCAAACCGAACAAGGTAGATACAATAGATTAATTTGAGTGTAAATGACATGAGCTCAAAATGATCCAACACCTGGTGACCTTTGATTTCATCAGAAGACCCTGAGTGTAACATTAAGAACTGATGTAAATAAGGACTGTTGTAATGCATTAACAGAATGTCTCGTTTCACTTTCAGGATAACAGCAGACGGGTGGATAATGTGCTCAAGTTGTGGATCATCGAGGCTCGAGACCTTCCAGCTAAGAAACGCTACTATTGTGAGCTGTGTCTGGATGACATGCTGTATGCACGCACCACCAGCAAACCCCGGACCGACACCGTCTTCTGGGGCGAGCATTTTGAATTTAACAATTTGCCTACCATTCGTAGCCTTCGTTTGCACCTCTACAAGGAAACAGACAAAAAAAGACGCAAGGTAGGAAATGTATTCCGTTTCAAGACACATTTTATTGTACTACAAATATTAAAAATATTTCAAAACGTGTCGTCTTTTTTGGTAATCCAGGAGAAAAGCACGTATCTTGGCTTGGTCAGCATCCCCATCTCCAGCATCACGGGCCGGCAGTTTGTTGAGCAGTGGTACCCGGTGATACAGTCCAGTGTCTTGGCCAAAAGTGGTGGTGTTGGAAGTGCCAAAGTGATCAATGCGTCACTACGTGTCAAATCTCGCTACCAGACAATGAATATTCTACCGATGGAGCTGTACAAGGAGTTTGCTGAGTACATTACCAACAACTACCGAACACTGTGTGCAGTTCTGGAGCCTCTGTTGAGTGTGAAAAGCAAAGAGGAGGTGGCGTTTGCTCTGGTGCACATCCTTCAAAGCACAGGGAAGACAAAGGTAAACAAGGTGTCAAATGTAACACAATTACAATGTTATTTTTCTATAAATCATTGCTGATCGATTTGTTTCATCACAGTAGATGTTATTTCCTTTCCTTCTTTCCTTTTTACATGCTCCGTTGGACTGAAAATGCGTTCTCTCTGCAGGAGTTCCTGTCTGACATGGCGATGTGTGAGGTGGATCGATTCATGGACCGCGAGCACTTAATCTTTCGTGAGAACACGTTAGCTACAAAGGCTGTGGAAGAGTACCTCAAACTGATCGGTCACAGATACCTCAAGGATGCCATAGGTACTGTGTGTGTATGTAATTGTCCAGGAAGTCCAGGAAGCACTCCTTTCCTTGACCGTTTTTTGAATGAAAAGACTATTTAAAGCTCAATAGAAATAAAATATTTTGATGATGTGTGTCAGACTCGTTACATTCCAGCATTGTTTAATGTTGAGATCTACACTTGATATATTTGTGGTATTTCCCCATATTGACTCATTGGGATGAGTCAATATGGGGCTTGCTATGACAGCTTTTTTTTTTAGAAATGATCAACAGACAGCAAATGTGTTTTAGCAACATTTCTGTGTCATATCATCAAAAGCACATTCATTCTTTTATTTTTTCATACAATGAAAGAAAATATTAGTTGGATTAGCTGATTTTAGTTTTTTTTCTTGAGGCAAAAAACCCAGTGTACTGTTCTTAATATGAAAGCAGATCCTTTTTTTCCCCGTTTTATCCCATTGATCACAAATGCTGCAAATTTCACATTTAATTTTATCCCCTGCCATAATCATTGATGACTGTGTCTTCTTGTTCTTGTTCTTGTTCTTCTTGTTCTTTTATTTTCTGATACAATGAAAGAAAAATTAATAGTTGCATTAGCTGATTTGAGGTTGTTTTTTTTTGAGCCACAAATTCCAGTGCACTGCACTGTCCTGCATTTTACTTTTTTTAATTTTAATTTTAATACTGACTTTTTTCAACCAGCCATTGTCTAACAATTTGACACATTTCACATTTTAGTTCATCTTAACATTTATATATGCTATTATAATCATCATACAGAGAGAGAGAGAGAGAGACATGACTGTGACATTGTTGTCTTATTCTATACATTGTAAGAGGAAAAATGGCATCAGATTATGATCCATCTGATCTACAACCTGCAGGTGACTTCATTCGAGCCTTATACGAGTCTGAGGAGAACTGCGAGGTGGATCCCATGCGTGTCCCGCCGTCAGTCCTCGCTGACCATCAAGCCAACCTTCGGATGTGTTGTGAACTGCTACTCTGCAAGATTATCAACTCTCTCTGGTGAGGTTTTCCCCCTTTGCACTGCTCAGAAAACTGTACGGATACATCTGTTGCCTTGTGTTTTGACTGGTTTTGACATGGGGTGTCAAAACGTTCCCACATTTCCTGAAGGCAGCACGATTGAGCAAAGCTCTCTGCTGTCTTTGTTAAGCAGTAATTCACAACGCCACAAACAATGTTTCAGCGTTTCCGTTTAAAATTGTAGTTTTTCATTTACAATTTTGTTGTTGTTATTGAGAAAACATCTGACCTCCATTTGTCTCCAAAGTAACAACAACAATATAAAATCTTTCTTTTTTGTAAACTCTGAAATATAAACAGAAGTATAACATTAAAACGTGATTATTATCTTGATGTTTTTTTTCTCCCAGTGATACAATCAGTAAACTCATCAGCATCATATAAGACAGTTGCAGTGTATTATCCAGTCGTTTTCCATCTGTTTTAGTCTCCTGACTCTGCAGATTTCCTGAGGGCTGCTGGATATTATCTCGCTAGACAGTGAGCTATAAAATCATCTTCTTGTTTCAGCATATTTCCTCGGGAGCTGAAGGAAGTTTTCGCCTCATGGAGAGCCAGATGTGCTGAGCGTGGAAGAGAGGATCTTGCCGACGGCCTCATCAGCTCGTCCCTGTTTCTTAGCTTCATGTGCCCAGCCATAATGTCCCCCTCCCTGTTCAACCTAATGCAGGAGTACCCTGCAGAACGGACGTCACGCACACTCACACTCATAGCCAAGGTGATGCAGAACCTGGCCAGCTTCAGCAAGTGAGTCATCACCTGTCTTCTTTCACCAGCCATGACTTTACATTAATTTAATTCTGTACGTTTTTAGACACCGATGCTTGAGGTGAGATGCATGTGACAGAGTAACCACCTGGAAATAGAGGCTTACAGTTTTGATGGCAATGCTATCAACTATCACTTTGCCCAGAGGAGCTCCAAGGCTGTGACTCATCTGTTTCCACCTTTACTCTTTACTGATATTTTTATGCCCACGCCAAAGGGGTCATGCAGGGTTACCCTTGTCAGTCCAACCATATGCACAGTATGTACGTAAAGGGGTGTGGCCTATCCACAACTCCTCACACATGCTTTGTAAGGGGCCTAAAGGTGTGCATCACATAATTGGTTTCTTCAATTAGCATATTTTACATGTTAAGGCATATTTGAACTTTCTTTTGCTCACATTCACCCATAATAGAGTTTATGGTCTATTCACATCAACATAAACTGAGTTTATTCCATTTTGGGGGCTTCTGTGTTCTTGGACACAATTTTTTTAGTTTGGAATATTAAATTATACTTAAATGTGCACCATGTGGCAGTGTGGTTATGGTTAGTGCAGGATAGAGAGGGAGAGGAGGGGTGGTTTGGGGAATGGTGTCAGGGAGAGAGCTAATTATTCCAGGTGTTTTGAGTTGAACTGATTGCGCTCCCTCTCCCTTATGTTGCAGCATGATGGATCTGGAGCTTTTCAGCCCTGCTAACACAATAACATAAATAATGCTTCCAGCGTCAGTCCAGACGTGTGACTCGCGTCTCCAGCCTCACACCGAGACTCAAATCCAGTCTGCGTTTCCAGGCAGACTCCGGCAGGCTGACAGCTCCAGTTCCATCACGCTCCAACAACACAAAACACCTGGAATAATAAGCTCTCTTCCTGACACCATTCCCAGAACCACCCCTACTCTCCCTCCCTCTCTCTCACGCACAGTACAACACTCTCTGTGTGCATGTCTGGCACCCTCATGTCCCAACACCACTGCAACAGAGAGACCAATCAGTCCAACACCAAACACCTGTCATCCTCACATCCCTACCCGCTTACTTGAGCCGCACACACACCCTCTCTCACCTGATACTGAGCACAAAACCAAAACCCCAACCCCACACACACCTATAATTAAGATTTCAGACATTTGGTGGCAATTTAATACACTCATTAGATAAAATGCTCTCTATATATAATAAATATTCTAACATAATCAGATAAAACTGAACTGATTTTTAAGGTGAAATTCAAAATTTACATCATCTTAACCATGTGTTGTATTTTGACAAAATACTAACTATCCTACAGTTCTGTAACAATTAGTCAATTAGATTGACAGAAAATCAATCAATTTTAATAACCAATAAATGATTCAAGTATAAGAGAAAATATATATTGTGTCTGTTTATATCATAGCAAATTTGAATATTTTGGGTTTTTGGATTTTCGGTCTGACGCCAAGTATTTTGACGATGTTGCCCAAAGCTTTTTGTACTTGTTATTTCCATTCTTCAACATTTTCTAACGATTGGAAAATAAATTGATAGAAAAAGGATCAAGAGGATAACTGAACTAAAAATTGTAACTATAATCCAACAATTAGCTTTTTCCAGAGCTTTCAACTGCATGTCAGAGAATAGCTGCAGAAGGATTTGAGAGGAGGGAGGGGTTTCAAACTCTCATATATATACACAGTAGTCCAAACTGTGTACTTGAACCACATGATGACGACTGAATCAACTCCATATGCTGGCTTTAAATGAACTTTTCCTTTGAATTTCACTAGCATCTCAGTTATGATTTGTTTTTTTGCGTTTGAGTATGTCAACATTTTTCAGATAAGCCCCTATCCTGGTTTTGTGAAACCTGGATATGCTACTGCAGCTGAACTCTGAAAGAAAACCAGGATATTGAGGAAACACTTGGTAAGGGTGTACAATGGAATGATTGCCGAAATAAAAAGAGTCAAAGATACTTGGACAGACGCAGATGATTAGAAATCTGAATATCGTTAGAATTTTATAAACAGGGATATATATTGAGGTTTTAAGTCACATCTCGATTAAACAGGCTCACTCATATTGTCTTAGATTCTAAATGAATATGTGCAGGAAATACAAAGAACATAACAACAACAATAACAACAAAAAAACAATACCACCTGAATTCACAATACATCACACGACTGATCTGTAAACATTAGATATTTATATGAGATATATTAGATATAGACATGGTGCTCTGTGCAGTGTGTTTCCATCCTCTCTTCATTGTCTCTGCAGATTTGGACCGAAGGAGGAATACATGTATTTTATGAATGAGTTCCTGGAGATGGAGTGGGGCTCCATGCAGCAGTTTCTTTATGAGATTTCCAACATGGACACTGGAGGAAATGCTGGAGGATTCGAGGGCTACATTGACCTTGGCAGAGAATTATCCATGCTCCACAGCTTACTGTGGGAAGTCATGGGCCAACTTAGCAAGGTGGGTGGAATACACCATCAGCTGCCGGAATGTTAAACTAATCATTAAATATGATTCTTTCTCCACCTGAAAAATGTAGAGTGTCAGAAAATTAGGTCTCAGTTTTCTCTCTCCCTCACAATATAAACATTATTTCAATGTTGCTATGTCAATTCACTCTCCTGTAGTTTTAACATAATGAAAGTTATTTTATTCTCTGCCCTAAATGACCTAAAATAAGGCTGCCGGTAATAAGTACTGATCCAGCACTATAATCTCATTATCTCAAAATTATACACAACCTATTGTAGAAAACAAGTGTTTGATTTTAAATATGTGCAATGTACATGCTACAGATTTGCCTATGCAGTGTATCAAATGGCTTGCTAACCCTAAAAGGTGCTGTCAATATATTCCTTCAGGTTAAATGCATTTAATGTAGTTACAACTGAGTTATCAGATGTATTTTTTACTTTTTTAATAAAGATGATGGCTTGTAACTGAATAAATACAAATGGAGACTGAAAGCTTAAATGTATTACATTAACAATAAAAAGGATTTAGTCATCTGTTCATCGTACAGTCCATTTAATAAGGTGAGTATCAGTCCAGCGGTTTGACTCAGAGCGTCTCTATTTATAATGATTAAGTGATTTTAAACCGTTGGCTACTTCAACAGTAACTACCTTGAATTTGAACGCAGTGTGCCTGAGATGCCCACAACAACAGGATGATGGCTTTGAACCAAAAAGGCCATCAGTGAAAGAAATCTCTTTCACCTTCTATTTTATCATTTCATTTTTGTGCCCTCCACCCAGTTGCTTGAACCGCCACGACATTGTCAATAAAATGGACATTGTTCCAAAAAAAAGGTTAGGAACACCTGATATAAGGTATATGAGCTTTTGGTGCTCTTGGTTTTTGAAAACCTTTCCGTGTTGCAGGACGCTATTCTTAAACTGGGCCCCTTACCACGGCTGCTGAATGACATCAGTGTCGCCCTGAGGAACCCGCAGCTCCACATGCCTACAAATCACCAGCCAGACCGACCGAAGGACAGACTCTTCTCACGGCCGTCCTTCAATCGTCTCATGTCGTCTGACTTTCAAAGCCTTATGATGCGTGACTTAAACAGGTATCTTCTAATGATTGTCCTTTGTGTTTCTTGTTGTCGTTTCTACACGTGGTTTGCTGTGAGTGTGCTCCTGTGCATGTGCCAAGGCGCACACAGGATAGTGCTACTTTAAATTAGACAATCCGAGTGGTCTTGATTGCAAATACACGCACACCTACTGTGCATTAACAGGAATTTTGCTTTCATATGCATGTTATTAACAGTAACATGAACATGAACAAATGAGAATTCAGTAGCTCAAAACTCAACGCTGTTTATAAGATCCCACAATGCACCTCTTCATGCTGTCAGAGTATTTTATCAGTCAGTAATTGGTAGCACCATCTGTTCCCAGACTCTTGCCCAAACCTCTTTCCTCTGTGCTTTAATTCATTTCACCACTCTGCTATTGTGAAGACACAGTTGCTCACATTACATCTATCTATTTAACAAGGACCCTTTTAGTAAGAGAAAAACAGCGATCATATGAAAAGACTATTTTATACACTATTATAAATACTTCCTGTTAAGCCCGAGTTTGTTGGAACTTAATCTGCTGCAGTAAAACATTCAGGCGAATGAGATTGACTCAAATCTGCTGCAGGCTGATGTGAGAGGTCAGAGATGAAATATCTGGATATTCAAACCGAGACGAGGAACCACACACCCTGCCGTTCCTCGTGGCTCTAAGAGGTATCAGGCTGTGAGTGACGGGATGGAGTCATGGCTTCTCCTCACCGGGTTTCCACATGTCCTATTATGCAACAGTTACATAAAAAACATGGGTCGGCCTTGCATACTATAATCTTACATACATGTGCATAGGATAATTAGTTAATGACTGTGAGTATAACTAACTAAACTCATAACTAAAAATTTGGATTCTTCTCATATTTCATTATGAAAAGAGAAAAAGAAATTATGCTAACACTGATTTTTTTTTTTTTTGCAATTAAGAGGCTACAGCTTCCGTTAATACATTTTCTGACAAAATAATATTTTGTTAAAATACACAAAACAGTTAGGTGGAACATGGCCATCCTGGTGGCCTAGCCTGGACCAGGACCCTGACAAGATTACGTGAGATAAATCGGGTGTATTGAGAGTTGGGAAAGGAAAAGACAACACATTCTGATTAATGAAAATTTGTTGTTTCTGACATTTCAGTCAACTTTTTACTGGTCACTGTCTAATAAAGGCATAAAATGCACAATAAAAACTGCAGTAGGTAGAACCACTTTTTGGACCACCTGTCCTATGATTACACTTTATTTCTCTCCATATGACCAATGCGCATAGAATCAATTATAAAACACACATGAAAAAGCACAAATAAATGCAATTTGTAACAACTCTTTCTGTTGTGTTTCTGCAGTTCAATAGACATCTCTCGCCTGCCGTCACCTACAACTGGAATCTCAGCTGTAGAATCCCTCTCATCTAATTTGAACATGAGGCGTCAAGCAGAACGAGACCTCCGCTCGTCGAGGGAGGTGTTCTATGTGACCCGCCCGCCCCTGGCTCGGTCCAGCCCCGCATACTGCACGAGCAGCTCGGACATCACTGAACCTGATCCGAAGGTACGAAGAATTGAATTTGTTTGCAATGCAAGATTTAAAAAAAAAATACATTCATATAATACAAATGGGATTAAGTTGGTGTTACCACACGCCTAATTATTTAATTTTCAAATAAATTAGTTATGAAGTTTAAGATCCAGTAAGGTAGTTTCATTCATAACTTTAGACATGGAAGAGGACATGAAGACATAAAAAAACGCAAGACAAAATATAAAAGAAAAACAAAGCAATAAAATATACATATAATAGGAATAGTATTTAAATATTTAAAAAATATAATAGGAAAATTTGCTGAAATTGAATAAAACAATACACAGAGGAGTAAAACATTGGTCATACTTATCTCTACATAAATGCATCAACCTGTCTAAAGGCATCAATATTACATCTTTATAAATTTAATGACCATTCAAAGATGGAGTAAAATGCAGGTGTATGTTTTTGACATGCACAATGTCCTAAATTAGGCTACAATAAATGTTTTTGTCGTTTCTTTCAGGTCCATAGTGTGAATAAAAGTGTGTCCATGATGGACCTTCAGGACTCACGTATGAACAGCATTTCCAACCTGAACTCTGTGGGAGACATGCTCACTTCCTCTCAAGCCTCCATCGCCGGCCTGGGCCACAGCTTCGGGAACCTCTGTGGGCCTCTTCGTATGGGAGGGCACATGCCAGCTGGCTCGGCAGGCTCCGGTTTGAGGCTGAGCCAGATTGGCCATATAGGTGGGCCGACCGAATCCATCTCTCAGCAGCAGCAGCAGGCAGCGGCGGCCATGCACTTCCCCCTGTCTTTCCAGAATCCGCTATTCCACCTGGCCGCCCAAAACTCCCCGGCTCAATCTCAGGCTCCCCCTCCTCTCCTCCTCGCCCCGGAGCCTGAGAACGGCCACCATGACTATCAGCCGGCCTTTGGCAACAATGCTTTCTCCCGCAGCGAGGACTTGTCCGCCCTCCGGTCACAGAGCAGTCTGGTGCAGCCCAGCATTGTCCACTCACACAGCTACAGTGATGATTTCACCCGACAGAATCAGAACAGTGACTACGCCTGGCACCAGCTGTCACTGCAGGTGCAGGTAGGACGATCTCTCACTTATCTTCACTATTTAAATGTTACAGAAAGACACACTTTGTTTGTGTTGCTATGAAACCATATTTTCACTGCAGCTTTTCTTTGCTTAAAAGTTTGCCTTCTTATTTTCCACAAACATCTCAGTGAATATGGGAAACAGGATCGGTGCAATAAAGGATTTTGATTCTATCGCTGCAATGCTACTCTTCTGTGGAAATCTAGAGTTCAGTGTTTTATTAAAATCAGTGCACAGTTAAATGTATTATATTGGCAATTTTTTATTGGTTTGCTAACCAAATTTGCAACAGGAGAACACACCTCTGCCTGTTAATGAATGTATAATCCAGAAGAGACCACTTCAATCAGGACAGGAATTATTCTCCATATTTATACTGAACCAGAGCCAGAATGGACCACCAGGTGGAGAACTTGTTCACAGGTGACCGTTCGTGTCAGCTGCTGATTTTGTTTTGTTCACTTGTATCTGTAATATTTAAAGTAATTCAGATCATATTCTAATTATGCAAACAGCACCACCTAATTTATGTTTATTTATCGATACTGGCTGCTGCCACTGGATGCTGGTTTCTTAGCTGTGGGATCTGTCACAGTATAAACTGCCAGTTTTTTGTATTGTATTATATTGACAGGTGTTGCTATTATTTTGTTCACCCCTATTTGTACCAATGAACAACTAATATCATCCACACAGTTGAATCAGCACCTCTCTCAAACAGTTTGGACCTAATAAACCTAATAAACTGCCAACGGTTCAAACTTCTTATAACATAGTGGTAGCATCCTCGGTTTAAGAGGAACTTGAAAACATGTTTTTTTATAGTCTAACTCTACTTAATCTGAACATCCACTCTCTCTGAGGATAAAAAAAAGAGGATAAAAGGCGTAATCAGGTTGCTTTGGGTTCTCTTGAAGCTGAAGTTGTCATTAGCTTAGCTTTACTTTACAACCAGGATGGACTGATTGTAAAGTAAAACTATATAATGTGTCTACTTATGATCATATTACATAAATGCCTGTGTTATACTATTTTTGGCTTTAGTAATATTGTAATAGTTAATAACTAGCTATGCAAACAGCGGTCTAGCAAAAATAATGTCAAGCAGACATAAATTTGTACAACTGTTAACGTGCCCAAAAGCACTTTGACGATTGGGTGATTTCTTCAGGCACAATGAAGTTGGTTTCACTGCTGCATCATGTTTTTGCTCCAAACACATTCTGTTGAGAATGCAGGCTGCCTTTTAATCCTTCCACTTTTTGTTGTCTCTCTTGTTCCCTAAGGTTAGCATGTTTGGCTCTGTGCTTGGTGTCAAAATTTGACTCTAAATTGTATTCCTTTAGGACTGCCACTGTCTCGTTAGAGGGAAGATATACCAACGTGTCTCCCTTAAGGACAACCATGTATTTGCTTTGTCATCCCCTCATTAAAGTGCTGTTAACAAATCAGCACTGCTTGAAACGGCCATCTAGGGTTTACTGGCATCTAGCAGCTGGGCTCCTCAGTGTGTGGATAACAAAATGAAGATGCATTAAAGGGCATGCAATTTACAGACATTGTACTTTCAAAGTGCAGCACAGAACTGTATTGTGCTCAAATTATATTCTTAGGTCTTCTGGGCCAGAAAATGTGGCGCCATAGCTACGTCTAAGTTTTAGTTTGGACCCAAGAGCAGACTCAGAGGATGAGGATGAAGGCACAGGTATCCTGAGTACAGGTGAAAATAGTGAGCGTCTGTTTACACGAAAAACACTACAAAAAGAATTCAACTAATTCGGCTGAATAACTACCACACGGGTTGTTGAATAACCTGGCGAAGAGTGGAGGAGAAGCTAGAGTTGATATGCAGAAGCAGATTGGATGATTGAAGATAGGTGTGCAGCCAAACCAGGATTCAGGTGTGTGGGGAGGGGGCATGGGGAGAGAAAGAGAAACACAGGAACTCTACAATGTGTAACGTCATGGAGGAGCCATGACAGCCATGTGACACATGTTGAATAAAAAAAAGAGAGAAATTAGGTTAAAAATGGCACTACTTGATTTCAGTAAAATGTATATCCCTCACGTAAGAATAGAATTCCTCAATAAGAAAGTTTCAAGCTTCTGAGTTTTGCTTTAAAATCAGAAGTTACTTCTTTTTAGCAACAAAAATCTCTGCATGAATTGCTGAGGTTACCCTTGTCCGTCTCTCCTCTTCTCAAAAAATGCAAAAAAAACATCAGCAGCATCAGAGTTTTTCCAGTAACAGTGGCATCTGAGTCCTTGTACAGAAAGTTTCTCGACTGTGGCATGCACTTCTGTCTTGCGCTGCACGTTGTGATTTTATTGTGGTTTTTTTAGACGTGCATAAACAAAATATTCTTCACAATGCTGCTGCTGTCCATTTCAAAATCGTTTTTGAAGTGGCTGCGCCAGTAGAAATGAGGCTACTTGTTAGTCAGGACTGTACCGACCTCTCTGGTCAACTGCAGGCCAGTTTACTGTCCCAAACAAAGTCAAAACATCAGCATCCAATTTTTATTCACCACATATCTGGAAAAAACTCAGTTTTTTTGAATCAAGGCTCCAATTTTCCTGTTTACTGACTTTTGCTGTCTGCCTTTGTGTCTTATTGATTTTACCACCGGGGGTTTTATAAAGTTCAACACTTCCTTGTCTGTTACCTTATTCTCTCCTCTTAGGAGTCTCTCCAGCAGCAGCACATGATGGGAGTGGTATCTCAGACAGGCACTGGGACGGGCACCCCCGCCTCTTTGGCCACACCGCCTACTACAGTTCACCCTGTTCGACAGACGTCCATCGCCCCATCACAACACCTGAAGTCACAGCGGTCCATTAACACCCCAGCCACCGCCACACCTCCAAAGGTTCGCCCCCAAAGCAGGAACCTCCTCCTCGACTCCTCTGACACAAACTTCAGTGGCAGTCAGCCGAAACAGCGCCAAACTCAGCAGCAGCCGCCGCAACAGCAGCAGCAGCAGCAGATGCAGCAGCAGCAGCAGATGCAGCAGCAGATGCAGCAGCAGCAGCAGATGCAGCAGCAGCAGCAGTTGCAGCAGCAGCAGCAGTTGCAGCAGCAGCAGCAGTTGCAGCAGCAGCAGCAGATGCAGCAGATGCAGCAGATGCAACAGATGCAGCAGATGCAGCAGCAACAACAGGACAGCCAGCTGTTGGTGACAGACAGTCCAGCTCCTGGGCTCCCGTACCAGACCAGTTCTGCCAAAGAGAACCAGGGCCCATCAGCAGCTGCGGAAGGGTCCATAGACACGCCGACAAAAAACACCAAGAAGTCTCCACAGTCACAGCTGCAGCCGCCACACCAACACCTGCTCAAACCAGGCAATAAACAGGTCAATCTGATTCAAATATTTCAAATCATGCCAGTGAAATGGCATGAGAGAAAGACCAAACTGAGCTCATGTTAATCCACCTTTAGATGTGATTTTATTTTTTATTTTATTTTATTGAACGATTCACTTGATGAAAAGTCAAATACACGGCATCTCTAACGTGAGGCCATGAATTTAAAGTGTGAAGACTGACTCGTGTCGTTGTTTCAGGGTTCTCAGTCGACCTTGAACACCTCGGCCCTCAATGAACGGACAGTCGCCTGGGTGTCAAACATGCCTCATCTGTCTGCGGACATCGAGAGCCTGCGGCCGGACCGCGAGGGCCAGCTGAAAGAGTACTCCAAGAGCATGGATGAGTCACGGCTAGACAGGGTCAGCACATTCCTTTGCTTCTCAGCCTTTATAATGTGTAAACTCCAACGAATACTTAACTATAAGAGCACAAAATATGAAAAGTGTATTCCCTCCATGTACTCCAGCTCCTCTCACAGTCCAAAAACATGCAGCAGAGGTGAATCGGTGACTCTAAACTCCCTGTAGGAATGAAAGTGAGTGTGAATGGCCCTGTTATAGAGCGTATTTGGGCCAGATAATGGGAGCATTAGTATATATTAAATTTTTTTTTTCCGGTCGCTTAGCATGTTAGTAGCTCCACACAGCCTCAAGAGGGAGCTGTTTGAGTCGATAAAAATCACAGGACAGTGGATCAGTAAAATGCCCGGGAATTTCATGCACACCACACCAGACTAACTGAGTGCTAACTCACTATAGTTTAAGATGATCAGAAGGCTCTGCGCTTTAATTAACCCATGTAAGAGTAAACTACTAGATAAGAATGTAGATTTTTAGAAATTTCTCAATGGAATTCTTGAATCCTTGAATTGCTTATTTTTAAACATGTTCCATATCCAAAAATAGTATATAAATTTACTGTGAATACACATCGCATGGTGAGACTACAGGAGCAAACTAGCTCTTGAGCTAATCCTGGCTAATCCTTGACGTTGCTAAATGTCACGTGTTTATTAATATGCATGGTGCCTTATAGATAAACAATAATGATGTGCTCAAATCAAATCAAACCAAATGTATGGAACATTTTAGTTATACTATGTATCTGAAATTTATATCAAGCAGACAAACACCCGTTCTCCACTGAGGTGATACCTTTTCAACCTGTTCGGCTATGTTGGAATTTTATATCAGAGCTTTAACAGAATCATACATGATTTGTTGGCTGCTGTGCATTTTCTTTGATGAATAAGTCCCACAGCCGTGCATATATTAGAAACACATCTTATTGCAGTGCACTGGAATTTGTGACAGCACACGTACTGTAAGCTTCCTCTTCACATTTATACAAGTTGGAGGTTAGCAGAAAGTGAGCTGTAGCACAGAGCCATGTCTGTATTGGTAAATTCACCCACCAATCTGGAATATTTCTGAATACTACTGACGACACAAGTGAAATGTTTTTTGTTTTTTTTAAAAATTTCAGGTAAAGGAGTATGAAGAAGAGATACATTCCTTAAAGGAGCGGCTGAAGATGTCCCATCGCAAGCTTGAAGAATACGAGCAGAGACTCATGTCGCAGGAACAGCAGACAAGTAAGATCCTGCAGCAGTATCAGAACCGTCTGGAAGACAGTGAGCGCCGTCTAAAGCAGCAACAGGTGGAGAAGGACTCGCAAATCAAAGGCATCATCAACAGGTGATTAGTGCTCAGGCTGAACTACAGAAATGAGGCTGTTGCATCAAATTTGTCACACAAAAGTTGTCTCCAAGTTAATTAATGATAATCATACAACAATGTACTCAGTAAAGCCTAAACTCCCACTTTTCAAAACTTGTACCCTATATCTTGATCAGTCACTGCCACTCACATGAATGTAAACGCAAATGTTTGACTGCTGCAACAAAACAATTATGAAAATAATTAAACACAACTAAAAATACATTTCATGCAGAATTAAGGCGGTTAAAAGTATTGACCAGCTTTAATATTCAGAAATTGCCTGTATTGGTAGAAATGCTTTTGGTCTGTTGTATAATTATTCAGACTCAGTGATGCCTATCCTCCCTAAACTTTAAGACCTTCACAAAATATATTGAACAAAACATGATTAACACAAGATGATAATACTATAATAAGTAAAAGTTGAAGTTTGCACGATGTGTCCATTCTTAGTACAACATTTTTAGGCAAAATGCATATTCACTGTCTTGATGAGAGTTAAAGGTGCAATGTATAAGATATGGTCGGAGTTAAAAACTTTCAAAGAATGAACAGAATGAGAAGACACAACCATGATAAGATTGTGTTCTGACCATTTACAAGTTGCACCTCTAAATGAGGAGATAAATATCATTCTCATATCTTTGCTGGAGCCAGAAGGTAATAAGCTTAGCTTAGCATGAGGACTGGAAGCAGGGGAAAATAGTTAGCCTGTGCAATAGGGGTGTGCGATTTTGACAAAAAATGATATCTTGATATTTTCTGGGATTTATTTTGTCGATAAGGATAATTAGAGAATCTTTTGCATCCTTCAAATTGTGTTATATAGGAGTTGTTTGAAACTATCTCTTTTAGCTGTCTCATTTGGCACTATGTCTTTGTGATGTAAATGTTGACTGTTGTTGTTGTTGCACTTTTTTAATGAATGATCCTTCCAAAGTTTGCTGAGTATGTTTTCGTGCCGGTAACTTGGCAGGTTTTGGTCAGCTGACTTCCAAAGCTTTTCATATTCTGAGCAGTGGCTTGTCTGGGGATGGTGAAATGACATTGGTCATGGAAACCATCTGTCATGGCAACCAATTTACAACTGTGTTTGCAGATGACCGTCTTTTGAGCAACATCTGCCTTTGTGAACCCAAAACACTACCATGCAAGTGAGGATAATCCTTGTCTTGCAACAGTCTAACAATGTGGATGGAGAGGCTGGTGGTGTCTCTGCTTTTTCCTGTTGCTGTTTGTTCACTCATTTTCAGTTCACTCAACATTTTTGTGCTGCAATGACCATGTATGCCTTGTAGCACACAATGCGCATGCGCTGTAGTCTATCCTACTGGCTGATTGAGGAGATGAATGTGTGGATTTTTTTTTCATTGTTTTTTGCAAAGTAAGTGACATAGTCGATCATCAGTCAGCTTGCACAAAGTTTAAAAAACACAAAAGATATAATCATTGATGATATATATCGCACACCCCTACAGTGTCCAACTCTAAAAAAACAAACAGTTCCCCTAAAACCACAAATTGTTGTTTCTACATTTCTGTTTTTGTATGGATTAAACAAAAGCACAATATTTAATTAGGGGATTAGAGAGCTTCAGAGATGCTGATAGCTTTAGTCTGATTTTATGCTAAAGTAGGCTGACCACCTCCTAGTTTTAGCTTCATATTTAAAAGTACCCTGTGGAGGTTCCTTGCAAACAAACACAATCTAGTATGTGCATTTATAACTTCTGCATTAGTGAGCAGTGGGAAAGCTCGTGTATGACCAAAAGAAAAAAGTGACAAAGTGCAAATAAATCATGACGTACATGAAACATGAGATTAAATGTCACTCTAACCTTTTGTAAATGACATGAAACAAGCATAAATGCATTTTTTTTCTATCACATTGTATTCATTTTTTCCCCTTCCGTTTAAGGTTTGACTGGCACTTTTTTAAAAAGGCCATCTCCCATATGTCTTCTCCTTCTCCAGTGGTTTAATGGAACGTGACCGGAGAATTGGCACCATCAAAGCTTTTACTTGATGAAACTCCTACTGTATTTAACAGTAACAGTAGTGGATGAAAACGCACATTTTCTATTGTAGGTTGCCTTAAATGTGCACGACATTTTGCCTGAAATATGGCTCTTGTGTACATGCATGTAGAAAATGAAATATAAAAGGACCCACTCATCAACACATTACTCTGTAGCACCAGTGGCGGTCAAAAACTCCACAGGGTACCTTTAATGCACAGATTTAAGACAAGAGTAGTATTGATTCCTGAAAACATAGCTCATTTATATATCATAACTAATACAGAAAATCATATTAGGCTCACACTTAATATGATACATTTAATAAGGTTTGGTCTCAAATGAATAAGAATTGGTTTTATTGAAGTAACCAGATATCAAGGACAGAAGAAACTAAGCCACACCAATACTGATTGCAGCTACTGATGGCAATGTTGATTGGAACAACAGATGGGTGCACACAGAACAGTTGAATTTAAACTGCCTGAATTATTCTGACGATTCAGCTTCAGGGCGCTCTGAGAATAGCTAAATGTACCCACAAACCTTAATATCATATGGCCACTAATCCTACAGGAAATTTGATGAACACCGGCTTCATGATTCTATTTTTCTCAACCGGTATGTTTGTTTCTATTTCCCTGTTGTCAGACTCATGGCTGTGGAAGATGAGCTGAGAGGTGGTCCCATTCCTGATATTAAGCCGCGAATCCTCACAGACCAGGTTTGTGCCTGTGTCTACATCTTTTATCATCCCTATTCGCTAAAACAGTCATGTCCTAAAACAGTTTGCATCATTCTTACATCACATCCAAAGCATTTGCCAAAGCCAGTGCAGGTGAAAAGTTTGCAGCCGTCATGCACTTCACCTATTCCCATTTTTCAAAGGTATTTTTTTATGTCATTTCTGAAATAACATTTCACCTTTTGCTTCTAACACCTCAGTGGAGAATGCTAACCATGCTGATCCTAAAAACCCAGAGCTGGATGATGCTTAAATGTATGGAAAGAGGTTCATCTAATTCTACTATGTGAAGGAATAGCAAATCGTCAACACTGAAAATGAATAGAATTCACCTCAAAAGGATCCTTATTATACCACAGAATGCATTCATCCTTAAAGAATACCTTGACTGTGACTCACCAGCAGCGACACAGTGATCCTGCAAGACTACAGTTACGTGAATGCACCGCGTGGGCTGGGTTGTGACGCAGGTGAAGAGGCTGTGCTGTGATGAATGAATAACAGATAACATCACCTTCTCTCAGCTCTCAATGTCAAGAGCAAATAGACGAAATTGTTTGTTTGGAAACTCCGACCATATTTAGAAGTGTTACTCACACTGGGTCTGTTGTGTAATTGTAATTGTCTTTACATCAAACGTCTTACACAAATAAAAGTTTGCATGGAGCGTAGACGTCTAATCTCATTTTGTGAGCATGAAAGTACTTCAGTAGACTAAAGTGGGCTGCAGTCTGGTTTGCAAGCCATCCTTTTTGGCTCAAATAATAGTCATAGCTATAAAAACGACACTATCATTGTATTGAATGTTTCAGTTAATGGAGTGAGTCCATTTATAGAAGTCCAACTAAGTGTTGAGAAATGCTATTCCTTCATTCTTTGTAATTAATATGTTTGAGTCAGTTTTCGGAGTGTGCACTGTCCTCTCTCAAAAATAGAAAATGGAGAATTGAGATTTATGGTATCTATTTAGCTGTAGCTGCAGCCAGTTTGGTAAACTGAAAGACTAGAAACAGATAACCTAGCTTAGTCCAAAGGTAGGTACAAATGTTGAGTACAAAAACTGAAGTGCAAAAATGATGATTTGATGTTGTACTTTAGCTGGGCTTACTTGGGCTGGATTTACTTGGGCTTGGTTTACTTTAGCTGGATTTACTTGGGCTGGGTTTAATTTGGCTGGGTTTACTTGAGCTGGGTTTAATTTGGCTGGATTTACTTGGGTTGGGTTTAATTTGGCTAGGTTTACTTGGCTTGGGTTTACTTGGGCTGGGTTTACTTGGGCTGGGTTTACTTTAGCTGGGTTTACTTGAGCTGGGTTACTTGAGTTGGGTTTTCTTTAGCTGGGTTACTTGGGTTGGATTTACTTGGGCTGGGTTTACTTTAGCTGGGTTTACTTGGATTGGGTTTTCTTTAGCTGGGTTACTTGGGTTGGATTTACTTGGGCTGGGTTTACTTGAGCCGGGTTTACTTGGGTTGGGTTTTCTTTAGCTGGGTTTACTTGGGCTGGGTTTACTTGGGCTGGGTTTACTTGAGCCGGGTTTACTTGGGTTGGGTTTTCTTTAGCTGGGTTTACTTGGGCTGGGTTTACTTGAGCCGGGTTTACTTGGGTTGGGTTTTCTTTAGCTGGGTTTACTTGGGCTGGGTTTACTTGGGCTGGGTTTACTTGGGCTGGGTTTACTTGGGTTGGGTTTACTTGGGCCGGGTTTACTTGGGTTGGGTTTTCTTTAGCTGGGTTTACTTGGGCTGGGTTTACTTGGGCTGGGTTTACTTGAGCTGGGTTTACTTGGGCTGGGTTTACTTGAGCTGGGGTACTTGGGTTGGGTTTACTTGGGCTGGGTTACTTGAGCTGGGGTACTTGGGTTGGGTTTACTTGGGCTGGGTTTACTTCAGCTGTTTTACTTGGGCTGGGTTTACTTGAGCTGGGGTACTTGGGTTGGGTTTACTTGGGCTGGGTTTACTTCAGCTGGGTTTACTTGGGCTGGGTTTACTTGAGCTGGGGTACTTGGGTTGGGTTTACTTGGGCTGGGTTTACTTGGCTTGGATTTACTTGGGTTGTTTTCTGGCAACATGCTGGTGCACATGCCAGCTGTCAGTGCTGTTCTAAGGAGGGACAGCAACAAAAACAGGTCAGCGTGAAGGTACTCATAAGATGGAACCAAGGGAAAAAATAGATATCAGGAAAAGCCCCTCATCATCATTGACATCATCATCCCTGGCTTGGGATTTTAAAAGCACAAGCTCCTTCTCCTAAGGACAGATTCAAAGCACAATCGCTGACGGTGCTGTCATATTTCTTTTGCAACAGTATTAACAACAGTTAAAAAGTTTAATCAGTTTGGTTGATTAATTGGTCTATTGAGGACTGATAGGACGTTTTATAAACAATCACTATTGGCAGAACTATAATAGTGGCCTCTGTGAGTGAACTGGAATTACTAACTGACTGAAAATAAGACCAGCCGGCGCTGGTTGGTGACAATAGCGCTCAGCGCATGCGTATATGCAAAAAGTCACATGAATTACGGTCTGACGATTCGCATTCATGTCGCATGGCCATGAATCTTATATGTATCTGATCTAGGACATACGAAAGTGACTAGAATCAGATTTGAAAAGATCAGTGATTACTCTGATGATATGCTGCTTTCTATTTGTTTGGCATGACTTCAGCAAGTGATCAATTCTTACATATTGCACCTTTGTACTAGAAGCCTCACCAAGCTATGAATGGAGATATAAGTTGTAAAGTCACTTGTTTTCTCTCCCTGCAGTCTCTCAACCAGGTCTATGGTGGCCACCCAGGATCCTGACTGTCAATTCCAATGTGACCAGAGATCATGATGGTCACTCGAGTGTAAGAAGACCAGACCAGTGCAGATCCTCCAACAAGAACCTATGAAGACAAGCTCTGCAGTGGATCCAGCAGGACCACTTGAGGTTTCATCTCACAACTTTCTTAAGAAAAAATTTGCACATATTCCAATTTTGCCTGTACCAGAACTTGACAATCAGTTTAGCATGAGGACCAATGTATGCAGTGAATCTTCTGCAGATTTTGACTGAAATATAAGCCAATGCCACAACAATGGCAATAGTGAAACTAATGAGTTCCTTTATTTAATCTGGAAAATGAAGAAGAGATGAAGATGGACTCGCTTCTCACTTAAGTAGCTGCAGACAAAATGTGGAGAGAGACTTTAACGATCACAATTTCCCCTCAAGGTGACGGCTGTCCAAAACAACAAACGTGTTAAATCTGTTAAATCATTTGCCATCTATTATCCTCGGACACGGGCCTCAAGCAAATACTTATATTACTATTGAGATTAAATCATTTAATAACATTGTCACCACAAATAGTTCTCATTATGATTTATGCATCCTTTATAGCACAGCCATCCCATCTGAGTAGATGCCAAACAAATCCAACAATCAGCTAACTGCTTTGAATACAATCTAAATCTTCTGCTTGGTTGCGTTTCCTTCGGCACACAGTGTAAAGCCAAAACAACACTTTGACTCTCAGTGTATAGAGGAAGTTTTTCTCAAATATGCTGAGCCTTTTTTAATAATGGAAATACTTAACAAAAATAAGATTATGATGTGTTTTGTTCACTTTGTAATAGAAACATTTATCATAATAAAGAATATGACATTTCAAAACAGTGATACAAAGTGCTTCATAATTAAGTCACGGAGACCTGACATGAAAGAAATATTGTATGAAAATGTAAGAAAATATTGCATTTATTGTGGTTCCATTGATTTTATACAGTACAGGATTATTTCAGCCTGTCAGAGTAGTTTTCTAATGTCTACTGTGATTCAATGGAGGAGCTCAAGTCTGAAAAAATAATATCTAAGCCTGAAGTCAGACTCTGCTTTACAAACTGGGGGTTTGGAGTTTAGGCATTGACCAGGAAGAGAGGGGCTGGCAGAAAGATGCTGTTGGTTGAATTGTGGGAAAAGCAGAATACAGCCTTTTTGGTGCTCGCCCCATGCCAGGTTCTAAGACCCCATTTACATCTGATATTAGCTTGTGAACTGTATCCAATCCATATGCCTGTGCATTTACATCTGATATGAATCTACAGATCTTGTTATCCAAATTAATCACGCTGGGTTGGCAGAGAAACATGGCACATCCCATACCAAGGGACACTATGACATGGACTAAGCAGTATCTATTTAACATTGTCTTTATGGAAGGCTATGCTATCAGACATTTCTGAGGTATGATACTGACAGCTGTAGCTACAGACAGGGCATTTCTGATAGCAGCAGCAGGGCTCCAGATCATCTTTAGTCTTTAGTTTCGAGTAGTGCTTGTCTCATGGACAGTTGCATCTGAGAGAGTCCTCAAAAGTCATGAACCAACCTGAAAAATCTAAAAACCATGCTCTGCGCCATTTTCATTTAATATCTTATTTGCTTGGTCATGTTTTGTTGTACAGCACTTTGTAACATTGGTTTGAAAAGTGCTGTATTGAATAAAAATTAATATATATGATTATAAACATTATGTGCAACTGGAAACAACTCATAGCAAGAAGTGATTTTTTTCTCATCCGTTGTGTTTAATGTTCCTGAAGCATAGATGTGCAACAGTTCTGCATGTGCTTGTTAAGTGCGGGGACAAGTAAGTGGATTTGGTGTTGGATATTATTCTAATGTACAACAAAAACTACAAAAACAAACAAAAAAATGACATGCTTTCTCATTGAAAGGTATCTTTTTTCTCCAACTCACTGACTCTTCATTTTTTTCCAGGAGGGAGTGACATTTAGCCTTTTGCATTGTACAACACGAAAGCACTGAGATAGATGAGGAAAAAAACAGTGAAAACAACAGAATAATAAAGAGATTCCGAGCAGGGACGTGTAGTATATGTGCATCTGATATGACTGCCTTACAGTCTGTGCCCCAGGGCCCTAAATAACAAGGCCAATACATAAAAACTTGTGAACTTTTTTTTGTAGTTAGGTTATGAATTAATAACCAGTGTGTTGCTTAACTCTGTATGATAATCAGAATAATTTATATCACATGACATACTTTATCTTAACCTCTTGCCTTTAAAATGACATTTTCTTTCAAGATAAATATACAAAGTTATACGTTTATGTTACCAGAAGTGTATAAAATAGCTTAATGTACATTTATTCTTATATGTAAGATGTATTCAAATCAAGGGTAGGCCTTCAGGCATGTCGAAGTTGTGGTAAAAACTCATGCTTTTATTATTGACTCTTAATGCTGCAATCCAGAAACTACAGTACTACGGTGTGACTGCGTTCATGGGATGAGAGCTGTATAGATTCCCAACATGGCACATTTGTTATAGCAGTGGTGTAATAAGACAGATTTTCAAAGTATCTCACCCATCTTTGTCCAAACCAAAATAGAAGTGGTGCTTTCAACAATGCTGGATTGCAGTTTTAAGTCATCTTCTTTTAGATATGCATTTAGTTATTTGGTCTGCATTTCTATACAGTATTTTTAAACGTTTCACTGCACTGCTCTGTTTTCGTTTTATGAGGATCTGCAATCCATAATCTGAAAAATGTTAAGAAAGATATAAAAATATATATGATATACCCATGTATTAACTGTAGAGATGGAGTGTGCTATCTCTATAATTCCTTACTGGAATTAAGGAAGCTTTTTCTGTTATACCACAAACTGAGAGAACTACACTCGACTATAGAAAATGTATCCACACAATGCTAAAAGAAAGCTTATTTTTAACCAAATGCATATTCAGGTTTAATTTTCAGTTGCTAGTTCATTGCTATTTTATGATTTCTTGTACATAACTTTTGTCATCCCAGAGCCATTTCTAAATCTTGACCTGTTGTATTTAAGTGCCGTTGCCATTCCATCCATAAAAAGCTCCTCATAAATGCAGGATGAGATTAGTGGTGTTCCAGGTATTCGTCAAACTCTCAGGTGTTACAAGGAACACAAAAATATTGCCAACAAGAACTTTTGATATCACTGATGCCAAATGCTAAGAAATGTTTGAACACGCTGTTTGGCGAGTGACCGTAAAAGCTAAAGAAAGCACATGAAATGAGCGGCCGGTGCTAAGGCAACTACAGTGCTTTTATTTTGGTTGGTCCCTGGCCCTCATCTCATCCATATAAATAGTGTATTTTACACCTTCCTTTGTATTATTTGTTACATAGACGGGGGCAGGAGCTGTGTTTCTTGCTCCAAATTAAAATCCTAACAAATTCTCCAATGTAATAAAACTCAGCAAGGGATATCATTGAAGTTACTGTTGAAGAATTGTTGTCTTTACAGAATTACGGCATTTTAAAGGATGTATGAACCTTTGTTAACCCAAGACAGTATAACTGCTGCTTTCCTGCCGCTAAAGCAGGGCCAAATAAATGAAATGAGATATCTCGTATATTTTAAATAAGAATATTTAACACCTATCAACGTATTTATGTTTCTTCAATGGATGTATAGCATTTTAAAAAGTATTTTTCCTGGCAGCTACTATTCTGCACAATTGATCTACTGTGTCACAAATATAGGGTTGGTGGGATATCTGACTTGAATTGGGCCTACTGGATGTAATACCTTAATTTACTTGACGTTTCTTTTGAAAGAAGCCATGCTCCGTGGATAAGCCATACCCTCCAGTCCCCCTGATGTTGTATGGTGGATGTTCAATGTTTGTAATTTTATTTATAATGGTAGTTATTGTAGATAATGGTTGCACTTGTAACTAATATTATTAGTGTCAGTATACTTGATTGATATGATTTGTTTTGTTTGAACAAAGGGAATGTACTCATTTTTCAGGTGATTTTTTTCTGAGTGATTTAAATAAACTTATAAATCCTTAATTGAAGATCTATTATTTGAAGTACCCAAGTGAAATACTTTAAGTATTTCAAGAATTTTGACTGCTAGATGACATAGGATGAAATCTTTGAAGAGAAGAAGATGATAAGTAATATCCTAAGTAAAGTGTCTTTGGATTGAACATTTGTCTAAATGTGTATATGTGATTAGGTATTTCTTGATTTGTGATGAAGAATCTAAGAGGTACAACCTCACAACATCCTCCGTCTGCCTGTCATTGTGGAAGAGATGGATGATGCACATCTCAAATGCAAACAAGAAGCTGTTTGTGCACACATGCGCACCATATCAACTTTATAAAATGAGAATAAGGAAAAATACCAGACGTGTGTTCACCTTGTTCTTTCCTGAAGTAGCCGAGAAAATCCAATAATACTTATTGAATAAAATCCGGACATTTCCTGCTTTCATATGCTAAAATACAGATTGCTGATTTCTGTGTAATATTCAACAATCATCCCAAAGGACCTGCAAATCAACCTCATCCATCTCAACGTACAGCAGGCCTTACTTCAGGCCCAATGTGACGTTGGACCTCTGCGAGCCTCCACACCTCTTTCTTCCTTATATGATGAAGAGATGATGCAATCGAGTGAAGAGACACCACTAAACACACCAAAACAAGCCAGTTGTCCTCTCATGTCACTCAGTGGTATACTGGCATCTAGCTGCTCTCCATCAGAGATCTGTCTGCGTGATGCCAGAGAACTGGAGACAACCACCTGCCTGAGTCCCTGCAAGAATCTCTTTCACAGCTCCTTCAGTTTCTTCTCAGTCACTATTGTATTCACACTCAGTCTGCTCAACAAGTTGCCTTCTGCTACTTCTGCTTTTCCAAAAAAACTATGTTTTGAAATATACCTTAAATTGATGGCTATTTTGATGCTCATTCTTCAGGATGTTTTCTGTGACTAGAGAGTTCACTGAAGCGCCTTAGATTAAGATATAATTTAGATAAAAATGAAAGGAGTTTTTAAACTCTACTAAAACTCTGTTCAACAATACAATAAGTGAGACTCAAATAATCAAACCAATAATCCAATGCATTCATTCATTGATGAATCAAACATAACAAATCTGATAGGTGTGTATCAGTTTGTGAAATCAGTTTTAGCCTTGTTTATTTTTTAAGTTGATGAACAATGCCTTCTTGTGGCGTACTGGCATCATAGAAGGCAGAATAAGCAGCAGGAGATCCACCCTATACCATCCATTTTCTACAGCCTCTTTTCCTTTGTAGGGGCTGGGTGGGCCGGGCCCATGTAGGAGATCATTTTCTACATTATTAATCACGCAATATTTATCAATTATTATATTAAATGATATATTTCAGACTGATAAGAGTGACACACTGCACCAATATACAATAATTTATAATAGTTGTGGCTATTTTATTTTATTTGTTGCAACAAAATAAGTTTCATATCACTTTTTTGGTTCCTTACCCCATTTATCAAAACAGCATTGAAAACCTTGAGACAGAATGTACATTTCAAGGGTTTAACACTGACATAAGATAAAGCTTATATAGTTATTATTATTATCGCAGGGAAGAAAAATATGGGTGTAATTTTAAAATAAAAAAATCTCTCAAAAATGAGATTAGTTATGACCACTACATTTGCCATAATAGCTTGATGATGATGATGATAATGTATTCTTAAGAATATATTGACCATCACAGCATCACAGCATCACAGGACACGAAAGACAATGTAAACACAGAAGGCCTGATTTAGCTTTAACAATATGGTTTATTCTTTCGTAGGAAAAAAAACAGTCATGTTTTCTGCACATTATATGGTGCCAACTTGTTAAGGAAACGACATGCAAAAACACAGCAAGTAGTACAAAGTGGAGGTTCGGAACAATTTTATTTCTACTTCTAACAAATCACAAAGATGTGTTCACACCTGGACAGGACAACCACAATCCAGACCTACAGTGCAACATTTTATATTAATATTAATTCTAAGCTGCAGAAATAAATGTTTGTCCATCAGTTTTTATTCAAAATAAAAAAAAATACACCTACATGTTTATCTGCAAATTTGCTTAGGTAGTTTATGCCATGTGAAAAAAAAAAACAGCAACCAGTATTTAGTTCCTTATTAACTTTTAATAGTTATTTCAATTTCATCAGTCACAAAAACAGACACCACAAAAATAACAACAAAAATGTAAGGATCATAGATTTCTCAAGTGACGCAACATTTACATAGTCAGTAATTAGTGAATTCCTCATTAGCATTGTTTACAGCAGTAATCCTCCTCCTCATGAACTGGTACAACCTCCAGATGTCATCCAGTCTGAATCTGTTTCTGAGGTGCAGCAGGCAGATATGTTGATCCTGACTCTGGTCAGCCAAGTTGTACAGTTGATTCATAGCTAAAACTGTAAAATGCAGGATCGGTAAAAGCGTAGCTGTGTTTAAGAACACTTGATATCCTTATAGGAAAACTCGTAAAATAAAACAACCATTGTTACCTAAATCTAAAGTTTAGGTGTAAAGAATTTGATGAATGCATTGTGTCTTTACAGGGTGGACAGTGCTGTTGGAAGTGCTGACCGGGGTACATATCTCTTGGAGTCGGTCTGGCTTGTCTGGCTGCACACACTATTGAGTGGAATGTCCAGCTGCCCAGCTTGTCCAGACACCTCCTCAGAATTAATGCTATAGGGCATCTTGGACATAATGGCCAGACTCAACTTAAAGAGTACATTATGGAGAGCCACCCGATATTCTTTTCTTACCAGGCAATATATGACAGGGTTGAAGCAGCTGCTGGTGAAGGCCAAACAGTTAGCCAGAGGGAAGAAGTATGTTTGAGCGAAGTAGAAGGAGGGGCTGATACCAACAATGTCGAGTTGGATAAGGACACCCCAAAGTGTGAGGATGTTGTATGGGAACCAACAGACGCAGAAGGAAAGCACCACCACAGCCACAGACTTTGAAATGTCAGTCTTCCGCTGAGAGTTGCTGCCCTTCAGTTTGTGCCGGCAGAGGAAGCGTAGCAGAAGCAAATAGGAGAGGGTGATGGTGGTGTACGGCATCAGAAATCCTAACGCCACTCGCAGAAGCTGGTTTATTCCAAGCCAGGCTGT
The DNA here is from genome assembly GCA_037577475.1 of Chaunax sp. Z400. Classification (NCBI taxonomy): domain Eukaryota; kingdom Metazoa; phylum Chordata; class Actinopteri; order Lophiiformes; family Chaunacidae; genus Chaunax; species Chaunax sp. Z400. Next base: position 13,045,140 of record CM075200.1, on the reverse strand, counting down.
ACCATCTGGGAAACGGAGCAGGCAAGCTGTGTCGTTGCCACTGCCAACGTTCCTCAGGTCAGCAAACACGGCTCGTGGTGCTGCTGCTACTAGTGCCGCAGCCCAAATGAAAGCTGTGACCAACGGAGAGGTGTAAGATCTACTGCACAGGGACGTACTGGATTTCAGAGCATTGGCCACGTAGTAGTAGCGGGTCAAACTCATCGCTGTCAGGAAAAAGCAGCTAGCAAAGACGTTGAGCCCAGTGAGTAGGGACACTGCCTTGCATGTGGCCAAGTCAAAAGGCCAGCTGTAGTCCAGTGCAATGTCTACGGCCCAAAAAGGCAAAGCCAGGGAGAAGAGCAAGTGGGCTAAAGCTAAGTTGAACACAAAGAAGTTGATGGTGCCTGTGGTGATGGTGTGAGTAGAATACAGCAGGAACATCACCAACAAGTTCCCCAACACTCCTGCTGTAGCGACAATAAAGTACACCACAGAGATGACTATTCTTAACCAGGGGGATCCATCATCGAGAATCTCCAGCCCACCGTCAGTGCTTGTGTTGTGCATGATCAAGTGGGAGTTATTACAGGGTGGGCCCATACTGCAACCATTCATGATACTGTGGAGGAGCTCAAGTCTCTTGAAATCAGTGTCCGACATGTTGCTGCTCTGAAGGCAATCCTCCTTCTCCAGCTTTTAGTAATGGAGATGTTTCCGCCTGTCCTGCTTGTGCCAATAATGAACTAAAAATGTAAGTTCTGGTTGTCTGCTTATTAGCTGACAGTCATTTATCCCTGCAAGAACAGAGGAAATGATTATTACATAATAGGTGCTGCAGTCTGTGAGTAAATAAGTACATTAGTCTTGTCACATAAACAAATTACACCAAAGTGTTAACCACAGAGTCGTGTCGTCCAGTTCAGATGAATCAAACTTCTCTGGGAGGAAATATCAATAAACATGAAGCAATTAAACTAATATTAGTGATTAATTTAACTTTTTAAATCATATATTCTATATAATCTATTTCATCTATTATAATCTGGACAGCCACATGTGTTGACAAGTATTCAAAGTATTCAAAGTAATATAATTAAAGAAACAGTATAATTGTTTGATTTTTTTGGAACTTTCCTTATACATATTATCTACCTGATGGGTTTCCCCTCTTTCAGTAGAACGTAGCAAATTAGCTCGGAAAATTAGAGTTTTAATATAAATGTGAAATAAAAGATCATGATTAACATCTAAAAAATGGACATTTTGAGCTAAAGGATTGGTCTGTTTAAACCTGAAAAATTGAGAAGATACATAGCAAGATACAATTGTCCTTTTATTTAATCATCACCCAAGAAAATTGAACATTTGTGGGATAAATTTTCAGATGATCTAGTTTTTTTTGTCATTTGTCCTCTGTCCTTGAGTTACAGCAGTCTTTCACAGTTATTTTAAGCTGTTAAAAAAATAACAAGAATTTGACATTTAACTGTGTACCTTTATAATCCCACACTTGTAGTGGACACTATATTTGTGAACAAAACAGAGACAAATGAACCAGTAAAGTTCACAGGGTAGAATTGTGTCTAAAATTACGTCATTCAAGTTGAATGAACTGTTGATTAATTTCCCTCTATATTCCTGTAAGTTCAATTCTCAAACAAAAATGTGTAAATAACATATTGTAAATTCCATTTACAATATGTCAGATAAAGTAGTTCTACAGTGTTTTTTTCCAGAGCTAAAATAATTCATGTTTCAATTCACTTCGAAACTTGTGATGAACTGTGCAGAAACAAGCCAAACTTAAGCAGACTGGTTTGCTTTTCAACTACAGCTCTCTTTTAGAACAACTACTATGGATTAAAAACAGTAAAATAAATATACAGAATACCCATGTTTAAGCTATTTAATTGGGCTGTTTTTTTTTCTTCAAGTTCTAACTCTTTTAAATTTCTACACATATACATACAGCTTTATGAAGAAGAAAATCTCACCTGAATCTCATGGAGGAGGTAAAAACTCAGCTTTCAACACTTTCCACCGGCTCCACTGCACAACATGAAATTATCTTGAAAGCAGACAACAAGATTGTGGATGTCCCCCACCCTGAATTCATGCTCCACCCCATCATATTTTATACTCTGCGTATTCAGACTGGAAATCTCCAACAAAGGGAAAATACTTGAGAGAGAAATAACTGCTCTCACTCCGATTTAGAGGGAAATTCGTCCAGGCAACAAATATTTTATTATAGTTTTTAGTGAAGACACAAATTCACTTAAATTATGAGATCTTTTTCATTTTCTTACATGCATTGACTTTTTTCTTAAAAAAAGCAAACAAAAAAACAACAACTTCCAGCCCAGTTTATTAGATCATGCAGTTTAAAGTACATTCTCACACATCATCTCAAACCAGGATATAACCCTGATTCCATAAATTGTCACCCTGTGCAAAATGGAAGTAAAATAGAATGCAATCATTTAGAAACAAACTTGTTTATGTTTATTATGGAGTGTTCCAGAGTTCATGTAGAAAAAAACCTTACATATAAATGATGTGTTTCACAAAGTGGTGAACCTTGCTTCATCCCAAGCCTTTACTCATACACTCTGAACTATCAGTTAACATGTTCACCTGTGGAATTATCCAATCAGGTGTTTTTCAGCTGTCCACAGCCTTCACAGTCTTTTGTTGCTCATGTCCCAACTTGTTTGAAATGTGTTGCGTCAAATTCAAATTCATGTTTGCAAAAGTCAACGACTTCGATGAGGTGGGAACATTAAATATATTGTCGCCGTTCAGTTTTCAATCAAGTACATGTCAACAAGGATTTGGAAATAATCACATTCTGTTTTATGCTGTATACCAAATCCTTCTTTGTGTCTGTATCAATTCCATAGATGGAGCTATCCTCTCTGCAGGGTAAAGAGTTCAAACAAAAGCATTAATAAGGCTCTAATCTTTCACACAGAGGCAACGAGTAACAATATGCTTAACATATTGGTGGTGCTGTTAACGACACTTTGGACAAGTGAAAAAAATGACTGACAGAAAAGTGTAGTAGAGACAATTTGTTTTCTTCCCTCCCTATTTATATCCAGGGCATTGCTTCAAGATTAGATTGAGCCTCAGAGATGACTCTTCATTATGAATCGTTGATAGTGGAAAGAACATCAGCAGTGACTGACTAAATGAGATTAGCTTGGAATAGGCGGAAGAGAGGAGATGTTGATGAATGTTGGTCTGTCTAAACTGAGCCATCTTCATCCACTAACCCAACAAAACATGCAGTGTTGACTCTGTGTTTTCGTGGCTACAACATAGTAACAACATGTTCTACCTGAATGTTTTGATTTACTCTTTAAGTATACCTACTGTATCCACAATTTTAGACAGTGGGCTTTCCAATAGTAACAGCCTGGCTCTGCTTTTCATTCACTTTATGATTTCTTTAGGTTGTACCGCACTGTAGCAAGGTGCACCAACATAAATGTGATATTTGAAATGCACATACTTCATGTTTGAAGCATTACAGGACAAGCATGTGACATTTTGAGAGCATGCTTATTTAAATTTTTGCAGAGTTGAGAAGATTCATACCATATCTGTCCAGTAAAATTACAGCTAGTTACTGGAAACCAGGAAACGATGTCCAAAGTAAAAAAAAAAAAAGTCTACCACCACCATTCCTGGGGAGCCTTACTGGAGTCCACAGCCCAGTTATAATGTGAGAAGCGTCCAGGACTGTCTGGAAATTATGTGGCTTTGAAAATGATTTTGCATTTATGTAGCATGATTATGTTGATTGTTTTTCTTACAGGATTAATGATAACGTTTAGATGTTTTGTACCTTGCACTGTGAATGATGACTTCCAGACTTTAATTTTTCCTTTTGTGTTTTATTTTACTGAATATTCCAAGTATCCCAAGGGTGTGAGGGTTGAAATCACCGGGGCAATTGTTTTATCACATATATTAGGGTTGATTATGATGGTTTAGTTGATAATATTTTTTTCTTGATGGTTTCTTCTTGGTCATTCATTCATTCTTCGATAAATTAATAATAAATGCATTTGTTTCAGGTGATTAACAGTAATTAATCTTAAGATAACCTCCAGTTTTGGCTTTCAGCCAGAATGTAACACTTTGATGTTTTCATTTTGATGGACTTTGAGTCCGTCTTAATCACAATTCAGTTATGGTTGAATCATTTTCATCTTTGATATTTAATCTGATTTTTGTTTATTGGTTCATTTATTCTATTACATGTGCATTATAACTTTATTATTGAATATTGAATGACATATCCAATTCATATTATGTTCATGTTTATGTATTGCAGGCATATACAATATCACTTATGAAGACCTTCCCGGTTATTTTCCAAATTAATTAATTTATATATTTCAGTGTTCATTGATAATTTCATATGGGGCATTCCACACTCTTCTTGTGAGGTTAAATACTTAAACACTAAGAAGTGTTCTTCAGACTTGATGTGGCATTGTATTCTGTTTCACATGTGTTGTTTGATCAATTCTCCTCGATGGAACTGTATTAAATACCTCACTAAAAGACATCAAGTCTCCTGAGCCTTCCTCTTCACCTGGATTAAACTGACCAAAGAAATTCCTTCACATCTATAACACGATGAATTATTGTTTTAACATAAAAAAGACACCTTACAACCTGATAGGTTTAATTTTTGCAACATGAAACATTTCATACTATACTGTGATAATTTAGGTTATATTCCAACTATGAAAAACTCCCGGTTTAATAATGACACATCTGCAGAGAACAGATAAATTGAGATATATGGCTCAGTTATGTGATTGATGAGCAAATCAGCAAGTCTTGATTTTATTCTAAGGTAGAGGATTCTGGAACTTTAGTAGAATATACCAAGAAGATGCTTAAACATTTCTCTGCTTATTATTTCCCCACACTGTTGGGCACTGATGTTCAGGGCTCATCTTATAACTTTTTATTCCTTCCCTGCAGAAAACTTGTCTCATTTTGCTTCACATTCTGTAAATCTGAGTCAGATAGTCCTTAGTATTTTTTTTGAGCATGTAATAAAAAAAACAACAACATTTAAATGTGCAAAATTAAATAGCCTTGTACATAACAAAAAATAAATAACTAATAATAATAATAAATAAACATATCAAAAAAAGCGAGAAAAAAACAAACAAATATTGAATTACATCACATGTCCAAATTGGAGTGGGAACAAGTAAAACTTATCTAATCCCACCCCTTCTCCATTATTCATTAACTAATAATTCTTTGCATGCTTCCGATGTAAAAAAAAAAAAAAAAAAAAATATAGATACATATAAATATATACGCTATGATTATATATATATAATATATAATACCGATACATATAAATTGTTAGGTAAAAAGCCTCTAACACTTGGATGTTTTGTCAAAATAAAGAGATGTCCTCTGAATCAGGTCAATGTTACTTCTTTATTCTCAAAGACAAATGCACATTTGGGCTCTGCTTCCTGAAAAGGGAATGTGCCCCCCCCACATAGATTCAGGAGGTCCGTGTCCAGGGTGATTATCTGTTCTGTGTAGTCACACCACTCTGTTCACACAGTTCCTTCTCAGGACACAGCAGATACAAATTAAACAATGAACAAAGGTCTCACTATGTTCTACAGGCACACAAGGTTATATGATGATATGAAGACACATCTGTTAGTACATCCTGTATTTTTCCCATCAAGGTTATATGATGATATGAAGACACATCTGTTAGTGCATCCTGTATTTTTCCCATCAAGGTTATATGATGATATGAAGACACATCTGTTAGTGCATCCTGTATTTTTCCCATCATTCCCTCATTTAATCATCCAAATGATAACTCAAACATGGAAAAATAGGAACAAACAGAACAAAAATCAAACTATGTAATAAGTCACTAAAGCATAAAAATCAAAAACAAACACATAGTAGGAAAACAGACACTGGAACAATGTTCAAACATCAGCCTTGAACATTTTCTACTGCAGATTTTTTGTTCAGACATCATAACAGGTGTGAATCAGTACTGATGAACCTTCTAATATGAATATTTCAAGTCAGTCATAGCAAAGTCATCATCATCATTAGCAAAAGGCATGTGATCAGAATCAGAAGCAGTGTGAGTATATGCAAAGTTACCAATAGATGTAGCCACTAACTTCTTGAGGCAAGGTATCACACAGGAAGTAAAAATGCAAGGGAAAATCAGTCAGGCTGCAAGGAACATAAAACCCACACCCAAAAGGTGCTTCCAGGATGCCATGAACCAAGTGAACCAGGAGGAGGTGTCGGTTACCAAGTCATGTTCTGTAGGGCCTGATGAATGACACCTCCATCCGCTTCATTTTCTGGGATAAAGGTGCAGCAGGATGTACCAACAACGGTGCATACACCCCGCTGAGAGGCCACTACCTGATCCAGAACCAGCCAGGTTCTGCATTACCATGAGTCTCAGAGCTGTCATCTCCTCATGCATGGCTGCAGTGGATGCAATAGAGTAATTGACAAATGACATCATCCTGTAATTAAGGGTTTCAACTCTCAACATGATCTTTCCTACACCTAGCTGTGGAAAGAGAGATAGAATTACTTTGTCACCTATGGACCATAGCTTGTCCTCAGGTGGAACGTTGCTTCCCCAAATAGAATCATGAGCTGCGCTTTTAGGGACAGACCTCTTCTATCTGCGTGTAGATGTGGGCACATTAACCTGGGACGCTGAAACAATATATATTAGTGATGACCTAAAGTGACAGGAGCACAGACTCTAGTCCATTGTATGGGGAGGGCTACATAAATGTAAGAGCCACAAAGCCAGTAGATCTCATGAATGGGAGAAGTACCCATGTGGTCAGGTGCACTGAAATAAGGAGTGCAGGAGGAGGCTGTGACCTGGGAGTGATTCAAAAAGGTGATGTTATTCAACAAAGGAGCACAAGGAGTGACGGTGGTTTCACAATGAAAAGTGCTTAAATTTCCCAGTGGAACTGCATCCCCCATAACAGTAAGTGGTCGTCCCCTATAACAAATAAGAAAGGTTAGGGCTGCAGGAATGTGTCCTGGACCCAGTATGGAAGTTTCACTGGTCCCGTTCCAGGAATAAAACATAGAAACATTACAGTGGGTAGAAGGACAGGAAGGAGCAATACCAAAATGTCTCTGCGTGGTATGATTATAATACAAGGTGTCCACTGATGAGCGCAGAGAGGCTGGGAACAAACAGGTCTTATTAGAGACAGGCACAGGACTGTGTTTTCTCCACTGTTGTTGTTCAATGTGTGAAGCTTGTTGTTGCATTAATTTCAAAGTTTCCAAATCAAGTGTCTGTGGTGTTTCACTCTGAGTTGTCACATGTATTTTTTGTGCCTGCCTCTTTTGCAGCTGCATCTGCTTTTGCATTTCCTCTTGAAACAGGATCTGTATTTGTTGTATGTGCTGCACATTTACAGATTGACAGTTGTTTTGGTAACTGAATACTGTTCAAAAGTGTCTTTATCAAATCTTTATGATTGATAGGTTTGCCTGTTGAAGTAACCATCCCCCTATTTGACCACTGTTCTGCAAATGTATGGCATGTGGAAAAGGCATATTGGCTGTCGATGTAGATATAATTTGTCCTTCACCAAGTTTGCATGCTTCTGTTAGTGCAATCAATTCTGCAGCTTGTGCTGAGAGGTGTCCTGGCAAGCGTTCAGCTTTTAACACTTTGTTCTGTGTGACCACTGCATATCCTACAGCGTTACTGCCATCTGGGTTTTTTCTGCTGGATCCATCCACAAACATAGTCATGTCTGCATTGTCAAATGGAACATCTGTCATGTCCGATCTTGCTGATGTCTGGTCATGTGTTATCTGTAAACAGTCATGATGTGGTTCTCCGTCCTCTGCAGTTGGAAGTAGTGTTGCAGGGTTTAGAATAGTGCATCTCTCCATAGTCACATGTGGTTGTGAGAGCAGTACAGCCATGCAGTGCAGCTGTCTGGCTGGTGAGAGGAACTGTGTCTTCAGCTGTAAGAGCAGAACTGAAACTGCATTTGGTACTAACACCGTCAGTGGTTGATACAAAACTATAGGCGCTGTAGTTGAAACTGCAAGTGCTGTGGCTATGACAGCTTGGAGGCATGCTGGCATAGCTCTTGTCACAGCATCCAATTTAGTGGAATAGTAACCCACAGGTCTTAACTTTCCACCATGTTCTTGTAGCAACACAGATGTCATAAACCCATTTTTGCAGTCAACTGTCTGTGTGAATGACTTAGTAGGATCTGGCAAACCCAGAGTTGGTGTGTTGACTAGCTGTGTTTTTAGCAGTAAAAAAGCTTGGTCAGCCTCTGGTGTCCAAGTCACTTTGTCTGTTGCTGCTAAGTCATGTCCATGTGTGATGTCAAGCAAAGGTGCAGTTTTCTGTGCATAATCAAGAATCCATGCTCTGCAATAACTTACCATCCCTGAGAATGACATCATTTGTCTCTTGGTGACAGGTTTTGGCAAATCACATATTGCTTGTATCCTGTCTTTTGTCAAAGTTCTGCCTTGTTCTGAAATTTTGTAACCCAAATATTTCACTTCTTTTGGACAAAATTGAAGCTTCTTTTTACTTGCTTTGTGTCCCTCCTTTGCTAGGAAATGTAACAAAAGCTAAGCTGTCTGCTTTGCAGTTTTCTTCAGTACCTGAACATATCAAAATGTCGTCAACGTACAATACTACAGTACTGTGATTAGGTGGTTCAAATTGCTCCAGGTTTTCTGTCATAGCTTGTGAAAATACACTAGGTGATTCACAATAGCCTTGTGGGCATCTGGTGTACAGGTTGGCAGGTGTATCATCAGCTTGATACGGAGCCGCTGCTGGACGAGGATCGTTGAGTGTTGAGTCTTGATAAGCCGGTGGTTCCGCTGGATGTCTCAGCTGGCTCAGCAGACTCCCCCACGCGTGGTTTCAGTCCTGAAGCCTGTGGAAGGGAAGGATATTGGGATCCCGGGCGAGCCCCCAAGTTATGTTAGGTAAAAAGCCTCTAACACGTGGATGTTTTGTCAAAATAAAGAGATGTCCTCTGAATCAGGTCAATGTTACTTCTTTATTCTGAAAGACAAATGCACATTTGGGCTGTTCACAAGGAGATGCAATGTGAGGGCACATAAATATACACACTATAAATTATATATATATATATACATATAATATAATACAGATACATATACACACTATAAATTATATCTATATATTATATACTGTTTGCCATGTCAAGGTGGCACAATGGGATGTCACTTTGCTAGGTCTGGTAATTTTAGGATACAGGCTCATACTATACATTGTATTGATGAATTCATCAGTCATTTTGTGTTTATTTGGATTCAACAAATCAATGTTGAAATCCCCACAAATGAAAATTACTTTTTGATTTGTTTTTGAAAACAGTTCCTCCATCCAGTCCTTGAAGATTTCAATACTAGACCCTGGTGCTCTATATAGGCCTATACAACTAATTATGACATTTTTATTTATTTCTATGCGGATTTCAATTGTTATACATTCTAGTAAGTTGTCTACCACAGTTGTCATACATTCTAGCACCTTGTAATACACAGCCACTCCTCCTCCAGTCTTGTTTTTTCTATTTATGTAATTGAATTCATATCCATCTAATTCGAAGTCCGTTCCTTTATCAGGGTTGATCCAGGTTTCCGATATGGCAATTATGGTGAAAGTTTGTGTAAATTGTCCTAAGTATTCCTTGATGTTGCTGAAGTTCGCATACAGGCTTCTGCTATTGAAATGAATTTTGATAGTTTACCATCTAATGGTTTGGTTGTAATGTTCTTCTGTGTAGTAGCAGCAGTTGTCATTGATATTAGAGAAGAAATTATTGTCCGAGTCTATTTCATTTTCTATGGTCTGTAAATTTTAGTCAATATATTCAAATGTTTTAAGTTCCAGCTTATCGTAATCAAAAATCCGTTGAGTTAGATTACTGACTCTCTCCAGATGTAGATGAGTAAACTCTTTCAGTGTGTGTCATGGTTTTGTGTTGTGTTGTTCCCTCCCAGTCCACCCTCATGTTCATCACTGGTATTAGTCCAGTTCCTCGATGTTTCTGATTCAGCACACACAAACATAAACAGACCCTGGTAAGGACTGATCTTTACTATACCTTGTGTTATAAAACCTTATTTATACCTGTAGGCCTATAGAATCTTATTGTAGCTGCATCACCCAGAAAGGAACCCAAAGATTTTATATCTGGATGCTTTCTCTTTAATGTTCCCCTTCTGAAGGACTCATATTGGGTAAGGTCATATCTCACAAGCCAAAAACAATTTGTCAATCATTATTCAAACTCACTGGTGTCATTAAATCTTTGGTGGGAGTGATTCAGGTCCATATTTTTGGGTGCCTCTTTAATAAATGAATTACATACTTAGATTAATGTTTGTTACACCACTATGTTGTGTACGTCTCTGATCATTCCACCTACAACTACAGCACCAGATCCACTAATCGGATTCTTTTACACATCCCCAGGGTGCACACAGAACTTGGTAAAACTGCTTTCTCCTTTTATGCTCCCTGGGTATGGAATGAGCTGCAAAACACAATTTCCTTAGAAGCGCTCCCCTCTCTGAATACCTTTAAAGGTCTTTCTGCCCTGCAGGAAATGTGTCGCTGTTTTACATAACCTTAGTCTGTGATGGACGGTGTTATGATATTTCTGGTATGGCCTGTTTGCCTCTCTTCTTTTATGTCTTCCTCTGTATAATTTATTTATATTGCATTTGGTTTATGATGATAAATTGTCTGTTTTGTAATCTTTATTCTTTGTAACTATGCTGCCATCTTGACCAGGACTCCCTGGAAGAAGAGATCCTGTATCTCAGTTGGACCTTCCTGGCTAAAGAAAAGATAAATAAATAAAATAAAAGATTCCATGAATTCTGCCACTAGAATAAGGGAGGTGCATGGCGAGGGTGACTGAACACTAGTGATGTGGCTTTGTCGCCACCCTTTGAGAAAGGAGAATACAACAGTTCTCTGTGTCAAGAAGAAGAGGAAGCGTGGAAACAGCTCCCTCTGGCACATTTCCTGTGATTAAGTGAGCCCTGGTAAGAAATGTGTGACCCAACAACAAGGAACATGAGCCCATTTGTTCAATGATTGAGGGTGAAATACTTCCAGGATGGAAATCTATTCCATAAAGGTTTTAGACTGAATGTTTAGTTTCTATTGACCCTGTTTCAGAGAGATGTTGGTCTAATGCCATGGTTTTTAATGGTTCAATATCTGGACCACTTTAATTGATATCAATGCCAGGATGATAGAAAAACATATATGTACAGTATAATGGGATGAACAAAGTATTAGAAACTCACCAGCACCACAAATTAAAGCCTCAGAAACTGACCATTAAATTTAATTACCAACTTTACAAACAGTTTCAAAGCAGACCTATGGCCCACAGTCATCAATGGGCCCCGCCCCGTAAATGAGTCAATAAAATCACACCCTTTCAAGTACAGTAAATTCAAGTATATTTTATATATAAGGTGGGCTACGTCTGCTGTTTTTTTTAATCCCTCTACACTTGTGCATTGTGTTGTTCCAGTGTTATCTTGTCTAGTACCCCTTGACCTTTGTTTTTCTGTTCTGTTTGATAATTTAGTCTTTTAAATCAATGTTTGAAACACTGAGTACAAAGATTATAGTTGGTAGTTGCAGAATACATTTGATGTAGATCTGTGCCCTGTCTTTTGGTGACACTTTGTTACGGCCCACAAGGTTCTAAACTAATGCAAAATAAAAAAAAGTAAAAATTAAAAAAGAATCTTCCTGTGGGTTACGCTCTCTCTCTCTCTTTTTTTAAAATTTAGATATTGACAAGTTTTCCTATATGAACAAAGACTGATGGGCATCTATAAGTGGGAATTTAGCTGCATTTAATTTATTAGGCATTAGCTGGACAACTCATCACAGACACAACCACAAAAAAAAAAAAAAAGTTTAGTGGTTGTAGGAGTGTAGTGGATTTATTACTGTCAACAGTTCTGCTAATCTTATGGAAGAGATGAGTTGGCCATACTGCTGATTTTTATTCCCTAAAGTCAAATTATTCAATGAGGACGGCATTTTTGTTGTAATTGTCGGGAGTGAATTGATGTTGATTGATCAAGTCAAGTGTGGAGTCACGCGACACTGCAAGAATTTCTGCATTGGGGCTTAAAAACCATCAACTCGCCTGATGAATGTTATGGTTTAAATAGTATTGTGTACCCAGCGTAAACCACCGACCACAGGCTGCTTGTTCATACGCGGAGTAAACTAACTTTAATCTGGAGCAGTCCCACCGCTCGCGCCAACTCAGCTGCAGTGAATAGAGCGGCGCCGCGCGCACGCAGACCTCACTGGCTGTCATTAACGTTAATAACGTTATCTCTCGCGTCACTCATGAACCCACCGACGACTGCTGCTGCTGCCGCTGCCGCTGCGGAGGGGGACGGGACTGCGGTTCAGGTGCACCGCTGTGATTGAAGAAGTTTCAATGAGGAATGAACGCGCCGTTGATTACAACGCCTATAGATTTGTCGACAAATGTTAATGCGCTAAACGTAGTTCGCCATCGTTTTTTTCTTTTTTTTTTTTCTTATCGGTGATGGGATTCCTTGAGGAGCGACCTGCCGCCTAAAAGCCTTCTTTAAGGTACGGAGTGAAGCTTAACAAGGGTTAACTAACAAAAGATAGCGGTCAGTGTTGTGGGGAACTGTAGTGGCAGTGTGTGCAAGTGTGGCTGCTCTGCTTTTAGAGTTATCGGCCGAAGTTAAGTCTAACATCCCCCATTTGGCTTTAGTTAGTCCGTAATATGGATGTCAGCTACAGTTAAACATTTGGCTAAGTCGTGTCTCCTCTGAGTCTCCTGTCGGAGCAGGCTGCTGACACATGTCTCCTGACGCGGGCTCCCCGCTTTGTTATCGGGCTATATTTGACGATCTTTACTGCGATTTGACGCAGATTACAGTTATCATCGTCAACGCAAGCAAACTTGTGTTAAGTGAGTGCAAACGGGACAGACAACAAGGCTGCCATTGTACCGGATCAGCGACGGATTAACGGAATTCCTTTTCTCTGCACTGTCTGAATAGCCTCCAGTTTCTCTCTCTCAGCCTGCCTGCGTGCCTCTGTGGGGATAACATCTTTATTTGTTGCTGCTTCCACATCGGGCACTAGTTAGAAACAGTGAAGCCAAAGTCCTCACAGACAGCGGCCACCAAACCAGAGATGCACTGAGATGTATAGAGAAACATGTGGGTGGGACTGTGCTGTGCCAGTTGTAATTATTATCAGAGCTTGTGGCTGGAAAAAGTCTGATTAGTGAACATCAGGGCTGCAACTAATTGTTTTCATTATCGTTAATTATTTAAACTATTTCAAAAGTCAGACATTGTGAAATATGTCAGAATTTCCCATACCTGTGTGACATCTTAACATTGCTTGCAGTCTTATAAAACCAATAAATATGAAATACATAAAATAAAGAAAAGCAGCAGATCTTCACTTTTGACATGCAGCAACTTCGGCATGTTTAGCATTTTTGCTAGATAAAGGAACCACTTATTAAAACTGCAGCCTGTCAATCGCTCAATGGACTGACTGTTTTATGTGCAGCATTGGAGGATGATGCAGGCCTTTTAACCCAGGGCAGAGTTAATGAGCATGAGAAGGCAAATATGTGTCAAATAGGTCTAGAGGGTGTTTTTGTCTGCTTTGCAGATAAAAAAAGCTGTTGTCTCATGGCTGTTCATCACTGTTTAAGAATGTTCTGTGGGCTGAGAAGAGTATATAATAACATCCTGCAGGCAGTGAGACATGATACTGTAGGTTTGAGCACTTAAAGACAATAAACATATTTTCTATTTCTTACACCCGCATGCCTTCCACCCTCCTTAAAAAGACTTGCACATCATGCACAACATGCACCATGCCTCCCCCCCGTACATAGCCAACCAACATGTGGGGAGGTAATCCCAGCTATTAGGGTAATCTCCTCAGTATGACGATCAATAGGGGAGGGTTTGCGCCAACTACCAGACAAGAGTAGTGGGGGACAAAATTTGTGCTAAAGAAAAATGATTAAATCATCCAGATTAGGTCAGGAGCCTGGGGTCTGGACAGGGGCTTGTTGCTGGAAGGGGGGAGGGGTGCAGACAGAGCAGACAGGAAGATGCGAGGGGTAAAGCCATCTCCCTCGTGTGACAATGGGCTAAAACATTTTGTTTTCCTTAATCTGGAGTAAATGAGAACAATAAAAAAGAGTAAAAAAAGTAACCAATGGATGGTCTGAACCCACTATGGGACAACCACAATGGTCTCAGTGCAAACAAAAATTACGCCGTACTTTGATAACATTTCAAAAACACATGGAACTAGAAATGATCCGGAAGAAAAGGTTGAGGTGTCTGACCCCAGCTACTTATATTTTCGAGTCTTTAAACAAGCTGTAGGGCATTTCAAAGAGATGATTAGAGAAGATTATTATGGGAGAAAACAGGAAGAAAAACGTTGATCATTATGCTGTTTTTCCAGTGAATGCATTGTGAAGTATTGTTATAATACAGTGGGTGCTTTGTGTAGCTATTACTTTTTTTTTTTTTTCAACCACAAGTTTTTTCACGGTATGAAAATTCACAGGCATGCAGTCAGGCTACATCAATGAAATGACTATCCTATTTAAAAGCTACACGATGTCGTCACTTCCTGCCAAAAATGTTATTGTCACTGGAATTAAAAAGCATTTAACTGCTGTAATCCCTGTTATTACACTTACCTTTTAAGGTACATCCAGGCCTATTTTGATCACATTATGCCTCCTGCGCACGTTCAATACTTATTATATCATGTTTCGAGGAGTGAGAGTCACCCTTAAATGTAACTGCACACGTCTGCAAATATGGGGATCTGCCTCTGCACTCTAATAGCGTGTGCACATATATGAGCACATTCCTGCTGAGGGTGCATCCTGCTGATGGTATAACCTAACAGCAGAGCACGCAAACAGACCACATACTTGATTCAGATAACAGAGGCTGTGTGTCCTTCCCATATTGTATTTGTCTGCATGGGGTGTGTGGTTCATGCTGCCTCGACATTGGACTCCAAATGTTACACTTAAAGTGAAGCTGTCATTTTATCTGTACAGTCAGATAATCTGCATTTTGATAAATTTGGAAAAATAATGGCTATTTTAGTTAGTTTTAGATTTTTAGATTTTAGTTACGTTAAGATCGGTCTAAAAATTGTCTATTTATTAAAAAACTGCTCGTTTTTATGAAGAGTATTGATAGTCTGATTAAAATAAGGGGCTACGTCACTCCTGTCATGAAGCAGTTTAACAACTTACAAATCAAATCAAAATTTTTGTGGCGGTAAGGATTGAATGGGTTTTGTTGTGACTCAAATAGGATACCGGGGAAAAAAAAGAAAAAAAAAGAAACGTGCCCTTTAAGTCTCCAGTGGAGGAACTGGAGTGCAAAACACTGGCAAAATGTCCAGATGGAAGATGGGAGGGATGAGTAAGGCGTCCACAGATCCCTTCTGCTTGGCCCCGTTGAGACAGAGGGAGACGAGATTGGATAGGTCTGAGGGAGTCAGGTTACTATCAGCTCATTCTACTCCATAGAAGCGGTGGTGTAAAAGATGCAATACCCCTATGGGAAACCTAATCCAGACCCTGCTGCCAGCTGTCATTCTTTTGCTGCAGGGTAAAATCGCTAAGCAGGTATCGCCTTACCCTTCAATCCTTACCTTAATCATAGCAGGAAATTACACACATGTCGTTCTGTACTCGAATTTTGGTCTTATGCATTGATAAAGATCCCAAGACGTAAAACGAAAGAGCAATCCCATGCTTGGACACTGGATTTTGCTGTAGATGTATTTGAATGATCAATTCTGATTTTAAAACATCACGTAATAAGTGTCAATCAGATCACTGACTCCCATCTTATTGCACAAAGGTATTATACCGCACTTTGTGTTATGAGTGTGTTTTAGTATAATCTTCGTATTCAATTGTTTGAGATCAAAATCAGTCAAAGCCCACATTAAGATAAAGTGACCCATCATAATAGATCAAGATGCTTAAGATAAAAAGGAGCAAGTTGGATTAAGCTATTTTCTATTCCTTTATTATAGATTGTCTGCTGGTAAACTGAACACTCTCCGTTTTTGGACTGGTAATTGACCAAAAAAGATGTTAAAATGTGTCCTATTGAGTTCTTTAAATTGTGATGGCCATTTTTCACTCTTTTCAAATGCTCCGTAGACCAAAACATTACCTGGCTAATTGAGAAAAGAATTGGCAGACTCATAGATAATGATGAAAACAACCATTAGCTGCAGCTCTACTTCCGTGTCAACCAAAATTATATTTGCATTCAAAAGTGAAGTTATTGAAAAGTCTCTCTCAGTGCTATAATAAAGAGCTTGGACTCATATTGAAGGTGTCATCAGGGTTTTAAATCCTGATCCATGTACAGGGGTGCACATAAGTGGCGCGCAGGTGCAAAACAAATGAGGCGCGGCATGTATTACAACAAGAAGCGCTTTTGTGTACCACCATCATGTACATTGTGTCTGTGTCTAAAAACGGAGAGATAAATTCATTGATTAAGCTGTAAATCGAACGGCACAGGATTCCCTTGTGCGTATTCTGTGTACCGTCCACATCCTTGAAAACTGCGTGAAGTCATCTGATCGCATGATCCCACACTGTTTTACTTGCTCGATTAAGGGGGTGTGAAAAGAGCAGAACAATAAAATAAGATATGTGGTGAGAATAGCATTGCCTTTGTGAAACTAGGGGGCGTCTCACAATATTAGATGGTCTGCATGGAGGCAAGAGGCTGTTGAAAATATGGAGGCCATTACCTGCCATTCAAATTCAAGTGGCTCCAAGTGATGATGGTGACCTGAAACATGTCTGCTTCATGCAGTGCAACAGATGAACACCAAGCAACATCTTCAGGCGCTCCTTTTAGAACCAGACCGAACATTTGATGTGCAGCCCTGTCCATGATGATAAATCCAACACTGAGTGGCCTCTGCGACTCTTTCAGCTATTTCTCTTCATTGAAAACTGTTGTTGTTGTTGTTGTTAACGACCTACTGGCAATCACACGATGCCTTGGGTTGAGTCTTTTGACCATGAAGCTGACTTGTCGACCATTCAGAATACAGAATCTGAATACAAGCATGCTTGCGCAATGGAATAGCAAATTTATTGAAGCCTATAAATTATAGATAGCATTTAGATTTTTTTCTTTACGCCATAATGGTATTTTATTTATTTTTCATTTTAGTTATTGTCTTATTATTTAATTAAACTTTAGAAAAATAATTGAGTTGAATCATGAATGATGCGTCTGTTGTCGTGATTGTGATGCGGCTACACTCTCATTCATGGATGGCCATTGTGTTCCATCCTGGTTATTGGCTTAATATTTAACTGGTTTGAAAATCTTTCCGTCGATCGAGTATCATTATCACAGTTTCACATATGTTTCGTACTCTAATCTCACTTTAACAAACACTGTGGGGGTTAAGTCATTTTTTTTCTCTGGCTTCCAGCTTTGGAGGAGGGCATTGTGTAACATTCTGTACACACTTAATATATGTAAATCTGTTTTCTTGTGCACTTTGCAATTTAATCTGTACAAGGTGAGATCGAAATGCACCCAACGGAGATAGCAGGCCGAACAAAAGACGACTGCCCACAAAAAAAAAAGTAAAAAATGGTCAAGTGAAACACGGGTAGAAGGGTGATAGAGCGACATAAAGGGAGACAGTCAGAGTGAGTCTGAGCTGACCTTGCCATGATAATCTAATCCCTGTCGAGAGTGCTTTTTTTAGAGAGCAAGTTAATACCAGCAGATTATACTCCAGTGTCTCCCACACTGGCCAATCCACACTAAAAAGAGAGTGGCTCCGTAGTGGATCTTCAGACCTACCACAGCCGATAAATTAACATCAGTAACAAGGCAAGAATCACAAGAACCATTAGAAAACGTCTCTTCGCATCGCCTCATCTTTGTCTCTTAACTCTCCGCGGTGTCATTCAGATCGTTTTTGCTGTCTGTACTCGAGCTTCCTCCTCTCTTGCGTCTAGAGTGACTGGTCACATTACCACAGCAGGTAGCATCCCTGCCAAGACTCTCTCATCTCTTCGTCCGTTCCCTCTCCCTGTGTTTGCTTCATAGCACTAAGGGGCATCCACGATAAAAGGCCACTCATCGAGCGGCTCATCTCATGCTATGAAGAGTAATCCCTGTATAGTATGTTGTGTAACCAAGTGGACGGTTTGACGAGGAGGGGGATGGGAAGCACAAATGTGCACAAGTTTGTCCCTGCTTGTGACTGTTGAGCTCATGGCTGTCTAATCTCTTAGATATATGAGGCTGTTCGCCCACAGCACTGTGCTGCTTCACTGTTGTTCATGCAGATAAGTCATTCTAGGAACAGTGTTTGGTCTTGAATACTATATGGGTTATGCCCAAGTTATGTTAGTGCCAGGTTGTGTTCAGGTACATACAGTCAAATCACGCACTGCAGTACTCATCACACTGTCAACATGTACAGCACGTCATAAGCTTGGAAAATAGTGAAAGATTGTTGGTTGTGATGGGACTGATATCACGTATGTCACTCTCTACAGTCATTTTTAAGCACTTTGCATGGATTAGCATGGTTGTTACGTGGAGATGCTTTCGCCTTTATTATAATCTAGTCAATTTTGCACACTGCATGGCACATCGTCCCTGAATGCTGAGTATGCTAGATTTTGTTGGATGGTCATTGAACTTCTCATCACATGCAAGCAAGCAGCTGGAGGAGTGTGTTGACATCCCCACATCTGGAAGGAGTCATCCTCGCATGCATCAGCAGTGAAAGAGCAGAGAAAATATTTTTCAAAGAAACATATTTTTCCCTTTTCTGCTGGAGCATCTTTCCGTGCAGGTGTTCAATATGGCTGACCCTTAAGATCTTTGACGATTGTTTCATACAGACAATTGCTTCTAGTTTGACTTGGTGAAATAATCAGAATTTCTGCACATTTCAGGCTTTATTGGTTATTTAGGCTCAAAATGTATTTTTGCAAGCTCTGCAGCAGATTATTTAAGGTTTTTCTGGAGCATTACCTTTAGATGCAGTAAGACATTCTGAGCTCTGCTTCTTGTTGTTATACTAAATACAACATTTGCAACTGGATTTGACAGTAAATACCTTGACGCTCTTTCAGTAAGGGAATGTGTATAAGGGAATGTATACAGTATGCAGTCCAAGGAAAGTTGCTGTAAAAATATGAAATATTGTTACTAGGGTTGCTACGGTTACCATGTACCGTTCATGGTATACCACGGTACAAAATTTGATGGTTCTCATACCAATGAGCATTTGCTTATTACCGATTTACTAAAAAAAGACTAATGGAGATCTCTGCTACTCCGCAACTGCCTGTCAGACAGCGCAGCGGGAGCCACTGACACATACATGCAGCAGAGGAAATGGCAGAGAGAAGTAAGTCAGTAAGGTGGCACTTCTTTGGATGTCTGAAAAACCAAAAGGATTTGTCCTCAAGGACGGATACCTATGTAAGAAATGTGGGCGCAAAGGAGCTGCACCTCAATTTAAATCCTGGTTTACATAGATCACCTTTTTGTAACAATCCTGTTCCTTTTTTTCCTCCTGATTTCAGTTCAAACAGGAGTTGATTTATTTTCAAAAGGGAGGCTTTTTATTCGTACTTTCCGCTTAAAAAATTGTTTCGCGATTCCACTCTAAACCGTTTCCTCAACCAAAAAAACGCATCTTTTCATTCCTTTATGGGTCATTATAAATAAGACTACTGCTACTAATGACAGTGCAATACCGTATACCATGATACAGCCATACCATAGTAGTTTCTGAGATGGTTATCATGAAATTATTATATATCATGTTAGATTATTATACTGTGAAAATCTCAGACCATTGCAACACTAATTGTTACACATTTTCTAGTGCAAATTGTAACCATCCTCCACTAGAACATTAGGAATAAGAACAATTTTATTAGTATAATTTTCCACATTAGCTGATATTTTTTTTAAGAATACTGGCAGTGATTTGTTTTTGTGCATGTTTGTATAATGTCTGCCCACAGCAGACTTGCTAAGAGGACATGAAAAACATAATACTTACTCATTAGTTGTGTTTTCTGCCTCAGTTGCGTTTTGAACGCTAGATGTGAGCCGTGGCTTAGCAAGTGACTATGGCTTTGAACACTAGCATAAGGACTGTCACGTGTCATCTCCAGTCAGGGGTATGTTGGCACAGGGTTGTTGTTGTTGCTTGTTGATAATATTTGGACGACTTCAGCACACACATGCAAACATAAACACACTCACACATACATGTCCAGTGTTTGGGTTCACACACACTTGCTTCTAGTAGGCTACAGTGGCAGAATTCTTCAGACCATAGCTGTAAGAGGACATTTCTCATGAAAAAGTAGGGATGTTTGAGGTGTTTCGGTGTGTGGGACGCTGACGTGTCTTGCAAAGTAAATTCATGAGAAATGCTATTTCCAGATCCCAGCAGGAAATTACACCCACAGTTTTGGTGCAGCAACCAGGAACACACACACACACACACACACACACACACACACACACACACACACACACACACACACACACACACACACACACACACACACACACACACACACACACACACACACTCACACACACACACACCAGCTCTCAGCATCAGTGCTCTGACCATAGGGAGTTTGTGCTGAGCTGGTTGGGACGTCAGGATGAATCAATGCGAGGACAGCTGACTGGACATGCCTATTCATCTGCCAAAGAAAAGGGAGAGAAAGAGGGAGCAAAGGGATTCTAAAAAGAAATGAATTAAGCCCTGGAGCAACATGTTTGCCATCTGCATTACTTTATTCTCCAAAGATCTCTCAGTATTTATGGGATGAAAGCAGAAGAGGGGGGGAGTAGATAGTGACGTACAGAGAGGGGGGAAAAAAAAATCTCTCTAAGATTGACTTATCCTGTTAAAAAAGAAGCAAATATATTCCTTATTTAACACAAACACCACACATCTCTTGCATGAATGAGCAAAAGTAGGATATTACAGATGCAAATGAATAGCACACGCTAAGCATGTAGGCTGCTTTGACAAAGGCATAAGCTCATACTGTAGAGGCGGCTAACTCCATACTGATGGCCCGTTTATTCCCATCTGTTGCCCTCAGCTCTCTGACTTTATCCCCATTGTGTTAACTCATTACGTTCGCCTTAACCTTAACCCCATAATTGCCACACTCCAGTTTCTCTTGACATCCTCCCCCTCTTGGAGACAGTGTGCCACATTGCCCATGCACTAATCTGACAGCGTCTGCCTACCAAACACCTGCCATGTCCGGAAAAACCTCCTAAACTCCTCCCTGTTTCTGACACAACACCCATTCCAGTGTGAGCGGATCAGCACAAGTGACCGCAGGCGGATGGGCAAGCGTGCATGCAGACAGATGCGACCGTGGATGCGAATACGGATAATTAGACAGGAAAACCCCATTCCTTGAAGATCCTACCAGTCTCTTTGCGCACCTAGTTCTTCCCCGCATTCAAGACGAGACAAACAAGATTCAGTCTTTTGTCCTGCCTCTTTGCTCAGGCATGTATTCGAGGACAGTGATGTGGCCCAGGCCTCTTCGCTTTAACAATACCTCTCTTGACCCCCCAATGAGGGATGGAGGGCCAGACATGAGGCGATGTGACAGTTCTGGTACGGCTGACACAATAGCAGGTCTTTCTTTTGACTGCCTGGCTGGTCATACGCCACAGAGAACTTTCCTTCACTATTAACAGTCTAACAAATAATAGGATTTGACTGAGGAACATGTTTATCCACATCGGACTGTGCTGTGTACTCTTTTTTTTGTAGACTACAACAAATGCCTCTTCTCTTCCTTGATGGTTTTGGTTTTGATAAGATGTCCCTGAAGTGTTAGAGCCTCATTTGTCAAACTTATCTTCCCCGGCTGCTGAGATTTACTCACATTCATGAAGGTTTAATTCTATATTTCCATTATTTAAACAGTAATATTTAGAAATGTACCTTGTTACCCACGATCTTACCCCAGAATTAGGGCTTTGTGCCTGCCTGTATGTGAGTAAGTTTGTTGATAATGGACTATTGATCGTGAATTAGAGTGAACTGCCCCTTAGGGTACATCCTGGTTGACCAGGAATGAATACATCTCTTCATGCTTCACCTCCCACACTCAATGTAAGCATAGGAAACCAAACGACCGACACACATACCCATGTTGAGACACTGGCCCACGCTGTAATATGCACAGACAGCTGTCACTCATCCACTAAAGGACAAAGGTTATTCTAAAATGATGCCAATTTAGTACAAGGTTTGTAGGTTTTACACACAGAGTCAAACTACCTTACATGTAAGCGCAGTCTCCACATCTCTGGAATTGTTCCCTGTATTTATGCATTCTTTTCATTTCATGTCAAATTGTCACCATTTAATGATTTAAATATCTAAAATCTGTGGACGTTATCTTCGGAACTGACAAGCAGGGGTCTCAAGGTCCATTGAAATCACTTGATGTAATTAAATTGACATGAAACACAATCCTTAATTCCTTACGTTTCTGTAGCATTTAGGGTTTATAAGGCAACAAGCTAATGAGAAGCACTAATATTCACTTGTATTTTCAAGTTCAAGCCCTAGTAGTTCATTTCCTGTACTATTCTGTATTCTAAAGTTGACTTTAAACCATACGAGCTGAAAGCAATACATATTTTTTATACTCTGTGTATCATCACTTCATCCAGAATTGAATAACAGTTAGATGCTCTTTGCATAGCTCCGGCTTTTACAGGTATTTTTAAAAACTGTGACATATATTGCTACAAAGACTGTATATTTTTTGACTGCTTAGGTTTTATGGGATGCATGTTGTATTGGTTTGATATATTTTCTTTACTGTTGAATATAATATGAACATGGGCTTTTTAAAAATGTCTTCCTTTGTTATATTTGAATGTTTAGTGTGTCTGGAGATGAAAGCTTGGTGATGCAGTAATGCTAAGCGTAAAACAACGTGTAACTTAACTTTTCACACATGAGAATGTGTTTTCATTATGAATATTTCTGTAATTCATAATTATTATACAACAAATGGCTTAGCTGTGTTTTATCTTCCGCTGCTCCAAAGAATGATACAATAAGAATACACTGATACACTGATAATAATAATATCTGACCTTTTGTGATGCTATTTGTGAATTTGGAGTGTAATGACCACAATGCTTCTTCAATGTCTTTTTCTATTTTCAGATATGTGTGGCCAAACAGTATGAAACATCTTCAAGAACCGCTCTTCCAAAAATCAGAATGGAAACTAAACCTGTGATTTTTTGCAAGTTTTTGATGGGCATTCCGAGAACTCTCTGACTCTTGCAAGATAAAACTTACACAGGTCGAGGATTTCTTACACAGCTGTGGTTTTTGATACACTTGTGCTCCAGGAAAAGTAATGGAGACAGACGAGAGGGAGGATGTATCACAAAACCCCACAGCTAATGTCAAAGCAGAGACGGAGGAAGTTGCGACTTCTGGCCACACCTGTGGAGTTTGTGGTCGCAGCTTTCCTCTCCTCAGCTCTCTGTCCCAGCATATGAGAAGACACACACGGGAGAAGCCATACAAGTGTCCGTACTGTGATCACAGGACAGCTCAGAAGGGCAGTCTGAAGGCCCACATTCGAAGCCACAAACTGGGCCTATTCAGCCACAATCTCAGTGATAAGGATGGAGATCAAGATCAGAAAGATAAATCTGAGACTCCTGACCCTCCTGAAATTGTCAGTGTGTCTGACAAAGCTCATACCGTCAATGGGAAGGTGAAGAAGAAAGGATCCAAGAAAAAAGTTAAGGGTACAGATGGTCTTGAGGGCGGTGATGAAGCCGATGGTCTTTCCTGTACCTGCAGCATTTGTGGCCAGGTTTTCCCTCAGGTACTACTCCTTAAATCCCACATGAAAAGGCACCGCAACTCCCAGGATCATGGTTGTCGGATTTGTGGACGCCGTTTCCGCCAGGCATGGTTCCTCCAGAGTCATATGCGCATTCACCGGGTCAAAGCGCAACTAAGAGGTGGCAAAAGCAGTGAGCTGCCTGCCACCGTCAATGGAGTTCCTCAGGACCCAGCATCGCTGATAAATGAAGAGTGCCTCTATGAGCTCTGTGCTGGCTGTGGCAACTTCTTCTTGGACCGCAAAACACTGCGGATACATGAAAAACTGCATAAACTGAACCACAGCCGCACTCAGACACAAAAAACACCACAAGAAGAAGGTGAAATCTCTGAGATGGACGCTGCCAAGAGACATTTTTTGGAAGGCTTGAACCTCACATGTGTTGGTACAAGGGAAACCTCTGAGGAAAAGAGCCTGGGCAGGCGAATTCCAGAGCTGGATCCAGTTTGTAGTTACCAAGCGTGGCAGCTAGCCACAAGGGGACGACTAGTTGAGGTCACAGAGAAAGGTCTTGGATGGGAGGAGAGGCTCGCTGATGCTGAGGTGGCATATGACACAGAAAAGGGCGAGTATGTAGCCCTGAAGCAAGAGAGGAAGAGAAAGCAAATAGAAACCTCCAGCTCCAACATAAAGAAGATAAAGGGCGATACAGACCTCGATCAGACATCAAGCAGTTTACCTCAGACTAAAGGTGGGGACAAGAGGATTTGCCAGAAGGACCGTATTCTGTTGAACGGACTTGGTCATGCGTTTTATGAGGCGCTGCAGACTAAGAAGGTCAAAGATGTTCACTTCACACCGAAACAGACCAACAGCGTCAGGAGCCAAGACAAGGAGGGTAAGCCATGCACACCTCACTTGACTGCAGTCTTACAGTTTGACAATAGTTCAAATTCTTTAAAAATGGGTTTATGCCAGTTTTGTCCAGTTTGTGCTGAGGACACTTGCTCTGTATTGAATGTTGCAACCTTGAAGTATCAAAGGGTATGTTTGTGGACATGCAGATATGGCATTTTTTTTTTCTGACAAAAACAAGCTGGCTTCAAGGATGACCAAAAGTCTCTCAGGACATCAATTGGGATATTCAATGATCGGTGAACTCTGCCTTTGGTGTAAAAAGCAGTAAGAATATACTGTGGAAAAGGGAGACCTCTAGTGTTGTCTTGTTA
The DNA here is from genome assembly GCA_037577475.1 of Chaunax sp. Z400. NCBI lineage: Eukaryota > Metazoa > Chordata > Actinopteri > Lophiiformes > Chaunacidae > Chaunax > Chaunax sp. Z400. The sequence continues at coordinate 13,019,843 of CM075200.1, read as the reverse complement.
TATTTCAATTGCAACAATAAGCTTTAGAGGATTTTAAGGCACAAACTATTCAGTAATGTTTTAATCAGCTTCAAAACATTTTGTTGGCTGTTACTCATGAAAACACAGCAATTTGATTAAAAAAAAGAAACATTCCACTTTGCTGTGGTTGTGGATAGTTTAAATCCAGCTGTTGTGTAAAACATTCTGTATGAGTGTGCTTCTTTAATGCGGGACAATAAATTGCTTTTAAGAAATGCATACTGTATAATTAAGAAATGCTATGTTATTTGGTCCAGTGTATGGGATTTAGGGGATTGAGATGCAGAAATGGAATAAAATATTGATAGTCATAATTATGTTTCAATCAGTTTATGATCACCTAAAAATTGAGAGTCATTGTGACTTCAGTATGTGTATTGACAAGTGGGAACAGGTTCTCTTCTCCAGAGTCTGCCATGTTGCATGTTTCTGCAGTACCCCAGAATGGAAAAATCAGACACTGACTCTAGAGGCGGGTACAAGAGGATGAGACAAGGGGTGTTCAGATGGTTGCAACCCCAGCTCTTGATGCCACGAAATCCTTTGAAATATTCGTGTCACCAATGAAACAATGAATTATCTCTGTTCCACAACGAAACCAAATTTTTCTAGTATGTACTTTGGCCAGTGCAACTCCAAAACCCTGACGGTCTTAAACATTTGACACTTTTCTTGTCAAGATAATGAGTAACTCTATACACTTTGCCTCTTCTGCTCTTGCTTACAGATAAAAGAACATACGTCTGTGAGCACTGTGATTTCCACACTGTTGATGCCTCAGTATTCAGGTCTCATCTGCACATGCAGCACCAGGACTTCATGGGTCCCTACAGCAAACACAGTACCATTCTGGACAACATTAGCCAAAGTGGTTCCAAAGCCTCAAGATACATGGACTACCTCAGAAGCAGGAGTGTGTTGCTCAGTCAGCCATACTGGAATCCTTACACGTGTCTGCCTGGCCATGGCTCAACAGAGTCAAACATTAAATGTCCTGATGTCAAAGGGCAGGGACGTACCCCTAATGATGCTGGAAGTCTCCTTAACCTGTCTTCATTGCCGATAAGTGACGGAGACGGCACAGTTAATCATCCAATAAAAACTGAGGGCCTGGTGAGACATCAGTGCCCATACTGTGCCCACACTACCAGCTACCCTGAGGTGCTGTGGATTCATCAGCGGGTGGCACACAGAGTGGATGACAGTAGCTCCATGGCACCCAAGTGGGCACCCTGCACTAACAACCCCAAGAGCTTAAAGGCGAGTGCGACCCAGTGGAGACGCACAGGGCCTCCACCTTTCCTTGAGGGTAAGGACTGTCCTGCTTTACCTGCACCAAGGACTCAGCGCACACAGCCTCCAGGTTCCACTACCCACAGCAGCAGCAAACACTCGGCCCCTAAGACCCAATCAGGTGTCTCTAAGTCCAAGCATCAGCCAAAGGACACAGGTTCTTCAGACGGGACACAGTCAAGTGAGAGGATGGGAATCCTACCTCAAAAGAAATCTGGTGAAGATAAGCGGGCAAAGGAGGTTGGAAGTAAAAGCTCCAGCAACCAAGCTACTTCATCGAGCAGTAATGTGCACGGTAAGAGTGCATCTAGTTTCCAGCCTACAAGCAGCCCCAAACACAGAGGCCACAGATCTGCAGTGGAAGTAAACTTCCCACAGGAGGGTTTGGGTTTTATGTTGGCCAGAAATCGCGGTGGGACTTCATCCAATGCAACTGCAGATAGGCCCCTTCCCCGCAGGCAGTCATGTGACTCTTCAAGTCCGAAGGGTCCTGATCTGTGGGCTGCCATGAACATGTGGGGTCACAAAGCATATTTAGAACCACTGCGATTTGCTCAG